>CM041647.1:27854428-27936279 GCA_023333625.1 Bothriochloa decipiens | reverse complement strand
CTCCTTCTCCTTCTCCTTCTTCTTCTATCTCCTCCTTCTCCTTCTCCTTATTCTTCCTTCCCTTTGTTTTCTTCCTCCTCCTTCCTCCCTTCTTCTTCTTCCTTCTTCCTCTTCTTCTTCTTCCTCCTCCCCCTTCTTCTTCCTTCTTCCTCCCTCCTCTTCCTCCTGCTAGGGGGCAGCACGGTGGAGGCAGGCACGGCTCGGCCGCGGGTCGGGCGGGCGGCGCAGTGGGGCAGGGCGGCCCGCCGCAATGGCGACTAGCGGCGTGGCGGTGCGGGTAGGCGCAGTGCGGTGATGTGGGACAGCCCGCCCTGGGCGGCGGCGCGCGGATCGGGCCGCGGCGGTGAACCGGGGCCGTGGCGGCGCAGAGGGGCCGCGGCGGCGGTGCGGGGCAGCGGAGGGGGAACGGGACCACGGTGGGGGCGTACGACGGTGCTTCGATCGGCGTGGCTCTGGTCGGCGCGGCTGCAGCGGCGGCGGCGGGTCGCGTGTCGGCGGCGGCGTGCGTGTGTCTGTGTGTGTGCGTGAGTGTGTGCCTGAGTGTGTGGTGTTGTGTGTGCGTGTGTGGGCCAGGCAGCCGGCCCGTTAGGGTTAGTGTAGTGTAGTTTTCAGTTTTATTTTTTAAACAGATAAACTGTTTGGCGACTGCCAAGATGGGCAATCGGCAAAGATTGCATCTTCGCCGACTGTCGGCAAAGGACCTCTTTACCGAGTGCCATACTTGGCACTCGGCAAAGATTTTATTTTTTTGAATTTTGAATTCAAACTTTTTCTGTGGCCCAAGCATATTTTTGACAATCACATGTTCGAATTTGGGAGCATTTTATAACATTTTGCTATATTTCGTTTATTTATTTCATTTACTTGAATTTTTCCGCATAATCCGAATTTGAACTGCAGGTGCATGAAATAATGAAACATAGCCATTCGAAAAATGATATTCATGTTGGAGAGTGTATTTTGAGGTTGTGTCCATAAACTCACCCAAAAGTTCGAATGCCTTGTCCACGAAACATGATCATCCAGGTGCGGTAGAAGTATTTTTTAATTATATAAAATCCAAACGAAGTCCGAAAATCATGAAATTTGTCGAGAAGTCATGTTATCACATGTAGAGGCTACAATACAAATTTGGGAATGTTTGGAGCAAGTTGCGACGTCGGATGTCTAAAACCCAGACATCTCCACACGTGGCAGTCGGCAAAGAAGCTATCTTTGCCGAATGCCGGACGTCAGGGCAGTCAACAAAGTTTACAGCGACGGACGCCATTTGAGCTCGCCAAAATTTACCGACTGCCCCTCTTTGCCGAGCGTTAGGCTCTTCTAGGGCAGTCGCGAAAGAGGCTTTGCCGACGGCCGTTCTTCGCCGACTGCCGGACTATAGTTTTGCCAACTGCCCCGTTTGGCAGTCGGCAAAGGGTTCTTTGCCGACTGCCCGAGCTTTGGCAGTCGGCAAAGACTGGGGCAGTCGACAAAGCCGCTGTTTCCCGTAGTGTGAGACTTTTATTTATTGTTAGATACAACTGGTGGTGGGCTCATGTCTCTAAGCATAGCTGAGGATGTAACTGAATCTTTAAGAGGGCACTTGCAAAAACCAAATGAAAGTTTGTCATTAATTTTAACAGATAGAATGAATGGACTTGATTACAAGAGGTGTAGAAATTATAACTATATTAAGGTTTGGGTATTAAAGAACCACGTATAAAAGATGTTGCCAAAACTAACTGCTGCGTCCTAAATGTTATAAGATGGTTGTTTATATTGAGCAACCCGCAGGACGTACTTAGAAAAAACAAAACTCGGCCTAAAATCATGCTAGCAATGAATACTGTAGTCATGAGAAATGAATTCAGGGAAAAGAACTCCACAAAATGACAACAAAGCAGAAATACCTCGTTGCAGGTAATATAACTAGATAACACATCTTTTTTCTTGCTAGTTCAACTCAATGAGAGAACACAGTTAACCTTGTAGGAAACTCGAATACTTCTGTGGGTGACGAATTCACTGACCATCATGTTAGCTATGTGCGCAGCAATGCTTTCCATTTTACATTTTTATTCTATAATATGGAACTATTGGTGCTATTCTGGATCTTACTTATTTTTTATTTATATAGCTGGTGAAGCTCCACATCACTACGTTAAAATTAATCATGCTGCACAACTTTCTCAGACACACAATACTCAAGGTTTTCTACTAAACCAATTTGCTAATGTGATAGACCCTTAAAATATTTGTTGCCTTTCTCGAGATTTCTATGCTTCATGTTTGGTTTCTAAGTATTTTTTCCTTTGATCCAACCATAGGCATGTTAAATTTATTGTGATGTCAATGCAGACGGCACCCCAACTGCAGCCAAGGACATCGGCAAAGATGAATGTAAGCATTCCAGGTGCAACAATGGCACAACAATGGTTGAAAAAGTTACTAATTTAGACAGTGATGAAGATGAGGATCTACACAAGGTGCAATATAAGCTACAAGGTATGGCACCATCGCAAGCATGGAGAGCTGTGAATGGTCACAATCTTCATATGGAGCAGCCTTAGTTTGGCACAAATTTTGAAATCAAATAGTTATCATTGCATTTATGTATCATGTCTTTTTGAAGTCAAATGCATGGATTGTTATTTTATTTATTTCTACCGCTGTAAAAGTACTTGTTTGGTGCTAACAGCTTTTGTGTGAAGCAACTGTTTTTTGAAGAATAATGTGATATGGCATTCTACCACTAGACCTGTCATTATTTTGTACTTTACCTTTTCTACAGCCACATGTTAACTTTATTTCTTATGTCAATGTAGATGGAACTTCAAGTGAAGCCAAGGACACAGACACTGGCGGAAAAACTTTTAGGTACGGCGAAATTGACAACATAGATAATAAAGTATAAGATGCACATAGAAATAGCATCATAATCAAATATGAAATGGTGAAGGATGTTCAAAGACATTTAAGATACTGTTGTTGTACTTTATTCGAGGTATGTCAGCTGCCATTCCTTGCCACCATGGTCCTCCGTCACCGGACACAGACAAGGATGAAACTAAGCATTCCGGGTCCAAGAACAGCACAACATGGAGTAATGAAGTTACCAATCGAAACAGTGATGAAAATACACACGTTGTGCAGTACGAGCCAGAAGGCATGACGTCACAAGATCTGACAGCTATGAATAGTAATGTCGCAGCACCTGCTGCTGCTGATGCTATTAAGGACGCTGGGAATGGTGGGAAGAGCAAGGAGGCCAAAGCAGCCCAAGGCCAAGAGTGGATGACCAGGCCCAAGCGCACTCCGAACTGGTTGCCCTCGCTGTCCTCCAAGTGTGACGCAAAAAAAAAAAAAAAAACAAAGCGAGAGAAGAGAGGGAAGGAGGTAAGGAAGAACACGGAACCGAAACTCATCCGGCTGCATCCAGGTAACCGATGACCATAGCTTGATCCGTGTAATATCTGTGTAAATCTGTGAAATACTAAGTACTGCCATACCAATTGGTATCGGAGGCCACTTGATTCCGTGGGCGCGGTGGCAGCGATCTCGTTGTCATCTTCTCAGGTGTGTTGTTGTTTGGTTCGATTTGCCAGTTGGTCGATCTCGATTCAAAGGTCCCGTAGGTCCGTTCTGTGGTTAAGTTGTTCGGAAAATCGTTCCACGACGAGCTTCTCAGTTCTTTTGTTGCTCGTTCCTCTGTTCTATGCAGATCTCTTCTCTCTGGCCTCACACTAGCGTCAGTGCCGGACTTATCTTCTTCACCCTCAGTATCAAACACGAGATCAGAAGCGCATCGACAACATGGAGGCCCAACTCGGTGAGCTGACGAAGATGATGAAGGAGTTGCAAGTTCAGAACAAGTCGTTTCAGCGTACACTTGGGTGACAATCTCTGCATCCTCCACGATGTCGGAGATTTGGCGGCCTCAAATGGCTGCCAGGGTCGATGAACTTCAGCAGTCTATTGTCGATCTGTAGCAGAAGGTTGATCAACTTGCGTCGTGACCTCAAGTCTCCAATGCAACAATGCGCCTCCACAATATGCGGTGCCTATTGACCTCACGAAGTAGGTGGCTCCTCATCTGGTTGTATCCTCGTCTGGAGCGGCTTCACAGCCTTTTGGCAACAACGTTGACAACAGTACTGGGGCAATGGCAACAGGGTGGTCACCACCTTCGTGTCTACCCCAGTCAAAGCTGCGCGCACCACTCCTATTCCTTTAATTGGACCTTCAGATTCCGAATCACAGTTTCATCATGCGATGCCTCAGTTAGATTTCGATGGCAAGATTCCTAAATTATAGAAAAAAAAAATATGAATCCTATTTTGATGTGTATGCTGTTCATCCTAATATGTGGATCAAGCTCGCTATCATGAACTTTGTGGTCTCTGTTGATTTCTGGTCCTAAGTCAGTAGAGGCCATTCTGCAGCGTGCCACTTATCTAGCATCTGCAGCCGCTTGAGCGTGATCACAAGAACCATTTAAATCGCCAATTCTTCCATCTGAAACAAACCACCATTGACCAATGTCGCTAACTACATAGAACAATTTGATGACCTTAACCACCAAATTCTGGCTCATGATCCTCATTTCAGCCCCCAGATGTCATCTTTTTTTCGAAAAAAAAAAGATGTCATTACCTGTAATTTTGTGGATCGCTTAAAAGATGATATTCGTTAGGTTGTAATTGTTCATCGTCCTCCAAGTTTGGATGTTGCTTGTTCTGACAAGTGCAATGCTGTTCGGACCCTCAGGCCCGATTCACTATTTGCACTGGTATCTAGGAAGTCTGGAAGGAGCGCTAGGCAAGAGGCTTCAGGAACTCCTCGACCCCGACGAACGACCTCCGGCGGCTCATCCAAACGGAAGCTGACTGCAGGATTGAAGCTGGAGCGAAAGGACTTTGAGCACTAGCTCAGCCTTGATTTTTTTATGTCTCCCTCTTGCTGTTGTCGTTTTATAAACATGTAGTCCTACAGTGATCTCGCGGCCGGTCACCGGCATTCTCGTACATATACTCTATTTCTTCTTAATACAAAGATACGTGCTTTAGTACGTATTTAAGAAAAAAATGCTGCTTGTTATGTTGCCTTTTTGCAGAAAGAGGTATTGCTGGATGTCTCTCCTAAAGATACCAGGCACCAAGAATGACTTATATACCCCTACTTCTCGTCCAACCTCTACTTCTCCTCTACTTCATGTTTATTGCCTTTCCCATATTATGGCTCATGAAAATCATAGTATCATCTGCATACGGTAGAATTCACAATCCACTATCTACTAAATGTGGAATCACACCTTCAGCCTGACCATCATTTTTAGCCCTAAATGAGTAAAGCCAGCATATTTCCCATTATGTTAAATAGCTAGTAAGGGAGACAATGGATCACCTGGCCATGCTCTTTACCACGTAATCAACTTTAAACATATTTGATTGAGCTTGTAATATTTATATATGTTTGCATTTCGCATGGCTCGTGCATCTTGTTTATTTGTGCATGTGCTTAGTTTAATTTTTATTATGAACATGTAAACGAATACTATTGTTGAGCACGCACGGAGGACCAGGACTTGAGGAAGGAAGATTATTGAGCAGTCACAGCCTTGTCGCTCGTGGGGGCTCCGGCCGCCTCCCGGACCCTGTCACCCTGTCACTCCAGCCGCTGCGTCGCCAACATGAGCCCAATAATGGCTAGCTTCTTCTTGTCCGCCACCAGGGCCACCGCCGCCACCACCACGACCACCTCTGTGTCACCGCACATCGCGCATCCCTCAAGCCCGTTAGCGGTCAGCCTAAAGCTGAAGCCGGCATGCATGCATGCGCTGTCGAGAACATGCAAGGCACGCAACGGGAAGCTCAGAAGTCAGAACACAGCACATCGATAGATCTCGACAAAGAAAGGAAGCGAACGGATCGAGTCAGCAAGCAAACATCGCAAAAAAAGAAACTACTTTACTGGAGTCAGCTTATCTTGAAGTGGCAGGCCATGAGTGGGTCGCCGTCGTCTCCCTTCACTGGAAATTCCTTGATCTTGGGGGGCTCCGGGTGATTTCCAAATCTTCTTCTGGCTGATGGTTTCGTCTCCCTTCATTGGAAATTCCTTGATCTTGAGGGGCTCCAAGTGATTTCCAACTCTTCTTCCGGCTGATGGTTTCTTTGGCTGATAAGCCAGCTCATATAGATGTTGTTTGGTACTCTGGCTAGCTCGAAGAATGCTTCTATTTCGCTGGAAATGGAAGGGGGCCGGGGGTGAAGAACAATGGTGGTGCGCGTTGAACTCCACTCTAGAGATGGTGTAGCGCCTGCGCGATGATGCCGGCTGGCGTTTCTCTCTTTGCAGTTTTCCACGATGTTGTGTGAACCTTGTATCCCTTTCTGTTAAACTTGTAGTCCCTAGTTGCTACCAGGCCAGTACCGGCTAGTGCTGGTGTGAGGATTGGTGCTTTATCTGAGTGCTGACACTGAATGATGTATTGGTCTTTTATTTTAATAGAAGGCCGGGGCAATCTTGCCCTCGAATAAATCTAAATAAGCATTGAAAAGTAAGAGATATTAATTAGTTTATGTTTGTGCTTAGTAAAACATTACGGCAGCTAGCTCTATCTGTAAGGGTAAAACATATAGTAGTTAGTGTCAATCTGTAGAGCCACAGAGGAACACCTTTGTATTGTAACTTTATTTTTATATATTCGCGATTGAAAGGTAACATATATTATTGTCATCCGCTTACAATATAACTGAAGCATATTATAGTCACTACCGGCAGTTGTTACAGTTGCAAGCTAGCCGACTGTGTGAGCATGTTCCTATTGGTTGCTTAGGCTCATTGCAAATTATCTCAAGGCAGCAATGCGTTGGGTAGCAGCTTGACGAATTATTCCCAGGGCAACAATTGCAATTGGCACACAACCCTTCTTTGAGTGGCATACAATGTGTCCAGTGGCTGGAGTGTCTTCACGGACTGGACAACGAGCAGCAGGAAATGGAGCCGTTAGAGCCTCCCGACCCGTCTCCCCCTCTGGGCCGACGGCGCTCCTGCCGCCCCCAAACCAATCTCCCTCCTCAGCCCCTCTCCCTCCAATCCAACCTTGGATTCGAGTTCCCCGGCTCTCGATCTACCGTCCCATGGGTGTTTCTCGGGGAGCTCGGCCCCGAGCCCGCCGCTGGCTTCGTCTTCCACGGCGCCCTTGGTACCTTCACCGTCGCCGCCCGCCTCAGCCTCCCCATCGGCGGCCTCGCCGCGGCCTGCTGCCTCCCCCACTGCGTGTGGTGTGGACATGGGGACCCCAACCGGGGCCATGGATGCCACGGCGCGCCGGATGCTGCCTTCAGTTGCCTCCGCTGCGGGTGGACTGGACGTGGGGGCGTCGGCCCTCTCCCCCACCCCCCTCTCCCTCGTTGCGACGCGGCTACCCGATGTCGTCATCGAGGAAGTCCTCGACGAGGAGGACGCTGTGGTTGGGATGGAGCCGGAGGCGCCCCACCGCCACGCCGCGCGTCGCGCCCTCTTCGAGATGCTTGGGGGCGCTGCTGGGGGCGACTCCGGTGCGGCCGTCGCGGGCCCCATCCGTAGTCGCCATAGGCAGCGCCACCGCCGCAGGGCTCGTGGTGCTGGCGTGGCTGTCGATTTGGCCGCTGGGCGGCGCCTTCCTCCATCGGTGGCTCCGGGCAGCGCGGAGGACGCGGCCATGGTGACCTCTCGTGGTCGGGCAGGGCGCCGACGTCGCCGACGCAACAGCTTCACGACCGACTACCTTCGTCCGTGGACTTCATCGCCACATCATCGTCGGCCGCAGAGGCATGCCAAGGCCGGGGGATCTCTGCGGCCTCTTCGCTCGTTTGTCGTGGTGGAAGCGCTATTCGCATGAGCCGACTCGCCGTCCTCCTTCCGGAAGGCCACTCCGCCACCATGCTCCCAGGGTGGGCGCACCTGTGGATCCTGATGGCTTCACGCTCGTGCAGAGTCGGAGGCGTGGCCGACGCCATGCCCACGACATCGTGCCCAGCGTCGCCCGCACCGCCCTCGGCCCGTGCCACCGGGGCTCGTTGGACGTTGCTTCAACTGCCTCTCGGACAAGCATGTCCATGCGCTCTGCACCGTCCCGTCGGACTGCTTCTACTGCCTCAGCACTCGCCACCGGGCAAGGGACTGCAGGCTTGGGCGTAAACCCAGAACGGCCTATCCTACGCCTGTGCCTCCACCGCGCTCACCTTCGCCGCCATCTCCGAGCCACGCTGGACAGGGCTTGGGCCCCATGTTCAGAGAGGTGGGATCTGTGATCGTTGGCGACGTTGTTTGCCCAGTGCAGCCACCTCTCAGTCCTCGGTCGTTGTCCACTTGCTCTGGTCTGGATGTCAGTGGAGAGGCTGAGGGGCAATTCATGGTCGTGGGTGCTCTCATCTGCCCGTTGGGCCCTCTGCAACCACCGCGGATGGCTGCGGCGCGCACCACGCCTGAGCCGCAACTCTGCCCGGATGATGTCCGGGTTGACTGGTGGGCCGGCTTGGTCGAGGCCGAGTTCACGGTCCATCAGCATCCGACGGCCATGGTGGACGATCCGCCACCGCCGCCCTCTGTTGCGACGCCTCAGCCATTGATCGAGCTGCCGGGCAGCAACGCCGGCGGGGAGGAGGTGGATGACGCCGTGGGGCAGGGGTTCGTACCGGTGGCGCCCGATCTGGTGGTGGAGGATGTTGTCGCGTTGTGTGCCACACCTGACGACGGCCAGGGGTCGGGAGACGCTGCTGCGACCGCCTTCATCGACTGTCTGCGTCTACAGCTGCAGGAGCCTCTCATCCCTACCACGTCGCACGCGCATGTGCCAAGGGCGCGAGATAATGATGACCAGACACTGACTGTTGCTGCTGTTGTCGTCCCCGCGGAGGCTGTAGGAACGAGCGTGGATGTGGCCGACGTCGATATGGAGGACGACGGCGAGGCTGCCGAGACAGTGGCGGATGCTGGGGATGCTTCCCTGGTTCTCTACCCAGAGGACGCGGCGTCTTCCCCGGCCTCTACGACGGACACCGACATGGTGACACCGGTTGCTCCTGTGATGGTCGACGACACCGGTTTCAAAAAGCCGTTGGATCAGCCTATCATCCAGTTGCCGCCACGTCTCAGGATCACACGTGACCCGAGAGCCTGTACTAATGAGGAACTGATCCCCAGGAGGAGTGCACGGTTGGCGGCCAAGAGCAAGCACCGGGAACCGAAGCCGGACGCCCAGGCTAGGAAAATACTGATGAAGAAGCTGGGCATGGAGGTTGAAACGCGGGAGCCGGACACGGCTTCGTTCGACGAGTTCCAAGCTGTCTTCATACTCCCGTTGCCAGAACAGACTAGGAAGACCATGGAGACGTACTACCTGGGGAGGGGCCGATTCATGGCCGAGGAGCCGGCGATGGTCTTGAACCAGCCGTGAGGAGTCACATTTGTTGAGCTCTCCAGCTTATGGTCGCACAATTAGTTATCCATGTAATACAAACGATAAGGATCCAGTAGTTAGGTTCGCTGTTTGGGTTGCTGATGGCTTCTCGTCACCATCATCCTAAGCCTATGTTGTAGGTCTTACGATCATTCTATTTCTTTTAATAAAATACGGGCATATATGCCTGCTCGCGAAAGGTACTGGACGACGATGTTTTTCGTGACATCACCGTACTCTGCTGCACCCGCACCTGTTTGTCACAAAGCACATATATAACATGTAAATTCCATACATGTGAAATAATAAATAAGCAATAAAGGACAACCTGGTACATCTTGGTGATGTATATACAGTACATGAATGCTATTGAGATGATAATACAAACCTTGTATGTGCAGGCTAGTGTAGAGAAGAAGGATCACACTACTGAGAAACAGCTTAGTAGCTTTCGCCATGGATTCTTGCTGATGAATCACAGGCCACCTTGAGTTCATATGTTTTCTATATTGTAGAGGTTAGAGAAATGGACTAGCGGGGATGCAATATATATATACTTTAAAGTATGTGGTGCATACCTCATTGGATGAATATGCTAGGCATTTTTTTTTTGTATAAGCCAATGGAATGAAATGAACGAATTAATTAAAATTGTCGTATCAAAGGATATGACTTATGGAAAATTACTTCTCACTATGTAAAGAAAAGAGTATTTTTGGGTAAATTCACATGTACTACTGTCTATTGCATGCCAACCTCAATACAACTTTTTCAATTCTCAAGACTTCGCATTCATATGGAGTTGTTACTAAGTAATGAGGTATCATCTTTGGCATTCTTTGTCAAATGCATGCTTTCTATATTCACGGTAGCTGGATCTTACACATGTTTGGCTCCTTAACTTGTTTCAGCTGTAGAGCGTTCAACTTTATTTCTATAGCAGGAACTTACAAAATGCTCTCTTTGTTTGCTGGCTCACGCCACACCCCAAAAGTTCCATTGTTGGTTGTGGATGGAGAACACTAAATAAAACAAGACATTTAGTGATTTCTCTAAAACTTTGCAAGATTTATGTATTTGTTGCAAAGTCAATGTGATTTATTTGTTGCATTCAAGACTTTAGCATGAATTTTACTTTGTGAGAAAATGAATTTGAAAATACGTTTGAACCATGATTAAGATTCAAGACCTCTTCTGTTTTTTGGAAAACAAGCCTTCAAATTTTATTTCAAAATGAGACAAATTTTCTAAAAGAAACATTCAAATCCCTTTTTAAATTTGAAAGGCCTTTCTTTTCTTTTTCTTTTTTCCTTCCCTGTCTTCGGCGCTGCTTCACCTTGCAGCCCAGCTCACAGCCGGAATTCTTCGGCGCCGGCCACCCCTGCGCGTGTTCCTCTATTTTAGTTAATTCCGCCCCGTTGCTGTCTTCTGTTGGTCCAGTGCTACAGCGATGAGTCAGCCCACGTTCGTTCTGACTCCTGCCAGGAGTGTTTGACTTCCGACTTCAAGATGGTACAGGTTCGTGCTTTTTGTGTTTTGTTTTTATTTTATTTTTCCTTTTCTTTTTTTCCTCTCTTATATTTCCTTTTTATGTTTTATTTTTGTGTTTAATTATTCTTGTTGTGCTTTTTTAATTTTTTTTGTCTTCCTACCTTTTGTATTTTTTAAAGTTATTTATTTCTACCGTTTGCGTAGTACAAATGTGATCTTTTAGTTTTTTCTAATTTAAGTTATTTATTTTTTCTATATATTTAACATTTTTTATTTAAGTTTTTGTGTTCTTAACTCACTCTAGTTAGTTACTTTAATAATATTATGTATTACTCTTTATTTCTAGATAAATACATGTGATGTTCACACAATATACTATTGATGTTCTACGATAGACTTTGTGATGTTATATGATTTATTTTGCCATGCTCAAGTAGGTATATGTGATGTTCTATGATGTATTTTTATGACGTTCACACAATATATATATGAAGTACGTTCACATAGTATATAAGCGATGTTTTGTGATATATTTTGTGATGTTCACCACGGATCCAACATGAAAGCGGCAAGTCTCACTTGGGCATGGAAAATGAGGCACAGCACAAGCGTGAATCCGGCAGGCAGCGACGATGCAGATGTGGGCCCCATCACTAAGCTCACTAGATTTTTTTTATTGATTAAGAGAGGTGGGGCATATCAACCATCTCGGTAGTTCGTGATTTACCAAGGCCTTTGATTGGAGGCGGTTGCGTTGCTCCTCTCCAATTATCATTTTTGCCTACCTGGTAGTAGTGTGGCATGCAGTTGATTCTGCCTAAGTTACTCCAATGCTACTCTTAGATGGTGCTCATGTTCTTCGGCTGAATAGACTACATTGACAATAATAAACACTACCATAAATTTATCCAGGTCTTCCATGAACATCTTGTTTAACATGTTCATAAAGTAGACTACAAATCTCATGAATCCAAATAAAAGCTCTAAAATTTTAGGCAAAAGATTTGTGTTACTAAGGAAGTAACAAATAAAGATGCCCTTAGTATAAACTCAAGATAAAACCAAAGCACCAACATCGATCTAGTTAAGAGCTTCTATATTATTGTCAAAATTCCTTTGCTCTGTACAATGGAATAAATATTTGCTAAGAATAAGTGAACTGATGCAAATATTTTATGGTTTATTCTGTATATATGCACCGGAACTTCAATCATAGTATAGTGCCGGTGCGTTGCCACGATTTTATTTAAGAAATATACTTAAGAACAACTCGACAACAAGATTTTTTTTTCATAGTTTTTGTCTCACACACGTGCCAACCTTTGCACCCTTGACACCCCCCCCCCCCCCCCTCCAACAAAAAAAAAGGACTTGATGGCTCTAGGCTCCGAGTTCAGAGGAATATGATCAAGACTTAGAATTTAGCAACATACACATAAAAAACAACCACATGACAACTTATGTATATTTGCCCACGCTAATATTTACTCACAAGTGGATTGTAGGACTAAAACAAAATGGAACTTGTAGGAACCAGCATGTGCAATTTCTTCGATACATTTTCAACATGTTATTTTTATTGTTGGATGGTTAAGATCATCCACAAACTGAAACTATGTTTGCTACTTGTGGCAGAACCTTCTAAATCATATGACCCATA
The DNA here is from genome assembly GCA_023333625.1 of Bothriochloa decipiens. Lineage (NCBI taxonomy): Eukaryota > Viridiplantae > Streptophyta > Magnoliopsida > Poales > Poaceae > Bothriochloa > Bothriochloa decipiens. The sequence goes on along the minus strand of CM041647.1, from coordinate 27,923,704 downwards.
CGTATGATTATTGTCTAAACAGACTCCAAATAACCAGAAATGTGTTCCATAAGACTTAAAAGGTCTGTCAGGTAAATCCCGAATAATTCACGATTCTCCAAACAGGATCAATCATTACAAAGAGACATTGCAGTATTACAACAGTTTTATACAAATAATATACATCGGAGTAAAATAGGAGAAGGATTATAATAACATAAGTTTACAAACCGTTCAGATTAAACTTACAAACCATAAGTTGGATTAATACAAACCATAGTAGCAGTGGAGTAACAATATAACTTATTATAAAAACCTTGATTATATGCTCTGCCCAAGAGCGAAACATCCTATTCATCGTTACTTTCCTCGACGACGGTCATGCAACAGGATGCGTAGCACTCCTGCTCATGGGACTCACCTACAACAAGGGTTCAACAAACCCTGAGTACAAAAGTACTCAACAAGACTGACCCGATGAAAGAAAAAGGGTGAAGACTCAATAAATACAGGCTAGAGGGACAAGGTAAGGCTTGCAAGAGATAAAATTTTTTGCGGAAAAGCAATTACAATTAGTAAAGTTGTCTTGCTCTAGATTCGAATTACCAACCAACCTCATTTTGATACCTTATCTTCATTCAAGTTGTTACTACGATGATGAACAACGATCGAGTCTTCTTCTCCGAGAAGCAACGGCAATTTGAATCCATTTTCATACCCAGCTGGGACCTAGATCACTGGGATACCAGAAACTTTAACTCTGATGCATACCAGATCACAGATATACCGGGATAACAACCGCAGCCATATATCACCACATGATACACATGAGCACTTCGACCCAGTGTACCGATATACGTGGGAACTTAAACCCACAGTATAACACACTATGACATATGTGGGGACTCTGGCCCACTCTATATCACTCCATGACATACGTGGGGACTCTGACCCACTGTATACCACTTCATGCATGTAGATTTTAAAATTTCTCGATATCACCAGATCACCATCGACACGGGGCCTAGGGCATCAACAGACGAAAACACTACAGAGAGACTCCATTCCCAATGCAAGTTAGCCGTTCGGACTCGATTTATTAACTATCATCATGTTTCCACAGATAAAGCCATCCTCATCTTTTTTATTCTTTTACTTATTGAAAACTTATCTAACTCAGCAGGGCTAAGCATTACTATGCATATTACAGCTAACAGGTAACAAGGAATAAGGAAGTAAGGCAGGTAATGCAATCTGGCAATACTATGGTAGAACAAGAAACCAGAAAAAGCACCTGGCAACAGGACTGAATCAAGTAACAGTCCTTCCAAACTAGTGAGATCTCTAGTACAATAGGACTAAATATCAACACAGTGTATAGACAATTACATATATAATTATATATCTACTCTAAAATTATATATGTAATTATATATCTAAATGTAAGAAGCTACCTGACAATACTATGGGAACTGAAGCTAGTAGAAAACCAAAAGCTCCTAGATCAGGATCCATCGCAAGGACCATGGACTAAACATTTAAACCGATCAGAAACAATCACACAACCACTACCTTTTTATATCCACAACATGAACCTCTTATTGTGTTTTCATCAGAGTTAATGGAAAATAAACCAAGGTAAGTTTAGCATAAATAATACTCTGCCCTGGTGTACAACTTAGCAACTCATCTCTTCCTTATGATCTGCTTTCTCCTGCTCCGTGACAAGCTTCGTATATTGTTGCACAAACAAATTCACGGAAGAGTTCCTTGGGACAAAATGCTTAAGAACATCATTTGCGGATTCACTGCGTTGCGTGCTAGTCATCCTTGCACAAAAGAAGTAGTAGCTTACCGGTGCTGTAATTAAATGTATCCAGTAGCTCATAGGACAATGAAAATAGACCAAAGTGGAATGAAGGGACAGTGCAGATCTGCAAAGAAAACAATTAAAAGAAATTATATTAGGAATGACTACAGCCTACAGGGTCTTCAAATCAAACTAAATAAAATATCTGGTGAAACAGTGAACTTTCAGATGCAAACAATAAGCCAGATTTTTGCAACGACAAAATACGGATTTTACTTGCAGCTTAGGACCCAGAAATTTAGAACAAATACTATGTAGACATTGACAATCCAAATGCATCTGCAACTGCATCTAAGAGCAACTCAAAGAAAAAAAAGGAACACAGGTGGGAGACTCGGCTATTACAGTTCCCAATCAAAGCATTGCTTGGCTACCGAAGCAATTAAATAATGACACACAGGACTGAACATTGCGACTACAGGAGGATGAGGATCCACATCCACACTAGTTATCTGGCGTAAAGAAAACATACAGTAAATCTGAAATATTAAACGAGTAACATGGAAATAACCAAATATCAGATCTAACATCATAATATAAATAAAGAAAAATGCAAAGAAGGGAAGACCAGCGAGGGAGATCTCTCACAGGAATAAAGACAGAATTGACATTCAAACTCCAATTGGAGATCTAGAGCTAAGGACAAATAGACAGTCGGAAAACTAATTGTGAGTTACAGAGCTAAGGACTTGGATAGTTAAGAGGAGGGGAACAGTGTGAGACAGAAGTAGACAAAAAGGAAAATGAAATAAAAAACAAATTCGAATACTGGTAGATAAGGAAATGAAAATGATTAGCCTGAGAAAAAGACTGCTATTACCTTAATAGTACTTAACCTGCGGCAACAACATTTATTTAAATTCGAATTAGTGGGGACGGAGGACGGTACTACCTGGATCTAAAGAGTTCATTCGAACCACATCGCACTACATGGATTAAGGAATGTTCAGTAAAAAGAAAAAAAAAACCGAAGTCAACAGATCTAGAAGCAATGTGACTACCAGGAATCGAAATCAACAGATCCACTAACGGAAGAAAAAAAAAAAGGTCTAGCGGTAAAACAGTGTAAGGGCGAAATTGGATAGGGCAAAGAATATAAGGAAAAATTACATGTTGCAGAAAAAATTAGTAACAACCTGGAGAGCGAGGAGCGCCTGCTCGGTAAGAAGGCGATGATGCTAGAGAACAAGAACAGCCTGCTCTGTAAGAGAGAGAGGGATGAAAATAAAAGGCACCGGAGGGGGAAGAAGAAGTGAACAGGAAAGACAGCAGAGAGGAAAAGAAATATATGAACGGGTCCACGTGCTCGGACTTGAAACACTTCAAAACCGTCTTGAAATGGGGAGCATATGTCCGAGTGCCAAAATGAGACAACGTGCAGGCGAGTCAGGCAGAAACGCGAGGAAACTTTAGCGAACGAGGCGGAAAAAAGGTTGACCGAATGGTCCCCATATATCTGATAAAGCCTTACATCATGTGCAGTGTCGTACCGAGAAACAACTAATAAGAGCACAGAGCATAAAGCTCCACGACCGCTTATACCAACCAAGGTGCATTTCAGTGCAACCGTGTCCGTTGCACTGAAAACGTCACGATGCATGGATCACACCGCGAGCAACGGCCGCCTGGCCGCTGTCGGCTTGACCATCGTCGTCAACGATCTTGACCTCGCCGTCGACGTGGTGAAAGCTAGCAAAAGAGCCACCGCGCGCGTGTAGTCCGTCAGCGAGATGGAGCCCTGAGCCCCAACCGTCCCGGCATCTGGATCCTCTAGTGTACCCGCCGTAGAGCAGGCCACAGGCGCAGAGCAGCACGACGGCGCCGCCCATGACGACGTTGTGGATATGCGCAGCGCCGAGACGCCCAACACCCAGAGGGGCACAAACCTGACGGTGTGCACGCACGCGTTGCCGAACCCCAGCCTCTCCATGTTCCACCCGAACACGCAGAACTGTGCATGACAGCGAGAGGCACCCAGTCGCCGCCGCGTCCACGCCCCCGGCGACGCAGTTGAGCATGCCGATTGCCGCCAGCCCACCAACTCCACCACGACGTGCCCAATTAATGGGCGTGGTGGGCTGCATCGTCGACTTTGGCGCCGCCGAGGCTGGACCGGAGCAGACAGCGGCGAGCTCGTGGCACCGGCCGATCGGCTTTCCCCAACGGGCTGCACACTGTGTACACCACCGCAGCGATTTGCGCGACGATGCCGAGCACGAAGAAGCTGTCCACGGCGAGCTCCGGGCGCGTGGTTCTGGTGTGTACCCCCAGTAGAGGCCAAACAGCACGTACTGGGAGGCAGTGCGACGACGACAGCGATGTGCGTGCAGTCGCCGGGGACAGCTCGCCGCTGCCGGCGGCGGCGGCCATGGGGTGTGCGCTCAGGTCCGGGCCTCTGGGTTTTTCTTTTTCGAATCGGTGTCGCCCCGGCCGGTCGGGGCAGCGTGCGGCGCTATGGTGGATGTGCTCAAGTGTGGTCATAGATATAGTTTGTTGATTGTAGATTTGCCCTTTTAGAAATGAAGAGGGTGGATGTGCTCAAGTGTGGGGCCTAGGCATGCCATAAAAATCCTCATAACTATTTAGTTTTTCTGGTCCAAGTCAAAATGCCCCTAGCCATGAGCTAACATGTCTTCCATTGTCAACCCGGTAAAGCAAAATGGGTCAAAATAAACCGACAGGTCATCTTGTACAACGGGCTCCTCAAGAAGGCGTATGGTGTCCTCTACAACGCTATGGTGGCACTGACCACTATCGTCGTCTTCTCTAGCCGCGGTCACTTTCACGACCACGAGCGTGCTAACAACAGGTGCGTCAGCCGTGAACGTTGTTACGGCTAACGCACATGTTGTTAGTGCACTCGTGGTCGTGCCGTATAGCTGGAGAAGACGACGACGGTGATTAGCATCACCACATCGTTGTAGAGGACAACATAGGCCTGCTTGTTGAAGAGTCATTTACACAAGGTGACCTGCCGGCTCGTGTTGCTCTCAGCTGGAGAAGTTCCCCGCCTCCCTGTGCTTGAAAATATCTCAGCTGAAATTAAAGCAGAACCAGTTTAATTTTCTCATGAGAGCTAGAGAAAAAATTTAAGCAAGTTTTTTTATTACCTGAAAAGGATCAAGGCCGACCGATCGAGGTACTAGCTTCAAAGGCGTAGCCACAAACACTAGCTAGGATCAAGAAGCAGGCAACATCTAACAGAAAGGTAAAATGAAGGAGGATTATTATTGATGAGTCCACTACTATAATCGCTGGAGGCAGTAGAAATGACATGAACGAATATATACAGGAAAAGGTGATAATTTTTTGACAGGATCGATATACAGGAACGAGAAAGTGCAAACGGAATCGATATCGATGAGCTAGCATGCAGCAGAAACTACATGATGCCGGATCACAAGATGTATCACACAACTGATCGATGCAGAGAGAAATACGGCGATGGAAAAGCTAGCAATAGTACACTATTTCTTTGTTCTCTCTAGCATGCAGTTTCTTGGACTTGCAAAGGCAACAAGCTAGGGAGAGAGAAAGCAAGGCTGAGGGGTAACGGAGAGAGTAAGCGATACTACTCTACCTTGTTTTCCTCGCTAACATACAGTTTCTCCTACTTTGGTTCCTCCGGCCGATCCCTCTCCTCGCTGCTGCTTCATCCAGCATGAGGAGTAAGGTGGTGATTTATAGCAGGCCGGGCCGGCAGCTGAACGCGCACAGGCGAGGAAAGCAAGGCTAGCTAGGGAGAGAGGAAAAGAGGAAAGGAGCGAGTGGGAGAGAGAGATGGCACATCATAGCAGGGGCAAAACGCCACAAATCTAATCGACGACCGGCCGGAGTTAGCTGTTATGCGTTTAATAATTACCCAAAACATATCCGGATGTAATCGATCGCGGCACCGGCCGGCTGTGGCGAGAGAGTAAAAAGGTGCCTCGATCGATCAGTCTCCGGCGGGCGTTGGAGCGCTAGTGGCTGGTGATACGATCGTCGAATGAAACGACAGGACGTGGGTGGTGGAGAGCGCATGGCATGAGCTGAGAACTCCAGCTCAGATGCTGCTCGGCTCCGCCGGGTCCATATCTTGCCCTAATCTAGCTAGCAGAGTAGCAGCCTAGCAGAAAACCCCCTCTTTCCCAAAGCGGGAAGTGGACGTGGCAGCGCATGGCATTAGATTCCAGCATGCCACCACCCGGTACCCAGCACCATGCGCTCGACAACGGGAATGCTATAGTGCAACATTACTCATGTTGATTGGAATCCTTCAGTGCGTAGCTAGCTCCTGTGCTACGACCTGCTAGCGTGAGGTGGTGAAGTATCCGTCCTTGTAGCACTACGAGAGATGGATGCAATAATGCACCACGCGAGAGAGAAAGACGAGAGGGATGAGAGCGATTATTAGTGCTGCAGCAAAACCCATCGTCAGCTTATTTCGTATCATTTTACTTGCCAAAATCTGGGTTTATATGCGTTTTGGTCATGCCATATTCATGGTAATCATGATTCAAGTGTTATTAGTGCTAATTATAATATAAGGACTAATCGTAACAAATGTGATCAATCTATAGTTGTACAAACCAAACTGCTTCTAGTGCATTCGTAGAGGCGGCTCCTATTTCCCCATGTCTACAAATCCTATATTTTTTGAGGCGGCTCTATTTTGAAACGTCTCTAAAAATCAATTTCAAGAGAGATGTAAATATAGCTTTCTTTAAAAATAGGAGCTGCACAATAAAATTTGTGCTTTTCAAACGACCTCAGCCGGAGAAACGACCAAAACTAACGTCGAAGAGCTATACAACTTTATAGTTGACAACTTTTTCTTTTGGAATCACCTATTTAAGGAAAATTACATTTGAATTACTCATATTCGAAATTTGAATTTTTTAAATGACTTCGGATGGAATATGTGACCAAAACTAAGGTTGTAGATCTTGATAATTTATCAACTTTATTTATAGACGAAATTTTTTATTTTGAATTTATTTAAGGTTCCAAATACTTATTTCAAAATTGGATGAAGTTCACGATGAAAGCGAGTCTAGTCATGACGCGGTAATCTAGTGTCCGCAGGAGAGGGACCTGCGACAAGCCATGGGCCAGTACTGATTATTTGCCGGATGATGAACAGTTCCAGTACACATGGTAAAGATTGGCTACTGATACTCCTATAGACGGCTACTGCTCGGAGAAGCAACGGGACCTCATCCTACTCCTGTAGAGAGCGCGGTGTATGTCCACAACAACATGACGCATGGCACAGGTCTACGTCCACGACAGAACTTTGTTGGGCCAACCACCCGGCTACCATCGAATCCAATTATGCATGGATCGTCTCAACGATGTACAATCCATCCGTGTACCAATCAGAGATTGGCTTTGTTACAACAGATGAATAGGACTCGCTCGGTCCCAAGCGAAGAGAGATTGTCATCAAGATGTAAATGTTTTAGCTAGTTTAGCTAGACATAGTAAACATTCTGTGGCTCGGCTAGGACAAGCACTTGCATGTGGCTAGCTAGGACAACCCCGATTGTATGAATGCCAGTGCCTAGAAAGCCTTTCTTTTACTCGAAAAAAATGGATCACTTTTACTACGGCTATTTGAATGCAACTAATCCAACCGAGCGATTGAGCCATCTGTTGAGTTGAGTTATCCAAAAGGTAAAGCACCGACCGGTATGCTCCATCTCCATGGAGTGACCCAAAGAACCAAAAGGCACTTGTTTAATAATCAATTTCCTTGTAAATAAAATATTTTTCTGTTTGACTCAAATAGACTGTAGAACTAAATGCACATGAGAATACAATATTCTCTGCTATTGACACTTCTAATTTTGTACTTTGGTTTATAATGGTTTTGTAGGATCTCAAGAACAGCTTTTATACACAATGTAGTTACAGCTTTTATACTGTTAGAAATTTTTTATGTTACTGCTCATGTATATTACAGAACTAAATGCACATGAGCAGATGCTTTGTAGCTTAAGTTGTATCTGAAGTTTGAAAAGAATTTGATTGCTGAAATGGTCTACTGTCTAAAGTTTGTGTGCTTGGGCCAATTAGCTTTCAATTTTGTTTATAAAGTCCAACATCAATTACCTCTCTATCTATATATCTATATTATACCTTCTCTTCTTCTTAGCAGGGCCCTGCCCGCACCTGACTACTGGAAACACCACTTATCCTAGGCTCACCTCCCCGATCGACTCCGACAATGCCCTCCTAACTGACATGTGTCTTCCTCCATGTACGTTTCCAAAATCAATCTGATGTGACTACTTCCCACTATCTTCTCTATCTCTAGCCAAGCCAGCTTCCTTGTTGCCACCGTTCCTAGATTCCACCCACTGGATTCCTCACCGTAGACCCTAAAACTTTCCATATTAATGTACATATGCTGATCATAAGCACTGAGTGGTAAACATATACAAAATGTACTTTTTGTTCTTGTACACATTAAACATTGCATTTTGTAATTACAATGAAATGCACAGCGGTATTGTCCATTGCAGGGCCCTCACCTCTGTCTTGTCCAATAATCGAAAAAACCAAATTCACTGGTGTCCACGCCCTCCAGGTTAAAAGATCAGAGAACCTGGGTGCATGTGCAATTGTGTGTGCTTACTGTAGTAGCCACTCTCTAGCAAGATCCCCCGCCCGGCGCCTGTCCGTTATTTTGGCAATTTGGCCTCACATTTCCAGACGCCAAACGCAAAATTGTATAATTTGATTATAGTAATCATAAGGGTATCCAAACAGGGCTCCTTATATATATGACAACTAACGTAGGTGAACCATGCAATGGAGCTGATTCAAGGAAAGCAATTTCGATTTGCAATAATCTCTCTTTCCAAATTCACACATATTTGTAACAAACAAACTTTCCATTGTTAAATAAATATAGATATTATTATTTTTAACCCTAGTTTTAAACGGCATATAAAAGTATTTATATTTTTGGAAAACAAATAATAGTGTTGTTCATAAATTGCTACTCCAATAAACATACCAAAGATCTACTAGTGCTATGTTGTTACCCACCACCACATCATTTACTTCGATAGAACCTCTCCATCCCTCCACTATGAGGTGGTAACCTGGGGTTGATAACGTGGGGGCTATGGGGGCTCATGCCCCCCCCCAACAAAACAAATTAAATTATCAGCTACAGTTATATTTGAGTATGTGACATACTTTAGTGTAACCGTTGGAGTCTCCACGTTTCCTTGCACCCAACACATGTCTTGCCTGCTGTGTCCATCCTACAGAAAGATTGGAAACAAAATGCATGCGCTCATTTATTTTACCTCAGTGCTCCCTTCATCGTCTTTGTAATGTGTTCTAACTAGGATTTCATGGATGTCACTTAGATCCATTCTGGCACAGGCATCGCCGATGGGTTCTTCCACTGGCGTTGGAGTTTTAAGCATCCAGGTAACTAATCCAGTATTTTCCAAGGGAAACAGAATCATCAAGAACAAGGAAAATGGGTGTTGATTATGTTCTTGCTTTTCGTTTGGTGTTGAGGAGTAAATAAGTTTGTATTAATTATGTGTAGGTCTATTGACCACTCTCTTCTGCTTAATGAAATACAGGATATATGCCTACTCTCAAAAAAAGATGGAAAAGGTACTCTGTCTTCCTAGCCCTCTCTGCTAGCTAGTTTCTTGGATCAGAACATTGATGCAGAACACTGATATGCCGGATCAGAACATCATCTATATATCACAGAACACGGATGCAGCAAGAAACAAAAAAAGGCTGAAATTTAGTACGTAAAGAGATAAGCTAGACGTGAGATTGTTTCGGCCCTCTCCTTTTTCAATTCTCACTGTGTATTTTGTGTCAATGATAGCTGGTAATGTGTAGTGCAGTATATGTATAAACTGAATAAGAAATTGTTCCATTCAGGGGGGCATGAGCCCCCATATCCCATGGATCCACCCATGGTTACTACCTCAAAGAGCAGACCGAGATGTCTGGCTCACTCGAAACTCGATCGGTTAAAGTTTGTTTCGCCCGGGCAAAGTAACACAGATGCTGGGGCAAAGAGTAAAGACGATCATGTAAACGTCACCGTGAGATCCAACGAAAGAAGCCCAAGAACACAAGATCGTATCTAGATGAATTCGTTGGGCACAAAATAGATTGGAGAAAGTAGCTAAAAACAAGAAAAAGCAACAAGCCAGCAATGAGATGGATCATCATAAGGAGCCTCTTTCTTTTCTTCCTAGTAGAGGAAACCCCACCTTCTTCGTTCCATAGCTCCTTCAGCTAGCTAGAAGAACTCGTACGTGGGTCGATCGAAAGAAGTAGGTCATAAAGAATCATATGCAGAAAGAAAGCAAGCAAACTTTATTACACAATTCTAAGCTAAATTATCACCAAGCTAAATTATAAGCGTCTTTGCCTTTTATTTCTTCCTATCCCTCATGCACGTATATAAAAGATCAAAATCTAGTCATCGTGTGCAAGCTGCCGCCTGCTACTTGCATGAGGAGAAATCTCTCATCAGAAGCAAAAAGTTGAAACCTTACAAAGCTTAGTAACGCACGGAAAGACAACAACCCAGATACTATACATATAGAAGGCAGGAAAACAGAAATCAAGTGTAAACAAAAGAAGCATGATCCATGTAGTCAGTAGAAGCTGGCATGGTTTATTACCTTGCAAGAACTCGAAGCACAGAAAAGGGGAGTACTTCTTCCCTCGAACTATATAATCTGATCAGCTAGCTGAAACTACACATATACCGGATCACAAGATGTATCACAGAACAGATCCAGAAAGAATACGGCTAAACTTGCATGTAAAAGCAGGAGATAACCTAGATGGATAAAGGTACTCTTCGTATCTTCCCAGCGTTCTCTGTAAACTCTTTAGCATGCATATGTAAAGAGATAACCTAGATGGAAACGGCGATACTACATACTATACCTTGTCGTCCTCTCTGCCAGATTCTTGGACTTGCAAGAAAGGGGCCTACTACTTTGGTTCCTCGATGCTTCCCCTGCTGCGTATAGCGTGAGGGCTGAGGGAGTTTTATAGCTGGTCGGACAGGCAATAATGCGCACAAGGGAAATAAATGATAGGGGAGTGGGATAGGATCGGAAGCAAGGCTCATCTGCTGCAGGAGAGAAAGAGGAGAGGAGCCAGAGTGAGAGAGATGCCACAGCAAGGGAAAAAGGCCACTGCCACTGATGACCAGAGTTTGTTATCTTGCTTAACCATATGGGCCATTTTTTAGACATCTTTAATATATTCTTAATTAAACGTTTTGGTTTAGGGCCTCTCCTTTTTCTCTTCGTATGTTCTATATCTAAGAATTGGTAATGTGCAGTTTAGTATATAAACTGAATACAAGACACCCGTTCCATTCCGGACGTTGTATATATTTAGTGCAGCAAAATCCCAGCTTAATTAATTTTTTGTACCATTTTCAAGTTGCCTAAATCTACACAGTTTGGTCATGGTCACTTGGGATATAATCGTAGTCGATCTCTATCTCCCTCCTTTTTGTTTGATGCTGATGATGAGATGATGCTTCTCTTATTGCCCTGATGCTAGACGAGCGGAAAAATCCGAAGTTAGGATGCATGATGATTTTTATTCTGTTGTGTGGAATTGAAACGAGGCACTAATATCTAAAATAGCACAAAGGAGACACTTTAATTAGTGACGTGAATTGAAATGAGTCACACTATGATATCAGTGACGCATTTTAACGGAACACGTCACTGACTTAGTGTCTCCCATGGAAAAGTCATCACAATGATAAGTTATTAGTGACTCTTCCCAATGAAACGCGTCACTCATTACAACTCCTATTGACTATTCAAAGGACGACGCATCGCTTTGGACCCGAAAAAATTATGAAATCAGGTTAACCGAGAGGCAAGTCCGGACTCCTCGTCAGCTCTCCATGTCCCATGACGTCGTCCCCTCTCTCTCGTCCGCCGCCGTCGCCGTCGCCAACTCCGCCCCTTCTCCTCCACTGTCACCGCCCTTTCCCTCCACCATGACGACTCGACGGAGGTCAAATCCGATGAGCAGTCAGCCCGCGCGGGGAGCAGACGCTCCCTCGGCAGATCAGACATGGTTTTGTCTCGGGCCTGGTGAATGAGTTTCCCGACGCTAGATCTGGCAAGTCCGGGTGAAGGCCCTGGCCGACGATGGATCTGGGTGGCGGCTTGCCGACGAGGCTGCATTGACCTAACAGAAGTGGTATGTATTACTCCCTCTCCTCATTAATCTGCATTAACAGTTTTGCCTAGAGGAATCCTACCTATTTGCCATTGGGTCTTCTGTCAGTCTAGATAGGGCGCATTTATCTTCTATGATACACATCAGTCTCTTTAATTAACTCCATGGAGCGCTCTGGCAAGTAGTAGAGGGGCATGAGCCCCCCATAGCCCCACGCTAGGCACGATTCTACACCCTTTTGAGAGCCCCAACAACCAGGTTTGAACCATATAGGCATGATTCTACACCCTGATGGGAGAACAAAGACCACCGTCCAATGTCCGAGAAACAGGAAAAGATACCACAGAATCTAAGTAGCCAGACAAGCCATTCTTCACGAACGCCTTAGCTCTGAACTTTAGCAAAACTTAGGTGCTTGAAGAAAAGCATGCCATCGTCACCCTTTCCTCTGTAGCCAAAACGGCAAGAATCAAGGAAAGCTTTAGTTGACTTGAGTAGGCACAAATACAACGAACCAAGTAGATGGATTCTGAAACAAACTCATCGAAAATTTCATATTGCTTCTAAGATAGAGGATCTTAGGAGGCAGCATTTTTCGTGAGCAAGAAAGCACAGTGAGGAATCAGTGCACGGAATCTAGGCAAGGCAACATCTCCGACCTAAATCCAGAAAAGGCAACACCCTCCGACGCAGGGGGCGGGCGCTAAGTGTTCGACGAAACGACTACACATGCCCTGCTAATTGCTACTAGCCCCTGACCATTGAGGAGTTGCACGCACAAGCACGAATCGAAGTAAGGAGGAGGAGGAGGAGACGAGGAGAAATTGAGACATGTATGAGGTGCCAAATTAAGCAGCCAAAAGCTAGCTAGTTGCGGCGGCCCGTGAGATGTGGCTGGCTCAACATTACTCACCTTCCTAAGAGCGTGTGTGCGGCTCGCCTTTGCGGAGGTTGGAGAAATGCGGGAGAGGAGCGGAAGGGAATCCATATGTGGCGACTTGCTAGCTGGCTGAGTTTGCCGTGGTGGCGCGCTGCATTTGTACTGATGGCAGATGCAGCTGAGGTGGCGCCCCCGCTCGACGGGTGAATTTTGCATTCTGGTCCCTGGTATGGTCTGCAAGTTCGCTTTGCATACACTTTTGTTTTGATTTGATTGATGTTGGGGTGTGATTATTGTACTGGCAGAGTGCAGCCCACATGGGATTTCGTAGGAGTACTCATTGTAACACTGTACTGGACTCAATAACACAAGCTGACAAGAAAATGCATGAAATGAATTGTCACTTTTTTATGTGTATATCTTGGTCCGTCAGACTATAAATTTGTAAAATTATTCACGCTTTTTAGTAAGTGTATGTAAACGAGACGCCGATTTTATTTTTTTTTTGTAATAAAATGACCAGCAAAAAGAAAGTTGTATTTGATGGTATGGATTCACTTTTCGCTGACCTCAGGGGGGTGTGGACTTCAGAGCCAAACACACGTGTCACCCCACCACCACACATGATTAAAGTAGCCAACACGAATATGGAGGAGGCCGAGGGTGAATCCGAAAATCTGGCGTGATGTTGAGGAAAACCGAAAACGCGCAGCGATCAAATCCAGGAGGCAACCCACCGGCGGCGGTCCGCTGATTTGTCGCCGACCGTGCCCGTGCGGCGTGCACCACTGCACCCTGCTGCTGTCCTTTTTCTTTCCAGGGCCCTACTCTGATCGGCTTTCATCTTCTCTTTTTAGGCCTTATTTACTCCCACCAATTTGACCACCAAATTTACTATGTAAAATTTATATTCTCTGTCATATCAAAATGCCAGTATATGTATAGAGTATCAAATGTAGATAAAATCAAAAACTAATTACACAGTTTTGTTATGTTTTGCGAGATGAATATTTTAAGCCTAATTAGTCAAAGTTTAGACAATTTTTAAATAATACAAACGCAATGCTATAGGAATGTGGCAGAACCTCCTAAATCATATGGCCCACACGTATGATTATTGTCTAATCAGACTTCAAATAACCATGATTGTATTCCATACGACTTAAAAAGTCTGTCGGGTAAATCCCGAATCGTCCACGATTCTCCGAGCAGGATCAATCGTTGTAGAGAGACATTACAGTATTATAACAGTTTGATATAAATAAAATACCACGGAGTAAAACAGTGGAAGACTTCAATAACATAAGTTTACAAACCTCTGAATTTCAAATATTTACAACCATAAGTTTAAATTGTACAAACCATAATAGTAGTGGAGTAGCAGTAGATAACCTTATTACAATACCAAACGAAAAGCTCTGCCCATGAGCTAAACATCTCTACTCGTCGTCGCTTTCCTCGACGACTGTCATGCGGAGAGGCTCACCTGCAACAAGGGTTCAACAAACCCTGAGTACAAAAGTACTCAACAAGACTGACCCGACGAAAAAGAGGGGTGGATACTCAAGAAATGCAGGCTAGAGGGACAAGGTAAGGTCTGTAGGAGATAAGAAATTTTGCGAAAAAGCTCAACAGAAAGAAAAGGTTGCTTGGACTAGCTCCAAGTATCAACCAACTTCATTATTGATCCTTAATCTTTGTTCAAGTTGTTACTACGATGATGAACACCGATCGAGTCTTCTTCTCCGAGAAGCAACGGCGATTTGAATCCATTTTCATACCTAGCTGGGACCTAGGTCACTGGAATACCGGAGACTTTAACTCCGATGCACCCCAGATGAACCGATATACCGGGATAACAACCGCAGCCGTATATCACCACATGGCACCCGTGAGCTCTGCGGCCCAGCGTACCGAGATACATGGGAACTTAAACCCCACAGTAAAACACACTATGACATAGATGGGATCTCTGGCCCCACGCTAGGTCACTCCATGATATACACGGCTCCAACCATCCGTATACCACTTCATGCATGTCGATTTCTAAGTTCTCGATATCACCAGTTCACCAACGGACGGGACCTAGGGCATCAACAGACGAAAACACTACAGAGGGACTCCATTCCCAATGCAAGTTCGCCGTCCGGACTCGATTTATTACTAATATAAAGATTCCAACAAGAAAACCAATCTCATCTTTTTCATTCTTTTAACTTTGAACATTTAAATAAATAAGCAGGGCTAAGCATTACTACTTATCTTCCAAGCAGGTAACAAGGTATAAGGAAATAAGACAGGTAATGCAATTTTATGGGTTTTCACTCAACTCCTATTACTTAATACAACATATCATAGCTGAAGCGGTAAAACTTTTATAAATAGAATAGGGTTTGAATGCATCCAGGGCTTGCCTTGATATTCGGGGTAGACGGTCTCGAACTCTGGATCAACTCCCGATTCCTGAATCTGCTCTTCCTTCGGATCTGGACGACAATGTTAACTCTCCGTTAACGGAAGCTATTCGATAATTAATATGCTTTAACATGATGGAATAGTAAACATGATGCTCGATGGATGCATGATCAGATTAAGGGCTCGAGTACAACTTTTCTTCATGATAAAGTTGCAAGCTAACAAAACTTCGCTTATAAAACTTATTCGAGTTAACTACGCCATTTAAGAAATTAATTAAACACATAAAATAACATTAATTAAGCCCTAATAACATGATTAAGGTAGGCGCAAACAATTAATTAAAGTGCCAAAGGTCATTAGGGTTAATGACCCAAGGTCATCAATCAATCCCAAAGTCAAACAAATCCTATAATGATTAAACTTAACTAAAGAGGTTAATTAATTATTTAAAGGCATTAAATAAAGGTATAAAAATTAAAGTTATCAAATTAAGCCCAAATTTTTATTTTAGAAATCTCTTAGCTTAATTAGATGGAAAAATAAATTTTATAATTAAAAGCCAATTATTTTATTTATTAAAAATCATTGAAGGTCCATTTTTCAATTAAAAGGGATAATTTTAACATATGCTAAAGTACTCAAATTTGGCATTTCATATTTGTTCTAGGTAGATGACATCATAAAGAACACTCACAAAAATTTTTAGAATTTTTGGAGCTATATATGAATTACTATGATTTTTCAAAGAAAATAGCATTTAAATCATTTTCTGAAAATAGAAAAAAAATCGGCACAGTACTCCCGCGCTGACCGACGGCCCGCTGGAGGTTGACCGGCAATTACTCGCCGACGGCGAGGTCTCCGGCGACCGGACTTGGTCCACTGGACTCAGCTTGGCACGGGGAGTCGAACTAGGTAGTTAACGACGCGGCGGAGCGGCGGCGGCGCCTACGCCAGGGACCATGGCGGCGCGGCGGAGCTTGGGTGCGGCGGCGGAGCTCACCGGAGCGGTTTTCCGCGACGGCGAGGTCACGAGCATGCACAGGGTACTCAAATGGACTGGTTTGGCAACAAGATGAGGTTGCTTCCTGTCCCTAGCCAAAGCGGCAACGCGCGCGCCGGAGCGGCATGGCCGTGCCGGCGGCGAGCCACGGTGGCCGGCGGCTAAGACACGGCAAAGATAAAATTGATGGCACAGATAGATGCAGGAGCTCACCACGACGCTGGTGCGCACGTTAATGGAGGCTCGGAGCGGCTGGGTTGAGCTGCGGTCGGCGGCGCTGATGGCGGCGGCGGCGCTCCGATGGCAAGGTCGGCGTCACTGGCGTTCCTGTGCACCATCCAACCGGCCAAGAAGCGCATGAGGTGTAGGATGACACGGAGAACATGGTAGCGGGGTTAAAGGTAAAATATATTCACCCTGTGTGGCGGTCGGCGGCGAAAACACCCGCGGCGGCTCGGCGACCGGCCGTGGAGAAGACGACGGCGCGCGGGCAGCTCGGGCGAGGAGAGCAAGCACGAGCTAGCTCAAACGGACCGTGAAGATGTGGCGGAGCTATTGGCGAGAGCAATCGGACAGATATGGAGCGATGGCGGCGAATTTGGGCGGCGGAGCGAGGTCGTCGGCGACGGCGGCGGGAGGCAGAAGAAGGAAAACTCGGCCACGGCGGGCCTATTTATAGGACGGAGACGACGTCTGGACTGGCGACACGACGAAGATGAAGTTTCTCGTGTCCATGAGCGCGCTGGTGGTCGAGCGGGTGCAGCGGTGGTCGGCGGCGCGCAATGAGAAGCCGGCGATGGCGGCCGACGATAGGTTTCGATACTGTTCGAGATATTTACAGAATTGCCATTCGTTTTAAAATATAAATTACTCCAAAATTTATATAATAACTTGAAAATATCTAAAAATATCATTTGCATAACTTTTCAAGAGCTACACTTCTCCTTTAACTGGCATACTCAAATTCTATCCGAATTTTGAAATTTGAATTCAAACTTGAAAAGGGAATAAAACCCTAGAAACAAACATTTGAAATTACTTTTGATTTTTCAATAAAACTTGAAAATCTTCAAAACTATGAAATGTTTGTATTTCCAAACCAAACCTTTTTCATATACAAAGTTTTCCAAAATTTTGCATAATTTTTGAATTATGGTTTTAAAATCAAAAGGGGATAAATGCTAAAAAACTGTATTGTCAAATTCATTTGAAATTTATTCTAGAAACTTGAAAAACTTTATATACCAACTTTGTAGCTCTTTTCAAGATCTACAAATTTTATTTTTAGAGTATCTCCAAATTATTTATAGATTTTGAATTAGAGAAAAGGGGGTAAAACTAGGTTTTAGAATAAAGGGTTTTTGAAATAGAATATAAACTCAATTTAGTTTCTAACTTAATTGGTTGGTTATTAGTGATCACAGACATCATCCAAGGATATTTTTAGGTCATTGACCTAATGACACCCTTGGTTGACCAAGTTGACTTTTGAAAAACCTTTTATAGCATTTCCAATTTGAATTTAAACTTGAATTGCCAGACTTGGAAGTAAGCTTTGGAATCCAAATTCAACTTCAAATATGGACATCATTTTTAGGGTTGGACTTAGACTTATACACTATGCTTGACACTAGTGTAAACACAGTTTACACCTCAAGTACATAGAGTATAAACTAAGCATTTACGATGACATTCGAAAATAGAGTTTTATTATTTCATGTGACAAAACATTCCAAACACAACCAACCTATGAAATATAAACTTATTTTAGTTAATGCACATTAAGGTTGACTTAAACATGAATGCTTTGCAGTGCATATGATGACATGGCAATGTTTTAGTTAATATAACACCAGAGGTGTTACAAGGAATTCCGCTACAGGAATTCTAGCCCCAATTTGAGGATCTAAACAAGACCTTAGGCCTTATTTACATGCCTAATTTTGCCACCAAATTCACTATGCAGAATTCCTATTCTCTATCACATCAAAATATCGGCATATGCATGGAGTACTAAATATAGATAAAATCAAAAACTAATTGTACAGTTTTATTGTACTTTGCGAGACGAATATTTTGACCAAATATAAACAAAATGCTACAGTATACTGATATGACACGATACTATGCAGAATGCCAATTTGACAAGTAACTAAACAAGGCCTTATTTCCAACCTGCTGCTGACCACGGTTTCAGATTCTGCCTCTGACAGTTCCTTTGAGATCGATGGTGATAGATGTTATTATCTCTCGTGCACGGACGGCAACTTGACATTACACTTACTCATCCTCGTCATTGAGCTAGCTTAACGTTTGGTGGCGTTTTGTTGATTTAAATAACGGGGAGTTGGCCTCCAATCTATCAGCTTGCACCGACCATGCATTTCAACAGAACGATCCCGTTTGGTTACGTTATTGTTCAGGTTTCTTTTCTTTTCGTACCACCTTCGTATCTTATTGTTATTATATGGATGCAATGAGAATGAAAACATAACACACAACACTCTCCGGATTTGCGGGCGTCTGTTCGGTCGGTCCATCTAAATGGCCATTTCAATCGAATATCGTTTAGAAAAAAAACATGCTGCCTAAAGTTAGTGTCATTTGAAACTACTACTTATGTTGTAATGCTAGTGTGCGGGTTATATATAAAAGTTGGATTTCGCACCTAAGTCGCATGTTTGGTTTAGCTTTTTGCAACCTGCCTGTGCTTTTGCTGTCAAAGGCTTAAAAAAAATAATAATAACCAAGTGTGGTTGAGCTCCTGCGACAGCTTATGTGGATAAAGACGACTTTATTTGGAACTACACTACTCTCTATCAATTTCAGTATGGATCGTCAGCTCGATCTCTCACTTGTTTTGCATATGATGAGCTAGCTCACATCTCAATAGGAGTAGGAGATTTACCTAGATTTACTTTCGTCATATGGCAAATAATCCTTTATGCATGCCATCATTGAAAACATCATTTTAATTAAATTAGCTCTCCTTGTACTATATGATATTAATAGAAAATAGCTACTACAGTACTTGCCATCTGTGCCCTAGGGGCCTCATGTCAGGCGTTCTTTGTTTTGTTCTCCTCGCTTTACTTGTTCATTCTCCGTACCGTACGTACCTTTTGCTTCAACCGCACGATTACCAACCAGCTGCCACGGTAGCACCCATGAGCATCCACTGGCGCGCCCTCTGCTTTGCCGACACCCCACTGGCCCACCGGCCGGCCACCTGTGCCGTCGTGGAGCCCGGGCTCTGCCACGATTGCATTGCACGACACAAAAACGAGATGAATGAATGAATCATGTCGCAACAGTGGGTCCGGCTCCAGAGGTTCACGCCCGGCCTACAGAGCGTGTCGCAATCACAACGGAGCAAACGTCGTTGTCAGAGTAAAGAAAAGCCAGGCCAATGTTCATACGGCGCGGAAGCAAAGAGAGGAGACAAAAATAAAACGCAACAGCCTGTGGCCAATAGTAGGGCATACCCTTCTTCTCTAAATAAATTAATTTCTAGAGTTTGCTTGAATCCAACATCTTTTGAAGCTAGCACGGACGAAAACTAAACAAGGTCGTCCGGCTCCACAGAGCCGCGCGCCTTTCGTGTCGCAATCGCAAGTTCACAACGGAGCAACCTCGTCGTCAGAGCCGTTTTAGGCTCTCTCTCTCTCTTTTTTTTTTTTTTGACAAGAAACGATTAAATTGATCTAGCAGCAACCCGCTGCTGTAATTGTTACACCGTTCACGTGTGCTCAAAATTGCGTTCTTTTTTACTGATAATGGTACATCCCGAAGGAAATATGAAGCCAGTTTCAGTGGAAAACAGTAACATTTGAGGAGCCAGGGGCTGGGAAAGTGGATTCCCTGGTTTTTTGCAATGCTTGTCGTGCCAGGGTGTGAGCTGTAGTGTTGACTTTTGTGTCCAAGATATGTTTGGCCTTGAGAGTTCACATGGAGCAGGCCCACTGCCATGGACTCATCCGCGCGTCCCTCGTGCCTCGAAACAAATTTTGTTACAAAAAAAAAAAAAAGCAAACTCTCTTTGTCCGAGCATAGAGCCGCAACTCTAGAGTGGACATACTCTTCGTACAGTTGGTGGAGTTGAGTTAACAACATAGTATGGAGCAAAGGGGTCTTAATTCTCAACATGTCCTTACTTAAGGGATAGAAACAGGGCAGATATCACATTTTTTCTTTTTTCTTTGTTGTATGGTTGGCCATGACCTGGTTATAGTGCAGGCTAGCTTAGCTCCAGCCGTAGAAATGAGAGAATTTTGTAAATACTAAAGAGTCTGAATTAATTTATCTTATGCGAGTGGTGAATAAGGAGTAATTACTTGTTACACTCGCTGTAAAATTCATAGTGCGAGGGAGGGCCGACTCATCCGCCTTAGGCCGCTTTCGTGACGACGCACCAAATGTGACAAAACCGAGCTGAGCTCGGTCGCCGCCGCTCACTCGCTCGCTCTGTCCGGTTGAGCCAGCCGCACAAAACAGGATAAACCACGGCATCTCCATCTCCATCTCCAACACGGCGCCCCCCTCCCCGGCTTCTCCCGCCGCCGCCGCCGCCGCCGCCGCATCCTACCTCCTTCTCGGGCTCTTCAGGCAAGGTACGTCGTCGAGCTCCGGTCAGCCGCGATCTCCCTTCCTTCCTGGTTTTATTACACGGGAGGTTCGGCGGTCCGGTCCGAGGGGGCGTGGGGGGCACGGGGAAGAGGGACTGGGCGCAGATTTGTTCTCCGATTTGATTTGTTCTACCCGACTGACCCCTCCCCACCTCTGCAGGTGGAGAAGGAGAAGGATGCTGATGAACTTCAGGGACTGGATCTCGTACCGCCTCGGCTCCTCGCTGCTGTCCGCCAGGCCCTTCGCGCTCTCCGATGACGCCGCCTCCGAGGGTGGTGCTCATGGTGCGCTCCCTTTCTCTCCCGGCTGATTGTTGTTTTTGTTCTCAACAACGGTGTCGCCCTCGGTTCTAGACTTACAATTTCCATTTTCTCTGGAATGCATGCCATCTTGTAGTCTAGTCTGCTGCAGCTGAAACTATCCTTGATGTTGTTACGCTTAAAACCTAGGGTCCCCTCAGTTATACTATGGAATTGGATAAATTAACCAGATGGCCTCTTGCAAGTCATTCCCATTCCCATCACACGGGCCTATTAGCGGGCCATCCGATTGTGAGTGCAGGAGAGGCTAGTGTGCTTGCAATGAGACCATGAGAGTTTTCACCTTCCAGGCATATGTACTTGGCTTACCTTTTTGGCTACTGCTATTAGGCTTTTACCATGTTATTATAGGATTTGTTTTTTGAGATATGGCTTTTATTATTAGGATTTTAGCATTTTATTAGGAATCATTAGGTCTAACAGACTAAGCGTTACCATTGTCTTCATTGGAATGCATTGATGTTTCTATGTTTGCTGCAATGTGCAATCCCATGATGTGCTCTTAACCAAAAAACAATGTTGCTACTTATTTTCTGTCAGCTACATCCTGACATCCTTTAGTGTCCTCAAAGACCCTCTTGAGCTTACTAATCGTTTTCAATTTTATCACATTTGGGCATACTTCAAATTCTATGATACATCTTTTTTTATCCTCCTGTTCATAATGATTATTTAAATGTGGCTTGCTCACTGAATGTTATCCTTCAGGTACGACGCACAATGACTTTGTAGATACTGTTACTGCCAGTGCATTTTCTTCAAATGATACGCGGGCGTCAGAGGCCACAACCAACTCTAATACTGGTGCGATTTATTCTGGTACTGTTCAACAAGATGATGGTAACAAGAAGTCAGATCCGCTGATGAAAGTTGAGACGCTTCAAATCAAGTTTCTGCGGTTAGTATACAGGACCGGAGTGTCTCCCAGTGCGGATGTAGTTGCACAGGTTCTGTACAGGTTGCAGCTCGCAAACTTGATTAAAGCGGGTGAATCAGATGCCAGGAGACCAAACCTTGCTATCAACAAAGCCAGGGTTATAGCAGCACAGCAAGAAGCGCCGGGTGGGCCTGATCTTGATGTCTCGTTGCGAATCCTTCTTCTGGGGAAGACTGGTGTGGGAAAGAGTGCCACGATAAATTCAATTTTCGATGAGAGGAAGGTCGCTACTGATCCTCTGGTTCCTGCCACTCATAGGATAAAGAAGATTGAAGGGACTATCAAAGGAATAAGAGTCACAGTTATCGACACACCTGGCCTGGTGCCTCATTACCATGGCCAAAGGAGGAACAGGAAGATTCTGAATTCTGTCAAGCGCTTCATTAGGCGATCCCCACCCGATATCGTGTTATACTTTGAGCGGTTGGACCACATTAACAGCAGATACAGTGATTACCCTCTTCTGAAGCTTATGACTGACATATTGGGCTCTTCGATGTGGTTCAACACTGCCCTTGTAATGACCCACTGTTCCTCATCTCCTCCTGAAGGACCAGATGGTTACCCTTTGGAATATGACACTTACACACGTTACTGCAAGAATGTGGTTCAGCGTCATATCCAGGCTGCAGTTTCCAACACGCAGTTGGATAATCCTTTTGTGCTCATAGACAATCATCCAATGTGCAGACGAAACACCAAGGGTGAAAGGGTTTTACCAAATGGGCAGGTATGGGTTTCAGAACTGCTGCTGCTGTGTGGGGCAACCAAATTGCTGACAGAAGCAAATTCCTTGCTTAAGTTTCAAGATACCTTCCTACTGTCACAAGCAAACAACAGGCTGCCTTCGCTGCCTCATCTTCTTTCTTCACTCCTTAAGCCTCACTCTTCATCAAGTTCAGATGCCATTGACAGTGAATTGACAGAAATGTCAGATGAGGAGGATGAATATGATCAACTACCACCCTTCCGTATTCTAAAGAAATCTGAATATGAAAGTTTGACGAATGAACAGAAGTCTGCATATCTTGATGAACTGGACTACCGTGAGACTTTGTACCTAAAGAAACAGTGGAAGGAGGGAATCAGAAGACAAAGGATTACTGAAGCTCAGAATGACGAAGTTGGTGATGATTATGAAGAGAGTGCATCCCCAGAGATTGTGCACATGTCAGATATGGACATTCCACTAAGTTTTGACTCTGATTATCCTGTGCATCGTTACCGTCACATTATAACTGATGATCAGTTGTTTAGACCAGTTTTGGATCCCCAAGGATGGGACCATGATATTGGGTTCGATGCCATCAATTTTGAAGCATCTCAAGAGTTGAAAAAGAATGTCTCTGCAGCAATTACAGGGCAGATGAGAAAGGACAAGGAAGACATGTATATCCATTCAGAATGTTCAGTAAGTTATAATAATCAGAGAGGCTGCTCCTTGATGGGAGGTATGGATATGCAAACGGCAAACAGAGATTTGGTTTGTACCGTTCACGGGGATGCCAAGATCCGCAATCTGCCTTGGAACACTACTGGAGGTGGCATTTCTGTTACTAAGTTTGGCAACAAGTACTTTGCTGGTGCCAAGTTAGAAGACTCTGTTACCATTGGGAAACGAGTTAAACTGGTAGCCAACGCTGGTAGAATGGCTGGCTGTGGACAAGTGGCACATGGAGGTGGTGTGGAGATAACAGCAAGGGGGAAAGATTACCCTGTGAGGGAAGAGAGTGTAACTGTCGCGGTCTCCGCTCTGTCGTTTGAAAAGGAAACTGTAATTGGGGCCAACCTTCAGTCAGACTTCCGAGTGGGCCGTGGATCAAAAATATCAGTCAGCGCTAACCTAAATAGTAGAAATTTAGGCAAGCTCAGCGTCAGGACTAGCACGTCAGACCACGCTGAGATAGCTCTGATAGCAGCTGTCTCGTTGATCCAGTTCATTCTTAGGAGAAGATCGGCAGCAGCTGATAAAGGTGAGCAAGAGATTGACACCTATTTGGATGACTAAATAACAGGTAGAAGGAAAATTCAGTGATTGCAACTGCTGCAATTATGTTAATCTAAGGCCGCCATCAATCTAGGGTTCCAACTTGTACAGACTTCTTGTATATGAGTTTATGAAGGAAGCATTTTCCATGAAGAGAACTCCTGCCTACAGGCGATTTTCTAGTCTTCAAGGATGTAATCAGATAAGAGATTTTGAGTTTTGACATCACATAAAGATGATTTACTTTATTACTTGCGTTGGAATGTTTATGTACTTCTGTTTCCCAATTTTAGAAGTTCTCACTGATAAGAGATTTCACTGATCATATATACAACATGGTTTTTCTTTTCAAATAGAAACATCGCATAGTTGATGCTTTGTTCTTACAAGATGTGAAAACTATGAAGAACAATGCTTTTTTCTTGAAAAAACAAAATCATTTGAAAACTTTTTGGAAAACAATTTAGCAATCTTATAAACTAGGTGAAAACCCGTGGGTTGCTGCGGGATTTGCATGTATGACCACTGTATGAAAATATGCATAATATATAGAGAAATGAAAAAGAACACAAAAGTTGTTGCTAATAAAATAAAACCAAATTTTATGAAATATTTAGTGATACTCTATGCTATATACAATGGACGGTGACATAATTTTGTTAGATCGTTTTCTTACGTAATATAATGGACGGTGACATTATTTTCTCGTGGGTGGGTTGGATAGTTTTCATTATTAGTTGATGCTATGGATCATTGATTTTGTAGTGGTTTTTATTTGGTATTTATACTTAGTGACTTGGTGGGTCTGTATTTAGTGGAGCACTACGAGATGACATAGAAAGAAAGCTAATGACATGGCGTAACGATACGCTAGAGAATTAGATAATAGCCATTAGTTTTATAGGAGTTTAGAATAGGCTTACCGAGGCGAAAATTTGGCAGCCTGGTTGCCAAACTTTCAGTGACTCAGTCGACCACTATGCCTTCCAAGTTTCAAACTACTTGGAAAACATTAGTTTCCACCGGCAAATCGACAGCTGCATGAAAAAAAAAATCCATACAAAAGGAATGCATATAGAACACAAGTATCTCAGTGCGCAAAGAAAAAAAAAAGAACGAACATCCTCGGATATGCAGGTCAATCTTAGGCTCTCAGTGCGCAAAGGAAAAAAAAATAAAAAAGAACGACCATCCTCGGATGCAGGTCAACCCTAGGGGCGAACGAGCTGTTAGCGCTGTTAGCTCGGTGGTTGAGCCGCTGGGTGGTAGCGCTCACCACCTGCGTTCGAGTCCTGCCGGACCTAGGTTTCGTATGGGTTTTTCTTTATTTTGAGTTCAGGTACCGGACACAACTAGCGTGGTGACATAATAAGACTACGACGGTCTATAAAGTTTGGTGTGACTTCGCTGATCTCTAGAAGGACGCTGGTAGTATATAGGTTGTAAATCTAGAGATGTACGTGTGTATGATGTGTGTTATGTAGAGTTCAGATGTTATAACTTGTATATTAAGAATTCAGGCTAAAAAAAAGGTCAATCCTAGGGCCACAGAGGATATATAAACTAGACAAAACACTCCAGACCCATCTGCCACAGGCAAAAAAGCTCAGTGTTCAGATGCCCGAACCACACTACAACTGAGATACTGAAGCACAGGGCCATAGCGGTGCTGGTCGTGTCTCCATATCATATCAATCACGCACACTGCCACCACACCACAGGGACACCATGTTTTAGCAACATCTACAGAATGTCTAGGCATTCTTTTATGGATAAGCAGGAGCATCTACGAGATTGCTTCAACCTGGGCTGGGGACCTAAGATAAGCACTTAGCCGCTGAAGCCCATTTACGAGCTGGAGGCCTCAAAGGTTGGCTTAAGCTTCTCCATCAGGCCCGACAGGGCTGTGTCGGGCTCCCTCTCCAGCTCCAGCTACTTCTGCATGTACTCTTTCTTGAGCTTCATCTTCTTCTCCTCATGGACTTTGATCAGCTCATCCCGCTCAGCTTCAAACTCAGCCACATCCTTCAGCTGGCAATCAAGGAACTTCTCGACATGTTCCTTCCTGCGCAAGACACGGATGGATTGAGAATGAGAAACAGCAACTGACATGCGCTTTGAAATTACAATGTCTACATGAGATCAGCTGATTAAAGAAGGAAACAAAAGCAATCCTCAGTTCTTGACAACACATGCATTGAGATGGATCATTAACATTATTTTTAGTTCCAGTTGAGGGTAAGGCATGGTAACATCCAACTATGAATTAGTGACATACCTTAGCTTACGATCTTCGGTAGTTCCAGAATCTACATCAAAGCGTCTAGCCTTTGAGCGCTCCTCCTGCAGCAACTTCTCAAACAGCTTTTCTTTATCCTCTGTGGTCTTGTGAATATCCTCAATTTGACTATGAAAAAAATTCCTCCTGGAACTTCATCTGCAAAGTATAGAAAACAAGGTCAACAATAGGTACTGAAATCAAAAGATAGCAGCATCATTCTTATCACAAAAGTATTGAAGTGTTTCATATAAGTGTGACCCCTCGTGCAACAGCAAACTCCAACCACGACCAACTGTGCCCCTCCTGTCGCCCCAGCAGCGCCCGCTCCTCCGATCATCGACGTGCTCTGCATCGCTCCGGCCTCTCCTGCCTCCGAGCCTGTGGTGGAACCGAGCACGCCGTCGTTCCACTCTGCGCCCGCCATCGCTTCTGCCACGGCCGCCTCCACTCCTATGGCTGATCCAGGCATGGCCGTGCCCCCGGCACCCCTTTGCGCTGGGCCGGACTCGACGGAGGTGGCCGGTGCCCTCTTCATCGACTCATTGTTGTTGCCCTTGCAGGATGATCTGGCGTCGCGAGCTGCACGACGCGATCGCGCGGAGCCAGCCAGTCTGATTCCTCGTCGTAGCGACCGGCTAGCGGCCAAGGCAGTGTTTCGGGACCCCAATCCGGAGTTACAGGCCAAGCGCGTGATGCTCAACAAGTGGGAGCATAGACCGGAGGACGCCTACATCCCGGATGACACGATTCCGGTGAAATTCCATAAGGCGTTCGGGGAGCCGGTCTCCCCAGAGACGAGGGAGGCCATGCGCGAGCTGTTGTACCCCCTGCGCGGTGAGCGGCTCGCTGCGCAATTATTCCACTGAGTGCCAGCCGCCCTCCTCCGTCGCGACATTAGTTTGTTAGTTAGTACAACCTTACATCTCCGCCACTCGGTGGCGATTTATGTTATGTGTGCTCTCCGGGATGGCTACAGTTTCTTGCCGTGACTATCCCTGGAGATTGTAAACTACCCTGATTTTACTTAATGAAGCACATGCCAAGGCACGCTTTCGAAAAAAAAAAGCCATCGACACAAACTTAGATGCGAAGAAAACTGTTGATCATGCACGTTAATTGGTAGAAAATATAACTTGGGTAACCTTATTACCTCTTGCTCATACTCCAAGTGCTTCTCTTTTGATTTACTCCTGAGAAATATATTCTCTTCCGTTTTCTCACGAAGCTTTTGGGCAGTAAAACCAAATGATTCTTCTACTGCTTTAGAGTACTGCTCTGTCTTGACTATTTTGTTCTTCAGGTAATTCAGTTGTTGGTTGTCTTCACTCATCTGTTTCATTTGGATCACCACCATCTCATTGTAAGACTTCATCTCATACTTCAGACGGCTTTTGCCTGAAATTATAGTGAAGATAAAATACATTAAGCAATTCTCCAGTTAAGTTAGTAAAACGCCCGATGTCCTGTTTGGTAGATGCAACATAGCTATTACAGCCTAATGTATGTATTTCAAAAACACTCCACTTGAGGCTTCATATTTCAATAAACAGGTTACAGATTCTAATTCTTTGATTTCTATGTTGTACTGTTTGATAAGTTACCTGCAGTCACAATTTCTTCACCATTCATAATGTGCAATGGTTTATCGGTCAAGACTGCCGTGATGTATCTATACTATAAAAGAGTGAAGAAATTATAAAATAGCTCTCACCCAAAATTTCATACTCACCTTATCTTAAAACCGTTGGATCATTAGTTATCTTTAAATCTAACGCTCCATATCAATCTAATGTGGGCCTCCTAAAATCTTACACCTAAATCTTACGTTGCTGCCGTGTACAAAGACAATCGGCCATCCTCCGCAGCGTTTTTTTTTTTTCACCGAGTAATTCCTTTACCCGCCGTTCTACCCACGTCACGGCCGCCTCATGAATCCCGGGACAATCCATCGTGTACCCGTCAATCACGCAGCCAATCCTCCCCGTCTCCTCAACTACGCCTCCTCCAATACATCGTGTCCAAGGATCCTCGACCTAAGGGTAAGAGCTCGTCGCCACATACGGCGCTCCGGGGCGGTGGATCGGCTCAGGTGTTCTATGGCTGCGGCGGCCGCGCGTCATGTCGCGTCCGCGGGATCTGCTGATAACGACGGCAACAGGAGGCGGCGACAACACGCTCCAAGAACAAGCCGCCGTCCTCAACTGCTAGCGAGCTATACGATCGTTTGGCAACCGCCACACTTAGGACAGAGACCCGCCACACTCAGGACAAAGACGGAGTTCCACCGTGATGCGCGTGCCATCCGCGAGAGACAGCTCAAGCAGGCCGATGAGTCCCTTAAGACGTACAAGGGGATCCACCGCTAAACGGGTTGACTACACGGCTGGGGTTCTGACAGGAGCATATGGTGTCTAGCGAGAAGGCCAGCAGATGACATGCATGATGAACAGGCGCTGCCCTTTGCCTGCTTCATTTGGAGGGAGCCATTCGTTGATCCATGGTCACAAATGCATGCACTACTTTGAGAACATTGTGCTTTGAAGGTGAATCAGTTTGGTTTGTTTTTGTTATATGCAAGTTGAAACTGATCTTCAGAGGCTCTATCAGGAGCTCGGAACAAGCCCAAGAGGGCAAAAGATTGATCTTTTGCTTGCTATACTGCCTGAGAAAACAATAACTTTTTATGGTAATATTTCATATAGTAAAGTTAATTTCTTCATTGGTTATCACATACATGTCATGCCTGACTACTCTGAACATTAGTTAACTGAAAAGGATCTGTGAGAAATCTTCTCATTAATTGTCATTGGCGGTTCATCTTTCTATTCATTATGAGTTGCATCAAGTTACACCATCTATGTCATGGTGCTAATTTCTGTATTTTAAATTGTCACACGTGCATGTTCTCAAAGTAGATTTAGATGGCTACCCGTTTTGATATAATTAGTTTGCTCCCTCGCTCGCTCCCTACGCGAGCATGTGACTATACATTGGTTTACTACACTCAAGAATATTGCACTTCACACCATGGCATAGGATGCTACCTGGCAGGCAGTTTATAGACTGATCTGAAACCAAACTCTCATGAATGCTGGTACCAAGACAAGAATTTTTATTGGCACATTATTACACTACACAGGATGAAAAACTTGCACAACATATCAAGTGTCTTTGTTACTGTTTCTTGCTCTTTTGCTTGTGGCATCGCAATGTTTTTGTTCACTGAGGTGTTTTTACTCAAGTATTGACGGGTAAGATACAGAAAATATTCTATGAAACTACAACTATCATATCTTGTTTCTGATGCATCCTTGGAAGTGCTGATCAACTATATTTTCTGATAAAAAACTGACATTTTTTTCACTGTATTATCTATTTTTCTGCTTTGCTGCCTTGTGCGAAGACTCAACCAGCTAATCATGCAAATAGGGAAAATATAAGACATTTGAATTTGCCCTGTTAGTTTATATTCTTTGACATATTTTCTTTTGCTCCTCGTGATACATTTAATGAACTTTCAAGCTGAGGTTTCTTTAGCTAAATCAAAATTTTAGCATGGTTTTTTATTTATTTATTTTCATTATTTTACGAGGCGCCAATCTTTATTTTTATCCATTTTTTAAGAAGATATTTGAAGTGTGGTATGAGGTTGTTAGGAGAAGCAATAGGATGGGAATAGGAAAATGGTGAGAAACTAAGCATCCAAGTACACAAGGAGATAGACTCTGATGATGATAAGAAGGTAAGGCAAGTTGCACTGTTAAGTGTCAACATATTTTGATCATAACCTTTGCAAGTGATTTGACATGGGAGATGGAGATATTAGCTCGTAACTGATAAATGTTTATGTACTTGATGCTTCAGGAGTTTGTAACGTAGCCTTGTGTAGTAATGTGGAATTTTCCACTTCAAAAGCTAGAATTTTAATGCAACTGTAATTCTTCGTTTATGAATTGAGTTTTCTTTTGATATCCAAATGCTAGACGTGTAATATAGATAAAATCAAACAAAGAAAACATAATTAGAAATGAGCTAGAACCGCACGAATACATTGCAAACAAGCTTTCGAGGTCCATTAATTTGCCTATGATAATTAGCAGGCTTTGCACTAACTAACAATTTTTTTTCCAAAATCTAGGATCATTTGTTAAAGTGTACTTTCGTAGAACTACACAAGTACATTGCAAACAACTTTTGTGTTCCATTTTTTTGGGAATAATTAGAATCATTCTCCAACACTAACCAGAAAAATTTTACCAAAATCCAGCATCATTCATTAAACTGTACTTTCGATAGGAAGTCAGCATAGAAAATAAATTATGCAGGTCATGAGAACCAACTGACATATCCTCCGTTTGCACACGGTACTAATAAAACGAGTCATGGAAAGTTTTCAATTTCTTCCCTTTTGCACCCATACAACAAATAATAGGATTTATGATATTGATTATTCTATTATAAAAGAACTTTTAGACACGTGCAAGTCGCACACTGCAATAAAGTTAGAAAATGAAAAATAAAAAAACATATATTATCATCTACGCACGTGCGTGTCGCACGTGCATATTAACTAGTTTCACAAACAAGACAACAATGGCACACAACAAAGCATTTTGCTTCGATGATTCGTAACTAATCAGGAAGCGATGTAATGGCCACATGATTTAGTTCAAAAGGCCACATTTCAAAAGCTTACAGAGAATTACTTTAAAAATAAAGCTTACAGAGAAATCATCCCTTCCCATGCTCTAAGAAGGGAGCTGCACTAAACCGAATGCACACAACTGATTGACCTATAAAAAGAAGGAAATCTACAGACCTGAGTATCGTTCTTCCTAAAAATTAACGAGATTTTAAGTTGTTCTTCACACTATGGATGAAGTTAGTTGGTGGAAGTGTTGTGAAACATTAGCAATATTTTGCTGTTATTGTTCTCCAAACAAGATGCTTTAATCTAAGTGTGCAGCCAGATTTAGAAATTTGCAACTTCTCTTGAAAAGGAACAAATTCAAACAGACCATATAGTGATGCACTTTAAAAATTAAATGAACTAAAACTGATGTGATGTTCCAGCCATAAGAAGGTGCTATTGAAAAGTACTACAATTCTAGACAGGGCACAGAGTGATGTGCACTTCTAAAAATAAAATAAAAAACTAACATTGTGCTTCAGCCAAACAATTATTATCAGGGTGTAATAGGGAAGGAAAGATCAGAGAGGACCAAGAGCAAAATAAAGTACTAGAATAATGTTCAATCATGCTTTACCAGTGTGAACAAAATGATCACTAAAAGTAATAACCATATAATATTTTAATGCAGTGGAAGGATAGAAATATCAAATTTCATGTGTCTTTATGATCACTATAACAAAAGAACATATTTCACGTGTATAATTTTTAATCAGACTTGACAGAGATCACTATTCAAGGCATAGAGAATTCTCCACTAAATCATATTATTTACCAGATAAAAGAACCATATACACAGAATAGAAAGCATTAATTTTGTAAGAAACGTACCGTGGCAATGCTTGTTAAACGCCTCCATATCCTCTTTGCTTGCTAAGAAACCAAATAGCTGCCTTTTCCCACCTGGTAAGAATCGAGCTTTGCCGAGCTGCCATCCATTCTTGTCTGCACCTTGACTAACAAAGTGCCTATGCAGACGTTCAGCTTCCATGTAGCGCACAGCTGAGCTTTCAAATAATAACACGCTCATACCACGGTGCCCAGAGGGACCATAGGCATGACGTGCTTTAGTTGCTGCATATTCTCCAAAGTAATCAAGGAGCTCTTGTTTCCCCATGCCCATCCACTAGATCAGGTAAAAAACAGAAAATCAGAATACAATTCAACTTAATTTCGTAGCCCTTGAAGAGCTATAAAGGAGTTCTTCTATAAGATCTAAGAAGCATTTATGATCCACACTTTGGCTCAAAAAACTGTGGGAACACAATGTATTGAACACAATTAGCTATAAAATAATAAAGAGGATCAATGTGGTCAAACCGTCAAAGTAGAATGCACATGACAAGAATATAACATCTAGGTAAATAAATATAACACATATTCATAATAACTGATCCACTTACGGAGCATATTGCACTTTTGTACAGTCAGATCAAATGCTCTAAGAAGATGTATAAGTGTCAAGTTATGCTTAAAAGGGATAGAGGACACCAAAATGCAAAATATTTTACTTAGTAGGAAAAGAATAATACAACCAAGTTACCTAGTCAATATCAAAACATCATAACCTCCAGTAGACAAGGGACATGGACATTAATACTAAATTATATAAAAAAATCAGTCACCTTATCATTGTCATCTTTTTCCAATAAGGTGTTCATAACAATAACCATTGGTGGCCACACTATCTCCCGATCAGTGCATTCTCGCAGTCCATTCCATTTCCCAAATTGTTCGCCCGCTGGTACCACTGAAGTTCCCATCCGAGAGAGCTCTTCTTCCAGCAAGGCAGCCAATTTTCTGTGAAGCTTAACCCTTGTAGAACCCTTAGTTCTAGCATGAAGCATTAAAGGTTGCAGCCCTTTGTACCAGTCAATTGCCCCAGGCCCATTTTTGCATGCCGGGCAATACCATTGCCTAGTTTGTTCATTAATCTGTTCATCAGTCAATGTATTCAATTCTTCAAAGAACTTTTTAAACCAATTGTTTGTTTTTCGACTCTCAAAACTTCTCTCGCTTGCATCAGAATCATATTCATCACTGATATCATCACTCAGATCATCATCATCATCATCTGATGTATTGTTACCATCAACATTCTCCACCTCAGGGTCAGAACCAGATGGAGGAGCATCATCCTTCTCGACTTCAGAACCAGATGGGCGAGGCCTGGATTGCCACTGCCAACCATTTGCCAGAGGTGGAGTCAGAATAGGGCGCAGTGTTTGTGGTGGCGGTCTAAGGTTGCCTCTGTTAGCAGCACCACGATGTGAATCTTGAGCCCTAATCGTTCCAGAAGGGTCCAAGGAACCATTGCCGCCCCATGCTGGCCTTGTTGTGTTAGGTGCTGCATTTGTGGAACTCCTTGGTGCCCACTGTCTCCCACCTACTTGCCCTTGTTTCTTTGATTTCTTGGTTTCCCAGCCACCATCTGTGTGCACGGTAGGATTATGCAGTGTCAGATAAATATCAACAAGTAACTGTCAATAACGGCAAGGAACATCATACTCCACTATGAAACACAATGATGCTAATTAATCAGTGAGGAGAGTTGGAGGAATTAGGTTATGAAATAAAGCAAAAAATACGTTTACCTATTCAACATAGTAATTCCACAACTATCAAAGTTCTATCAGTAGCTATTATACTGAACAAAAGCTAGCTGCAGATCTAATTAATGAGTGAGAAGATACATGCAAGTCATTATAGGGTCAAATACACGTTAAGATAACAATTGGTGGCCACTGGTGCTAATTTCACAAGGCTGAAAGTATGCATAACAATCACTAAAATGCATACAGAATCAATCCTGCAGTAGGGATAACATGTTGCCATCACATAAGTAAATCACATACATCTAGCCTTTCACTTGTTAAAATGAACATAGCCCGCCAGATCAATCGACCATGTCAAACCAATCGGCAGTAACATAATTTTCCCAAGAATCATTCAGTTATTCAATGTGTTATCGGGCACCATGAAAGAATGAAACAAAGTGGAACAAGGTAAAAAGACAAGCAGCAACAATGAAAAAACAAAAAACAATTGAGTACCAGCAACTGCAATTAATAACCTTACAAGGAGACAAACTGAATGTGTTTTCTTGCAAAAATAATAATAAAAAAATGAATGAGTATTAGACTTGAAATAACGAAAAAAACTTTATAAAATTCACAACATAACTTGAACCCTTATTCAAAAGGTAATCCAAACTCGTGAATAGAAATCAATTGTAAAAATGTCAGAAACCAAACAGACAGAATCAAAAAATCATGCATTATTTTTAACCAAAAAAAAGGACTACTACCACAGTCCACAGATGAGAACATCAATCCCTTATTTATTCTAGGGCGTACCAGTGCCGTAGGCTCCCGCACTGCAGGGTCTGGGGAAGGAAAAATAGCCAGCAACCATCCCTGCACAAATGTGCAGACGCTGGGGCTTGAACCCTGGACCTCTTGGTCACAGGTGGTAAAGCTCTACCTCTTGCATCACGGTCGCCCTTCCCCTTATTTATTCTAGGATTTAGGATAATATAAGAAATTATAGAAATGCAAGGGTCCATTAACTCTAGATCACTGATTTCTTAATCGTAAAATAAAAGGACAAAAAAAAAGAGGAAGCCTAACAAAATCTGCTTCGCACGGAACACACGATACCGACTAAATAAATGGTTAAATCCTTGCCACCGTAAAAAAAAATAGCTACAACGCAGTAAAATTCCAGTAGCAATCCGCCCACCCCAAGTCCATCCAAGGAGATGAAACTCAAATCACACGATTAAAAAGCTATACTCAAGCAGGACCATGGATCCGCACAATGCACGGATGAACAACTCTAACTAACGCCCAAACAAACCCACCGATTCCGCACCCACCCACGCGAAGCAACATTCTCCCTTCGTCCTCCAAAACCCCAAGTCAGTCTGAAACAAACCGCCCAAACCCGAACGACTCACACGACCAACCCGCACGCACGAGACGAATCACATCCTCGAAACAAAATTCCCCGTAAATCTCCTAAACCCTACCCGACCCCCTCAAACGATCCGGCATTACGCGATCTGTCCACCCACGGACCACAGGGAGGAAGAGGGGGAGGTGCTCACCGGGTCCAGGAGGCCCGCCGCCGCCGCGACGATCGCTGGAGCCCGACATCGATCGTGCGCTCCTCGCTCCTCCTCTCCTCCTCTCCGCTACGGGCTACGGCGTGGCGGGGGTTTTATGAACCGCACGGAGGCCAAGAGAATGTCATGTGGAAGACGAGGAACCGCTCGATCCGCCTCTTCCCGGAAGACACAGCTCACTGACGCATGGGCCAGGATAGTGGGTTCCGAGATGCAGTTGGTAGGGTAGATTCCGGTAAATATGACGAATGATGAGGTCCGCGTGGTTTCGGAGGATATCTACATTTTCGATCCAGGCGCGCGATCATTGGCACTGCTAGTGGGGCCCGCTATCCGATTGCCGGTTCCTCGTGAACGTGGGGCAACGAGTCAACTGCACACCGTTTAGATCGTGAAATTTCTAGGCTGAAAAGTATCGTAGTATTTCGTTTGTATTTGATAAATATTGTTTAATTTTAGGTTAACTAGCATCAAAAGATTCGTCTCGTGATATACAACTAAACTGTGTAATTAGTAATTTATTTTACCAACAATTAATGCTCCATACATACAATATAACATTCGATGTGACAGGAAATCTTAAAAAAAACGAGGCCTAGGATAGTGACAGGCCCTTATGTCAGCGTCGTTAAAGTTGGCTTGTTTTTTTTTTTTTTTGGCGAAACGGCTTATTTTTATTTGATTTGGTTGACCTATTCACGGTTTGCTCAATGGATGTGAGAGATCGGAGCAGAGGCGCGGAGCATGGAGCAGCGGCTGGCTGAGGACGGGGGCAGCGATGTTTTGAACTTTTGATTTTCGTCGAGGGAATGGACCGTCTACCGCTGATAGGGGAGCAGTAATGGAGATGTACTGAGCTAGATCAATTCGCGCTGTAACCAGTTTTCGACTTACCAGCATGTTCATCCAAACAGAAAACAACGCTAACATTTCACGCTGCTGTGAACCGATGATGGGTTTGACACGTCGAACCAAACAGCACCTCAGTGTGACCCAGCCGAAGCTTTTCAACCAAATCGACCTTTCAAATTATTATTTACAATACTACGATAGTTCGATCCCCCCACAGGTAAATCGCAAGTTACACCACAAATCTATCCTAGGAATGCATATAAAGCACCAATAAAACAATGCACAAAGGGAGAAAAAACAGGGATGCGGATAAAAAACTAATAACTCAAAGCAAAAAAAAAAGAACTCGAAGGAAAAAAAATAAAGAATCACCATCATATGCGAATCCTACTAGCTGAATCAGGCACTTCGACAATCGAAACAGACGTAATCAGTAATCATTCAGGGAGAAAGGCGAACCTCCACGCGCATTCAGATCAAAGCACAGGACCATAGAGGATATAAAGCAGACATAACACTAGGTTTGTTTGACCCATATGCCATCACAGGCAAAACGCTCAGTGTTCAGATGCTCGAACCACATACTACGACTGAGAGACTGAGATACTAATACAGCGACCATATAACACAGTGCTGGTCATGTCTCCATATCACACGCGTGTCCACCACAGGGACACCATGACTTAGCAACATCTACAGAATGTCTAGGCATTCTTTTATGCATAAGCAGTAGCATGTGCCAGATAGCACCAAGCTGGGGAGACCTACGGTAAGTGCTTAGCCACTGAAGCCCTTTTACGAGCTGGAGGCCTCAAAGGTATCTGGCTTATGCTTGTCCATCAGGCCTGTCAAGGCTGCGTCGAGCTCCCTCTCCAGCTCAAGCTCCTTCTTCATGTACTCTTTCTTCAGCTTCATCTTCCTCTCCTCATGGACTTTGATCAGCTCATCCCGCTCAGCTTCAAACTCAGCCACATCCTTGACCTGGCAATCAATGAACTTTTGGACATGTTCCTTCCTGCACAAGACACCGATGGATTGAGAATTGGAAACAGCAATTGACACGGGGCATTGAAATTGCGATTCTACATGAGATGATTGAAGCAGGAAACAAAAGCAATCCTGAGTTATTGACAATGCAACCATATAGATTATTTTTAGTTCCAGTTGCAGTTGCGGTAAGGCATGGTAACATTCAACTACGAATTAATGACATACCTCAGCTTACGATCTCCGGTAGTTCCAGAATCTACATCAAAGCGTCTAGCCTTTGAGCGCTCCTCCTGCAGCAACTTCTCAAACAGCTTTTCTTTATCCTCTGTGGCCTTGTGAATATCCTCAATTTGACTATGAAAAAATTCCTCCTGGTACTTCATCTGCAAAACATGGAAACATGGTCAACAACATGTGGTGAAATGAAAACATGGCAGCATCAATCTTATCACAGAAGTATTTTAGTGTAAAGTATAAATGTGACCCTCACAGCAACAACAAACTCTGTCATTTGTTATTAAAGAAATTGACAGACTCAGATGGAAAGAAAATTGTTGATTATTGCATGTTCATTGGTATAGAAATATAACCGCTTGGGTACCCTTATTACCTCTTGCTCATACTCCAAGTGCTTCTCTTTTGCTTTACTCCTGACAAATATATTCTCTTCCATAGTCTCACGTAGCTTCTGGGTAATAACACCCAATGTTTCTTCTACAGCTTTCGAGCGCTGCTCTGTCTTAACCACCTTATTCTTCAGATAATTCAGTTGTTGGTTGTCTTCACTCATCTGTTTCATTTGCATCACCACCATCTCATTGTAAGACTTCGTCTCATACTTCAGACGGATTTTACCTGAAATTATAGAGAAGATGAAAATATAGTTAGCAATTTTCCAATTTAGTTAATAAAATGCTCGATGTCCTGTTCAGTAGATGCAACATAACTAGTACAGTTTAATGTATATATTTCAAAAAAACACTCAACTACTTGTTGAACTTTCAGCTTCATATTTCAAAAAACACTCAACTACGTTGTGCTTCACTGTGGATTAAGTATTTGTTGGAAGCATTGTGAAAATTAGCAAGATTTGGTGTTATTGCTCTCCAAACAAGATGCTTCAATCTAGGTGCTGCATTCAGATTTAGAAATTTGCAACTGCTCTTGAAAAGTAACAAATCCAAACAGAGCATATAGTGAATTAAAACATGTTATGTTCCAGCCACCATAAAAACCCTGCTTAGCCTTCATAAATAAAAACGATGTAAAAAGTAGTAAAAGAAAACAACTGAGGACAAATTCAGCAGGTGAACAAAATGATTACTAGAAGTACCAAGCATAAGCATAGTCACAAACTTTTTGAATTTAAATGAAATAAGCATAAGCAAGTGCTATTGAAAAGCACTACAATTATAGACAGGGAGTAGAGTGATGCACTTCTAAAAATTAAATTGATATAAAACTAACATTGTGCTTCAGCCACCACAAAAACAATTATAAGCAGGATGTAATAGGAAAGGAAAGATAAGAGAGGACCAACCGCAAAATAAAGTAATAGAATACTGTTCAAACATGCATTAACAGTGTGAAGAAAATGATTACTGAAAGTAACAACCATATAATGTTACAATGGAGTGGAAGGATAGAAAATCAAAATTCAGGTATCCTTATGATTACCATAACAAAAAAACATATTTCACGTGTACAAGTTTAATCAGACTTGAGAGAGCTCATTATTCAAAAAAAAAAAGGGCGTACCCAGTGCCATAGGCTCCCGCACTGCGGGGTCTGGGGAAGGGAAAATAGCCAGCAGCCATCCCTGCATAAATGTGCAGAGGCTGGGGCTTGAACTCGGGACCTCTTGGTCACAGACGGTAAAGCTCTACCGCTTGCACCAGGGCTGCCCTTCAGAGAGCTCATTATTCAAGACATTAAGAATTCAGGAGAAGTCCACTAAATCATGTTGTTTACCAGATAAAGAAAAGCATATACACAGAATCGAAAGGATAAATTTTGCAAGAAACAGTACCATGGCAATGCTTGTTAAACGCCTCCATATCCTCTTTGCTTGCTAAGAAACCAAATAGCTGCCTTTTCCCACCTGGTAAGAATCGAGCTTTGCCGAGCTGCCATGCATTCCTGTCTGTATCTTGATTAACAAAGTGCCTATGCAAACGTTCAGCTTCCATGTAGCCCACAGCTGAGTTTTCAAATATTAACACACTCATACCACGGTGCCCAGTGGGACCATAGGCATGGCGTGCTTTAGTTGCTGCATATTCTCCAAAATAATCAAGTAGCTCTTGGTTCCCCATGCCTTTCCACTATATCAGGTCAAAGAATAAATAGAAATCAGAATACATACAATAGAACTTAATTGTATAGCCCTTGAAGAGCTATAAAGGACTTCTATAAGATCTGAGAAAGAAGCATTTAACATTTATGATACACACTCAGCTCAAAAAATTGTGGGGACACAATGTATTGAACGCAATTAGCTATAAAATAATAAAGAGGGTCAATGTGGTCAACATAGAATGCACAAGACAAGAATATAAGATCTAGGTAAATAAGCATAACACATTATTCATAGTAACTGGTCCACTTAGGGAGCATATTGCAACTTTGTACAGTCAGATCAAATGCTCTAAGAAGATGCATATGTGTCAAACTGTGAATAACAGGAATAGAGGGAACCCAAATGCAAAATCTGTATTTAGCATTTCACAGGAGTTGGGGGGGGGGGGGGGGGGGGTGGTTACTAATATGAAATTACATTATCATCGTCATCTTTTTCCAAGAAGGTGTTCATGACAATCACCATCGGGGGCCAAACTATCTCCCGATCTGTGCTTTCTCGGAGTCCTTTCCATTTCCCAAATTGTTCGCCCGCTGGTACCACTGAAGTTCCCCTGCGAGAGAGCTCCTCTTCCAGCAATGCAGCCAATTCTCTGTGAAGCCTAACCCTTGTAGAACCCTTTGTTCTAGCATGAGTCATTAAAGGTTGCAGCCCCTTGTACCAGTCAATTGCACCAGGCCCATTTTTGCATGCCGGGCAATGCCATTGCCTAGTTTGTTCATTAATCTGTTCCACAGTCAATTTATTAAAGACTTCAAAGAACTCTTTGAACCACTTGTTCGCTTTTCGAGTCTCAAAACTTTTCTCACTTGCATCAGAGTCATAGTCATCACTGATATCATCACTCAAATCATCATCATCGTCATCATCATCATCTGATCTACTGTTGCCATCAACATTCTCCACCTCAGGGTCAGAACCAGATGGAGGAGCATCATCCTTCTCGATTTCAGAACCAGATGGGCGAGGCCTGGATTGCCACTGCCAACCATTTGCTAGAGGTGGAGTCAGAACAGGGCGCAGTGTTTGTGGTGGCGGTCTAGGGTTGCCTCTGTTGGCAGCTTGAGCCCAAGTCATTCCAGAAGGGTGCGAGGAACCATTGCCACCCCATGCTGGCCTTGCTGTGTTTGGTGTGGCATTTGTAGAACCCCATGGTGCCCACTGTTTCCCACCTACTTGCCCTTGTTTCTTCGACTTCTTGGTTTCCCAGCCACCATCTGTATGCAGGGTAGGATTATGCAGTGTCAGATAAATATCAACAAGTATCTGTCAGCAATGGCAAAGAACATCATACTCCACTAACAAACACAATGATGCTAATTAATTAGTGCAGAGAGTTGCAGGAATCAGGTTATAAAATAAAGATATAAAATACTTTTACCTATTCAGTGATTTCACAATTATGAAAGTTACATCAGTAGCTAATACACTGAACAAAAGATAGCTGCAGATCTAATTGTCAAGAGTTACAAGCAAGTTATATATGACCAATACACGTCAAAATAACAATTGGTGGCCACTGGTGCTAATTTCACTAGGCTCAAAGTATGCATAACAATCACAAAAATGCATACAAAATCAATCCTGCAGTAGGGATAACATGTTGCCATCACATAAGTAAATCACAAACATCAAGCCTTTAACTTG
Organism: Bothriochloa decipiens; assembly: GCA_023333625.1. Classification (NCBI taxonomy): domain Eukaryota; kingdom Viridiplantae; phylum Streptophyta; class Magnoliopsida; order Poales; family Poaceae; genus Bothriochloa; species Bothriochloa decipiens. The sequence goes on along the minus strand of CM041647.1, from coordinate 27,882,539 downwards.
TTAAATGAACATAGCAACATGATTTTCCAAAGAATCATTCAGTTATTCAGTATGTTATCAGGATCCATGGAAGAATGAAACAAAGTGGAACACAAGCTAATAAGACAAGCAGCAGCAATGAAAAAAATAATTGACCATCAGCAGCAATGCAAGTAACCTCATGAGGAGACAACTGAATGAGAATATCAGACTTAACTAAGAACAACGCAAAAAAAAAAAAAAAAAAAAAAAAAAAAAAAAAACCTTTATAAAATTCACAACATAACTTGAACACCCCCATAGACGTAATCCAAACTCATGAACAGAAATCAGAATGATTGTAAAATTGTCAAACCAACCACACAGAACGAAAACTAAGAGTATATAACGATTACATAAGGACAGCAAACTAAAAGAGCCATCAAAACATCATGCAATTACTAAGACAATTAAAATCACATAGCATCTTAATTAAAAAAACCCAACTACTAAGAATGAGGACTTTAATCCCATATTAGTTATTTTAGGATAATATGAAATTGTAGAAATGCATCTGTTAACTCATAGATCATCGATCACTGATTTCTTTAATTTAATACTATTACAATAGCTTCTAACAATTAAGCAACAGATTATTAACCCATAGATCCCCGATTCCTTATAATAAATGAACAAAAAAAAAAAGAAAGGGCGACGCTAACAAAATCTGCTAAGCATCAGCATACGACCCCCGAGCAAATGGCTAAATCCATACCTCCGTAAAAGGAATGGCTAAATTTCACCGAAAATAAACGCGATAAAATCCAAGAGCAATCCGCCAACCCGCAAATCCATCCAAGGAGACGAAACCAAATCAATCGCTAAACAAAAAGCTACACAACTAACACCATGGATCCGCGCGCTTTGTGCGGATGAACCACTGGAATGCCCAAACAAACCCCCACCCTACCCCACCGATTCCGCACCCAGGCGAAGCAGCATTCGCCCCCCGTCCGTCGTCCCCCAAAACCCCGGCCACTCCGAAAAAACCCTCCAAAAATCGAGCGAAACACGCGCCCAACCCGCACGCACACGAGACGAAACAGATCCGCGAAACAAATTCCCCGCGAATGCACCCTAAACCCTACCCGACGCCCCCATAAACGATCCGGCATTGCGCGATCCGTCCAACCGAGAACCACAGGGAGAAGGAGGGGAGGGGGAAGAGGCGGGAGGTGCTCACCGGAACCCGGAGGCCCGCCGCCGCGACGATCGCCGGAGCCTGACATCGATCGTCTCCCTCGCGCTCCACCTCTTCTCTCTCCGTCCGCTACGGCGTGGTGGGAGTGGGATTTTACGGTTGCAGTGGAGAACTGGAGATGCCTTGACAGTGAGCGGAAAGTTAGTGCGGAATGGGGGCCGCCGCGGCGGGGGTCATATGGACGGCACCACCCCTCGCGCGGGGACTGCGGGAGTGCGCGTTTCGCTCGCCGCCTGGTCCGCCTCGCTCCAGACAACACAAGTCACTGACTTCGTGGGCCAGGATAGTGGGTCCCGGGAGGCAGTCGGCGTGGTACGTGGTGTCCAAGGTGACGAATGATAGGGTCGACGTGGCCACGCGCGATCAATTAATGATGAGTGGGGCTGCCAGTGGACCCTACTACTCCCTGATTGCCAGTTCTTGCTCGTGAACGTGGGGGTCAACTAGTCAACTGCAGGATTAGCCGAGGAAATGGGGACGGGCCCGCATGTCAGCGTGGTTAAAGTTGGGCTCAGCCTTTTATTGAGGGGATTTGGAGCCATTCATGGTTTGGATTGGGTTTGATATGGCTTCGTTTGGGGACGGGCCCGCATGTCAGCATTTGATGAGGATCACGGAGGCCAAGAGAATCTCACGTCGAAGGTGTTTCTTTTCTTTAGTGGAACATGAACTTTTCTCCATGTTTGCTAGGTTTTGGCCCCCCTGGATGTTAAAGGGAATATAGGTCATGGGATGAGTGTTCACCGATAAGTGAGCATATTTCAATCTACAATTGTACCTTCGGATCCCTATCTCAATACTATTGGCTCCTGATATTTTATATAAATTATAGTTTATTGCTTAAGAAACCACATGTAATTTATAAGATGATTGGCTCACTGATGGGACTAAAACAATGTACAATGACCTACACATTGTGCATGTGGAGTCTTGGAAAAATTGTGATGACACAAGGAAAAAGAATGTTCTGAATAATAATTGCTCAATTGTTGGTAATGAATTCTCGATATCGTGTTGGTTTGCTGAGTCACAAAGTATGTATAATGTAATTCAAATGGATCATTGAGTAACATGCTAAAATAGAATCATTACAAAATGATCATGCTATGAACTAGAACCATCTAACATCAAGACGTATTGTTGTATGTTATGATATCAAATTGGATCATTGTACTGGTTTTGTTATATCTTTTTCTATTTTCTTGGAACTGTGTAGAGAATATTTACTTGAAGAAAGTTCATGATAGTAAAAACATGATGGTCATTGCTCCATGCTATTTTGATATGCTTTAACAAATATTACACAAATATTACAGATTTGATTTACAACCCCTTCGTGAGAGTAGCGATAGGGCTTAAATGGTTTATTCTTATCCTTCTTTGTGGACAAAAGTGGATTCCAATTAACATATAAAGTGGTTTCTTGGTATTACTTAAAATTGTTATCGGTTGTATGCTTGTACACAGGCCCTTGTTTGAATCTCTATGGCTACGTAATAGATATCTACTAGTTATCTCTTTTAGACCAAAAATAGGTGCGGCTAATAATATAGCTAATTGTTAATTAGATCTTTATATAATAACTATCTCACTAGTCGGACGAATCAAATAATACTAGCTAATAATTATTTTAATAGCATTTTCATTGGTTGTGCAGCAAACACCCTCCAACTAATATGTAGCTAATAGTTAGCTAGTTAATATTAAGTATGAGCTATTAACCAGCTAACTATTAGTAGATACTTAATGAATCCAAATAAGGCCCTAATTTCCTTTTATTTATTTTTTACCGAGGTGAAAGCTCTTGTTTGGTTTTAGATAATTGATGACACACCAAGTTGCTAATGATTTCACTAAGTGGATATAGAATATATTGGCAACATGTGATGAAGGAGGTAGGGCAAACCATGGAGATGTTGATGGCCACATGATGATGAATCAAGTGCTTCATATTTGGAGAATAAGAAAGAGAAAAACAAAAAATGCGCTCAAGGAAAATGTATAATTATAGGAGTCATTTTTTATTTGCACTCAAGACACCATAGAGGGTATGAGTGATTTAGGATAGATAACCGTACTATAAAGAGAAAAAATCTTTAATTGCAATGGTTATCTAGTGCCACTAAATGTGAGTCTCATTTGTATATACTAAGTACGCTTAGTGACGTGGTGAGAAGCATGAGAACTAACCCTAAAAATATTTGTGAAAAACTAACTTAAGTGGCCATCTTATTTTTGATATATATGGGTTAAGTTAGTACTTAGAAGAGTGAAAAAGAGGAAGAGAAATAAGTTGTTGGACGATTTTTCGGTTCACTGGTGTAACATCCCAGATGTTAGTAAGCAATTAAAATTATAATCAAGTGCATTATCAAGCATAATCATTGAGCATCATGGCATAAATGCATTTATGTTTTAATTATGTCTTTTATGTGGTGCTTTGTTTTATACATGAAATGATGAGTCGATTGCTAATTCAAAAACTATTTTCAAAACCCTGTTTTATCCCTTTTTCCATATATTAAAATATATAAGGAATTTTGAGATACTCTCAAAATATGATTTGTAGATCTTTACAAGAGCTACAATTTTGGTATTCAAAGTTTTCAAGTTTCCAAAAAGAATTTCAAATAAATTTGAAAATATAGTTTTTTTAATATTTGTCCCCTTTTTATTTTAAATCCATATTTCAAAATTTATGCATAATCTGGGAAAACTTTGTATAGAAAGAAGGTTTGGTTTGAAAAGTTTAAAATTCCATACATTGGGCGATTTTTAAGTTCTTTAGCAAAATCAAAAGATTTTTAAAATGTTTGTTCTAGGGGTTTATTCTCTTCTTGCTCTCTTTTTAAAATTTGATTTAAAAATCCAATTTCTGGGTAGAATTTGAAGTTCTTCATTTTGACAAAAGTGTAGAGCATAAAATTCTGAACATTCTATAGATTGGGAGTTTTTTAAGTTCTATTCAAAATCTTACAGTATTTGGCAAAATTCGACTAGTGGCAATTCTATAAATAGTGCCAATCGCAAAGTGACGTCTCCTGCTTCGCCACCGGCGACCTTCTGCGCGTTTTCGACCACTTCCGCTGGCTTCCAGTCGCGTCCACAGCTGCCAGCTCTTGCTTGGACGTGGCATGAACCGCTCTACGTGTCGCCAAGACCTTCGCGACGCCCTCTTTTATATATAGATGTAGCTGTGAGCCCCCCTTTTTTTTCTCTGTTTGGGTCGTCGCCGTCGAGCTCCATCACCTGCGAAATTTGCTGCCACCGTGACACCACCACCCTCCAGCGTTTGCTACTGGCTTTGTTAATCTCTAGCGACTCGCCCGGACCTGCTTGCCTGGCCTCTTGCGACCCAAGTCGTCCTCAGCGCCAGTTGCCACCGCGTCCATCGGCCATGGTCGCCGAGCTCGGCTTCGACGTGGCCAAGCCGCCTCGGTTCATCATTTTCTTCACCGTATTTTGTTTTTGGCTTCACTGTCCTCCTGAAGCTAGCCATGTCCTTGGTTTCGCCTTGCTCGGGTCGTAGCTGCCGATTGCCACCACGGTCATCCGCCATGGCCGCGGCTCACATGGCCACGCCTCCACGCACCACCTCCAGTCGATTTGAGTGCACCATCGGATGCGCACGAGCCCAAGAATGCTCCTATTCCTCTCCTTTGCCGCTGGTGAGCATTTTCCCCGTCGGAAACGGCCTTCCCAAGCGTCCTCTGTACATGAATCGTGACCAGGGACCTCGTCTGGAATTCAACAAAAAGCAGGGGTCTAACTGCGAAGTCCATGACTCAGGTGAATAGTGCCCCGAGGACCTGTTTATAGCAGTTTTTCTTAAATTTCGGAAATTCATATCTGGAGCTTGGTAACTCCGTTTTTGGTGAATCAAATTTTGTTGTGTTCCTTGTGATGCCTAGTTTTTATTAAAAATATGAAACATACCATATTTTGTAGAAAAATAATTAGCTATGTTTTATGCCTTTATTTTATAATAGAAAAGAAGAAAATTCATATCTCATGTTGTATAGCTCCGTTTCTCTTGAAATTTTTATGACATATTTCTTATGCCATGTGTGTGCTGTAGTAAAAATATTGTGGTCATTGGATGTAGTATGCTTTATCTTTTAACTTATCTTGTTTGTTGCTAATTAAATAATTTATAATTATAATAAAAATGTATAAATAGAAAATGTGGTTTCTTTACCTTGGTATGATGCTGCTATGTCATGTTAACACCTAATATGGCTATGTAATTTTAGAATATGTGGAGTTTTATATTTATCTTGTGTAATGCTTTTAAAATAGTTAATAATTAATCTTGTTATGCTTTCACCAATGCATTGCCGTGTATCATGTCATGAGTTCATCATGCTAAAGCATGCATCATTCCATTACGTGTAGTTTTCAAAAGTGAGTTGAATCATGGTGAACAAGCTTCGAAAAAATATAATCCACCAATGGTGTTGAAGTCATCCATAATGGTGCCGGTATCGTCGATCCATGGAGTTGATGTCAAATCTGACATTTGGAATCTAACTTCTCTGCAATGAAGGCAAGCCCCGGATGCATTTAAACCCTTCCTTAATTTTATAAAAGATTTATCGCTTTAGTTATAAAATGTTGCATTAAGTACTAGGAGTTGAGTGATAACCCACCAATTGCATTACCTGTCTTATTCCCATATTCCTTGTTACCTGTTTTTGGAAAATGAGTAGTAATGCTTAGCCCTACTTAATTAGTTAGGTTCTCAAAAAGTAAAAGAATGAAAAAGATGAGAATGACTTTGTCTGTGAAATCATGATGATAGTTAATAAATCGAGTCCGGACGGGTAACTTGCATTGGGAATGGAGTCCCTCTGTAGTGTTTTCGTCTGTTGATTCTCTAGGTCCCGTTCAATGGTGATCTGATGATATCGAGACTAGAAAATCCACATACAATGGTGTGGTATACTGTGGGTTTGAGTCTCACGTATATCGATACACTGTGGGTCGAAAGTCCCATGTGTATCGTGTGGTCGATGTACGTGTTGGTTGGAGCCTCACATATATCGTATGGTCTGGTATGCATTTTGGTTTATGTATATCGAGATCTAGGTCCCAGCTGGGTATAAAAATGGATTCGAATCATCGTTGCTTCTCGGAGAAGAAGACTCGATCGGTGTTCATCATCGTAGTAACAACTTGAATAATGATAAGGTATCAAAATGAAGTTGTTTGTTAATGTTGAGCTAGAGCAAAACAACTTTATCTTTCTGTTATAATTAATGTTAAGTTAAAACTTGATCCACAAGAGATTTTTATGAAAATTCCTACAAGCCTTACCTTATCCCACCAGCCTGCATTCCTGAGTCTTCACCTCTCTTTTCATCGGGTTAGTCTTGTTGAGTACTTTTATACTCAGGTTTTGTTGAACCCCTGTTGCAGGTGCTGACTGGTGTTGCTAATCAGTTCATGTCGGTGGGCTCGATGTGATCTGGTTGTCCTCTCCCGACTTAGGTGCCCTACCTAAGTTGTCTTCTGTAGTTCTACTCTGCTTCCGCAATTGAAGTTAAGTTTGTAAAAATTTAACTTATTCATATATTTTGTAAATTTAATTTTATTATTCTTCTGCACTGTGATATATATTTTATAATAAATGTTGTAATGTTGCAGCTACTCCTTTATTGATCCTGGTATGAGTGTAAAATGTGGTTTAATCGGGGTCCTTTGAGGGCACCCGACAGGGCTTTTTAAGTTATCTAGAACACATGCATGGCTGTAAGAAGTCTTTAGAACAATGACAGGTGCGTGTGGGCCATATAATTTAGGAGGTTCTGCCACAACTGGGTTGAATTTTTGGGCAAGGGTTCTCTGTTTGGGAGCTCCTTCACGTGCATCAGACTGAGGGGGTGTGCCTGGATTTATTTGTTAGCCGAACTGGAATTTCAGCTGGAGGCACTGCTGCTCGCCTTGCTGGGTCACACAGGGTGCCAGTTGGGCTGGCTCGTCGACCGGGAAACAGAGGAGGCAGCAGCTACTGGCCTCATGGGCCGCTTGCGCGCGCGCTGGCCATGCTGGGCTGGCCCGTTGATCGTTGTTGCCGCCCACTGCTGGGCTGCTTGCGCTGCTGCTGCTGGGCCGCCCGTCGCCCACTGCTGGGCTGCTGCTGCTAGCTGTAGTTGTTGGGCCGTGTTGAGGAGCTAGCAGGCTGGCCCATCAATGCCTTTGCTTGCTCTGCTGCTGCCTTGGTGCATCAGCTGCCGTCGAAAGAAATTAATGCAAGCCGTCGGCTGCCGCTGCTTTACCGTTTCGCACAGACAGAAAGAGCGTCACTGCTGCCTTCCTTTCTTGCCGTTGGCGCCCTGCGGAGGGAGGAGGAGCAGTGCGTGGGAGGCCGTGCTTCTAGCCGTTGGTGGCCACGGTCGGCCGACTGGGGGAGTTAAGGTCTGGTGCCTCTGCTCCTTTTCTCCCTCTCTTGGCAAAATAGAAAGAAAGGTCCCTCTCTCTTGCTCCTCCTCTTCAAAACCCTAGAACAAGAGAGCTCCAATTCTCCCTTCACTCCTTTGATTTGTGCTCTAATCAAGTGAAGGGTTGTGCTCTAGAGATCGATTTGAGAGCTTCAAGAGGATCCTCTCCCTCGCCTCTCCATTCCCATGCTTGGTGCTTGTTCATGAGAGGAGGTTGGGAACCCTAGTGTTCATATGCATTTGTGATTCATATTTGTGGCACTAGGTGGTGATTGAAATTGAGGATTTCTTGTTACTCTTGGTGATTATCGTCACCTAGATGATTGGAGTTAGATTGATTGGTGAGGGGATTTGGTGATTGTTTCTACCCTCAATCAAGGTGATATTTGTGAGCGGTTGTTGTGCTTCCCCGGCGGAGGGCTAAATTGCAACTCTAGTGGATTGCTCGTGTCATTCAACTTCTCACCATTGGTAGGTTCTTGTGGTGCCGTGGAGAGGCTCGGTGTGTGATACCGATTAACCACCGAACCACGTGGTGTAGGGAGACACAACGGGGACTAGCTTGCCAGCAAGCAAGTGAACCTCAGGAGAAAAATAATTGTGTCATCTCTTGTCTCCCGACGAATTACATTGATTGATATATATATATTGTTGAAATTGATTATTTGGTGATTGGCATCATCCTCTACTCATCAACGTTGGTATAAAAGTCAATTCTTCCCTCTTTCATTCTTGCAACATATCTTGTGTAGTAGTAGTTGCATAGCTCTCTAGTGTTGCTTAGCCTTTTGTTTTATTCTCTTTTTCTCTAGAAGTAAATTAGCAACCTAGGTTTGTTGGTGTGACTAGAGATCATAGCCTATTGTGTTGGAATTATTTAGGTGGCTTGCATAATCTTAGTTGAGCTAGTGCTAGTATTGCTACGCCATCTTTTATGCTAATACTTTATCTTAGTGCTTTGCAAGAATTTTTAATAGGCTATTCACCCCCTCTAGCCAATTTGGACCTTAGACGTGGCATCAGAGCTAGGCACCGTTTATTTGAGGCTTAACAACCTATGGTGAAGAAATGACTACATTAAGCTTTCACATCAACAACACCAAGAGAGCACCACCCTTTGATGGCAATGACTATGCAAAGTGGAAGCTAAAGATGAAGAGTCATCTCAAGTCAATCAATAGAGAGGTTTGGGTTGTGAACGAGACTAAGTTTGTGGTTGCAAAAGAAGATGCTCCAACACCGGTTGAAAAAAAGAAACTTCAAGCCAATGACATTGCGGTGAGCTCATTCCATGAGGCTCTTGATGACAAGGCCTTTGAGCTCATCAAGAATTTAGAGGTTTCCCATGACATTTTGGGCAAAGCTTGAGGAGGCGTATGAGGGCACCGAAAGTGTGAAGACGGCAAGAGCATACATGCTTTAAGAGAGGTTCACTAGCTTCTCTATGAAGGAAGATAAAAGTGTGCCGAAAATGTTCCATAGGCTACAAGTGATTGTTAATGAGCTCAAAGCACTTGGTGAGGAGATCAAGGATACTCAATTCTCAACCAAGTTCATGAGATGTCTTCCTAAGAGATTTGATATGTTAAAGACCATCATGATGAAGACAACCATGAAGGAGAAGCCAACTCCAAATCAAGTCCTTCAAGAAGTCATGGCCGATGATGAGTTTAGAGAAGACCATGAGAAGGAAGAGTTGGTGAAGAAGAAGAAGGAGAGTGAGAAGAAGGATGATGACACCAAGAAGAGCTTGGCATTCAAAGCTTCATCCTCCAGAGCAAGAGCAAGAAGAAGCAAGAATTATCAAGTGAAGATGAAGCTAGCTCTAGCAATGAGGATGATGGAGATGTTGATGAGTTGAGTGCTCTATTTATCAAGGTTGGCAAGCTCTTGAAGAAGAAGACTCACTAAAAGGGAAGCAAGAAGTCTTCATCCTCATCCTCATCCAAGAAGAGTGAGCACACCATGAAGTTCTTTAGATGTCATAGCATGGATCATCTTATTAGCAAATGTCCTTATGATAGTGGTGATGAAGATGTCATAGAGAAAGAGGCCAAGAAGCAGAAGAAGAAGAAAGAGGCTTCTCAAAAGAAGAATGAGTCTTATGTTGCTACTTGGGAGAGTGATGCATCTACAAGTGAAGATGAGAATGACAAGAAAAGCAAGAAGAAGGGGCATGCTAGTCTTGCTATCCAAGAGAAGATCTCTCTCTTTGACACTCTATCGACATGCTTCATGGCTAAGGCCTCTAAGGTATAATCCGATGATGCGAGTGATCATGATAGTGATAGTGATAGTGATGATGATGATGGTCCAACTAAAGAAGAATCGTATATCATGCTTGATGATTGTAAAAATGCTTATAAAAAACTAGGAAGGAATGCAAGGATGCCCTTAAGGATAAGCAACACCTTAAGGACAAAATTGAGGAGCTTGAGGCATCTCATGAGAGTCTAAAGGAAGACCATGAGAGGCTTCAAAAGGCTCACACTAAGCTTGAGAAGGCTCATTCCTCTCTTAGTAAACAACTTGATAACATGCCATCTCAAGTTGAAAAGGCTAAAACTTGCAACATAGGCATATCATGTGATATTCTTGATGAATCTTTTTATAAGCCTATTATTGTTGCTTCAACTAACCCTTCTTGTAGTACTTCCACTTCTAGCTCATTTAGTAGTGATGATTTCACTTGTGATTCCACAATAATGGTTGAAAATGATACACTCAACGAGGAGGTAAGAAAGCTCGATCACACGTTAGCTAAGGCTTATGGTGGTGAGGACCGCTTGCTTATGTGCTTGGGCCAAAAGGCTTCTCTCTACAAAGAGGGATTAGGCTAAAAGAGATTGATCTTATCTTGTAGGTAAATTACAAAGCCGGAGGGAGGCATTGGGTGCTTGATAGTGGGTGCACTCAACACATGATCGGGGATTCTTGTATGTTTAAGTTAATTGATACAAGTGACAATGGTGGATTTGATTCTATCACTTTCAACAACAATAAGAATGGCAAGGTCAAAGGTCTTGGTAAAGTTGCTATATCCAATGAAAAGAGTATCTCCAATGTGTTGCTAGTTGAGAGCTTGGATTTCAATCTCATGTCAGTGTCTCAACTATGTGATCTTGGTTACAAGTGCATATTTGGTAAGAATGATATTGAAGTCATAAATGAAGAGGATTCTAGTTTGATATTCAAGGGATTTCGGCATGGTAGCTTGTACTTGGTTGATTTCAATGCTAGTGAAACTCAAATGAAATCTTGCTTGCTTAGCAAATCTAGCATGGGATGGTTATGGCATAGAAGGCTTGGTCGTGTTGGAATGAAACAATTGAACAAGCTAGTGAGACATGACTTGGTTAGAGGATTGAAGGATGTCACATTTGAGAAGGATAGACCATGTAGTGCATGTCAAGCTGGCAAGCAACATGGAAGGCCACATCCTAGTAAGAGTGAAATGAGCACATCAAAGGTATTTGAGCTATTGCACATGGATTTGTTTGGCCTGACAACATACACAAGCATTGGTGAAAACAAGTATGGTTTGGTTATTGTTGATGACTACACTAGATACACTTGGGTGTTCTTTCTCTATGAGAAGAGTGAAGTCTTTGATCTATTCAAATCATTTGTCAAGAGTGTTCAAAATGAGTTTGAGACCACCATCAAAAAGATTAGAAGTGACAATGGAAGTGATTTCAAGAACACAAGAATTGTGGATTTGTGTGATGAGCTTGGAATTGGACATCAATTCTCGCCAACCTACACTCCCGAGTCCAATGGTGTAGTTGAGAGGAAGAATAGAACCTTGATTGATATGGCAAGAACAATGCTTAGTGAATATAATGTTAGCCAAAGATTTTGGAGTGATGCAATCAACACGGCTTGATATTGTATCAACCGGCTCTATTGCCATGGGAAGCATGAGAAGACTCCATATGAGCTATTAAATAGAAAAAAGCCCAACATCTCATACTTTAGAGTGTTCGGATGCAAATGTTACATTCTAACGAAAGGCACTAGATTTGGAAAGTTTGATAAGAAGTGTGATGAAGGGTTCCTACTTGGGTATTCCACCAATAGCAAGGCATATAGAGTGTGAAACTTGGAAAATGGCACGATGGAAGAAGTTTATGATGTTGAGTTTGATGAAACTCAAGGATCTCAAAGTGAAGTTCAAAATCAAGATGATGTGGGTGGAGATCAATTGACCAATGCAATGAGGCACATGGACATTGGGGACATTCGGCCAAGACAAGTTGATGATGATGGTGAAGTTCAAGTGACTAATCAAGTGATTAAAGATACAAATCAAGCAAGTACTAGTGGCACTCAAGATGAAACTCAAGATCAAGATCAAGCTAGCTCTAGCAATCAACTTCAAGTGCTTTAGCCGAATAGTGTTGCAAGGGATCATCCTCTAGATTAAATCATTGGTGACATTAGAAGAGGAGTACAAACTAGAACAAGATTGGCAACTATTTGTGAGCATTACTCATTTGTATCATTTGAAGAACCAACCAAGAACAAGATGCTTTGAAGGATACCGATTGGGTAAATGCCATGCATGAAGAGCTAAACAACTTCATAAGAAACAAGGTTTGGGAGCTTATTGAGAGGCCAAAGAACTACAATATGATTAGCACCAACTAGGTCTTTAAGAACAAGCAAGATCAAGATGGCTTAGTTGTGAGAAACAAAACAAGATTGGTTGCACAAGGATACACTCAAGTTGAGGGTCTTGACTTTGGAGAAACTTATGCACTGGTGGCAAGATTGGAGGCAATTAGAATCTTATTAGCCTATGCTTGTGCCCACAACATCTAGCTATATCAAATAGATGTGAATAGTGCATTTCTTAATGGATACATAAATGAGTTGGTCTATGTTGAGCAACCTCTCGGTTTTGAGGATATAAAGAAGCCCAATCATGTATACAAGCTCAAGAAGGCATTGTATGGCTTGAAGTAAGCACCTAGAGCTTGGTATGAGAGGTTGAGAGATTATCTCCTCTCTAAAGGGTTCATGATGGGAAAGGTTGATACTACTCTCTTCACCAAGATAATTGGCAAGGACTTGTTCATATTGCAAATCTATGTGGATGACATCATCTTTGGGTCAACAAATCAAGCATTTTGTGAAGAATTTGGTGAAATGATGGCTAGTGAGTTTGAGATGTCAATGCTTGGAGAGCTTAGCTACTTCCTTGGTCTTCAAATTAAGCAAATGAAGAACGGCACATTCATAAGTCAAGGCAAGTACATCAAGGACATGATCAAGAAGTTTGGATTGCAAGATGCTAAACCAATTAGCACACCTATGGGCACAAATGGTGGATTGGATCTTGATGATAGTGGCAACATGGTTAATGAAAAGATCTATAGATCCATTATTAGAAGCTTGCTTTATGTCACTGGTTCTAGGCCGATGTGATGTTTAGTGTGTGCATGTGTGCAAGATATCAAGCATCACGTAGAGAAAGTCACTTGACTGCGGCTAAGAGAATATTGAGGTATCTCAAGGGCACTCAAGATGTTGGTCTATGGTATTCTAAGGGGTCTAGCTTTGAAATGATTGAATATTCGGACTCCAACTATGCCGGTTGCAAGATTGATAGAAAGAGCACAAGTGGCACATGTCAATTGTTGGAAAGGTCTCTAGTTTCATGGTCTTCAAAGAAACAAAATAGTGTTGCACTCTCCACCGCCGAAGCCAAATATATTAGTGCGGAAAATTATTGTGCACAACTACTTTGGATGAAAGCCACCTTAAATGACTTTGGAGTCAAGTTCAAGCAAGTGCCTTTGTTTTGTGATAATGAAAGTGCTATCAAGATGACCAACAATCCAGTTCAATATTCAAGAACAAAGCATATTGATGTGAGGCACCACTTCATAAGAGATCATCAACAAAAAGGTGATATTAGCATTAAAAGCATTGGCACCAAAGATCAACTAGCCGACATATTCACCAAGCCACTTGATGAGAAGAGATTTTGCAAGTGAGGAATGAATTGAACATACTTGATTTCTCAAACATGAGTTGAAGCACCCTCCATATATTTGACATGCCTCTTCTTCGGCTAAGGCAAGGTAAAGTTGATTTCCATGACATTCATACTTGTCTAGGACTTGTTTTAGATCATCTAGACATATGTGCATCTTTAAGATCATTCATAAAAATCAAATGAATTTGATGGATGTATGGTACCACTATTGCTTCTATGCTTGATATGATTTAGTGGTAGCATTTGATATGTTTGTGAACTTGCAATCCTAGTGTTGAATCTAGAAAATGAGCTCAAGATGTGTAATTCAACATGGTCAAGATAACCCTTATACTATATGAGGTGTGAAGAAGCTTGCCCTTGGTTCAAACTGAATTACATATTCTAGGCGAGTGATCTAGATTTAACCACATGTTGATTCTCACCATGGCTTGATTGACTTAATTCTCTCTATTATTTACACCCTTCTTGGTGATTATTGATAAAGGGGGAGAAGTAAGTCACAAAGCTATGATATGGCAATGGAGGGGGATCAATTAAAATTTGAGCACACAAATAGGGGGAGCAAGCTCATGGACTATTTGTTGCATTTGTATGCACATTTGCATGATGAAATGTTGCATTGCGAGATTTAAATTCAATATTCATGCTTGAATGGTGTATGCTAGTATAGAACATGAATGATGAAATGAAGTACTAGCATGCATAGCTGGTAACTAGACATAGTGTTTATCATGTTATTCAAGAGTATATGCCTATAATGTTGATCTCAGAAGGTATCTTGAGTTTTGATCTATGTCTAGCTACAATTGTGCTAAGATAATTTATTATCGCACTCCGATTGGTATCACGCTTCAAAGGTCCATTCTATAAACCTTAGCATCATTTGGGTAGTATTAACTCTCCCATAATTCTTATCCATACATATGTGACGAATTGAACCAAACACATGAAAAGCACATATGTAGGGGGAGCTATTCTGCCAAAACCTAAGTTGAAATGTTTGTCTAATTTTGCTTCATGACCAAAATGTATTGGACAAACAATTCAATTTCACCAATTGAATTTAATTTCCATATCTTTGTGAAGGTTGTCATCAATTACCAAAAAGGAGGAGATTGAAAGCTCTTGTTTGGTTTTGGATAATTGATGACACACCAAATTACTAATGATTTCACTAAGTGGATGTAGAATATATTAGCAACATGTGATGAAGGAGGTAGATGGCAAACCATGGAGATGGTGATGGCCACATGATGATGAATCAAGTGCTTCATATTTGGAAAATAAGAAAGAGAAAAACAAAAAATGCGCTCAAGACAAAGGTATAATTATAGAAACCATTTTTGGTTTGCACTCAAGATACCATAGAGGGTGTGAGTGATTTAGGATAGATAACCGTACTATAAAGAGGGAAAATCTTTAATTGCCATGGTTATCTAGTGCCATTAAGTGTGAGTCTCATTTGTATATACTAAGTACGCTTAGTGACATGGTGAGAAGCATGCGAACTAACCCTAAAAATATTTGTGAAAAACTAACTTAAGTGCCCATCTTATTTTTGATATATATGGGTTAAGTTAGAAGAGTGAAAAAGAGAAAGAGAAATAAGCTGTTGGACGATTTTTTGGTTCACTGGGTCGAATTTCTGGGCAAGGGTTCTCTGTCTGGGAGCTCCTTCGCGTGCAAGAGACTGAGGGGGTGTGCCTGGATTTAGTTGTTAGTCGTACTAGAATTTTAGCTGGAGGCACTGCTGCTCGCCTTGCTGGCCGCACAGGGTGCCAGTTGGGCCGGCCCGTCGACCGGGAAACAGAGGAGGCCCATTGACCATCGCTGGCGACCCATTGACCATAACTGGCGCTCAAAGCTGGGCTGCCTACATGAAACATCCTCAAATTTTCCATGAAGGAAAAATCCACAGAACAGATAATAATGTGAAATAAAAGCCATCACATTATTATACAACAGTTGATAATCAAATTCATACATCGAAACTAGATAAAGGAGTAACATAATAGGACTTACATCATCCATTACACCGCCACTTGGCGAAGCATCAGAGTACAATCATCTAAAACAACTGTGGAAGTAGAAGAGCTTTTGTGGAAGGATCCTCATCAACCATCTTGAGTGTAGGCATGAGACCTTCTAATCCTTACAATTCTATTCATCTCTGTGAAGCAAGTAAATCTGCACACTGCCAGATGTGTGCAGGCCATGGTCAGCACCGATGAGTTTTAGTGGAAAATAAACAAGGGATCTGGTGATCCTATAATTTGGCTGTGGTTTTCCTATGTATGCAAGCATTAATCAAGTTTATAACAAAAGTCAAGTTTTAACACATTTCCAACTCTCACATACATCCATCCACCATCCCAAATCCATCACCACATCTCCACCGCCATCTCCATCATGACTCACTCTCAGGTCGACCAGGCCAACTCCCTCTCGGTCGGTCTCAGCGGCTCGCAGCCCTCAACCTGGCTCACGACCGAAGGCAACTCTCAGGGGAAGGTAGAACACTCCACTCACTAGTCCAGTGCAAGCAGAACACAGGAAAGGTCTATAGCTGACGAATCGGCATATGTATCGATTGATCAACCATAACACTCTGCAGAGGTTTCACTAATCCACCAGATAGCCATCATCGATGGTGCACCCCATCTAGGCAGATTCCGGGCCCCTACTGTCATAGAACGATGCCACTCTACCATCCAGCTCTGGATCACTGAAACTGTGAAAAGATCATGTGTACGATCCTGAAGAGAACGCCATGTCATGTACCCGCTCCCGAAGGGGGTGCCATGATTGTCTTGGAAGGGTGTTAGCTCCATCTCCTGCATATACCTCCCTAACACTACTCGCCTAGTAGTAGTGGCATCGATCTATCCAGCGGTTCGGCCATCTCCCCCCCAGTGGGAAGTGAGTGGGAAGTAAGAGATTCCTATGATCCGGTTACCAGCGCAACAGTTCCTAAGTTTGACCTAGCCAAGATGTCTTCTTCAAGATTGATCTTTAACATGCTACCATGGCACCTTCATCCTGGGTTCCACCCCTCAGAGGCTCACACCTGAAGACCACCATCGCATCATAGTTAGTCTGCACAGACTGTTCTTCATGGGAATGTCCAGATACATTCCCGGGTAAGACTTGCTCCAAAAGCTTATTGTAGATCCCGGCTCGATCGACTCAACCCTCACCCTACACCCTACCGTAGATTCCACCCCAAACCTAGATACAACACCATCAGCTCACATACCCATCTGATCCATCAACACACACCCCAAGCTTGGCTTCCCTACCAAGCCCTCCAGGGTTTATCACATCGCATCAAAATGTAAGCGAGTGAAGTAGTATAAATATATATAAATATAGCAGACAAGCATGTGGCTAACATAACAGCGGTAAGAAGGTGGAAGGTTATGACAAGGTAGGGCTATCAAGTAAAAATCTACCATGCAAACCTATACCAGGTGTAAGCATTGCATAAAAGTTAAGCACTAGCAATTCTAGATATTAGCCATGTCTAATAGGATTTCTAAGAGAAGGTGCTGCCATGACACCTACGCTATCGAGGTAGTAGTGGCATGAGTCATCATCTGTCACTGTAGTCATTCAGCGGAACCTCCTCCTTGGTGCTCGTAGCCTCGTCCCTCGGATCGTTTCTCGTTCGACTCTGAAAACGAAACATAATAGTCGCGTAAGCGACTCCTATAGAGTAGCACAAAGAACCAAATGATATTCAAAAGATCCAAATGCACTCAAACATAAGCTCATGACATAGAGCTCGATTTATAGAAAATTTGGACGCTTGTTTCATATTTTTCTGAGTTCGTATGAATTAGTTATGAATTTTTGAAGGTTTACATGTATTCTGAAAAAGATAAAAGCCTAGATTTATCTGGTGCTGACACATGTCAGCCTGAGAATGGGCCATGCGGCACCGGTGGTCCAGCAGCAGATGACGTGAATGCTAACGCAGGTGATGACGTCATGCTGACATCAGCAATGACAGGTGCGTCCACGGACAACGGTCAGCAGATAGGTGGGGTCCACATGACGTCACTGCTGACGTCATCACTGACCGGTGGGGCCAGGCTGACGTCACATGCTGACATCAGCGTTGACTGGTCAACGGTCAAGGTCAACTGGGCCCTTACTGGGCCGTTAACGGGCCTTTAATGGGCCGAGTGGGCCGGACTTGGGCCGGGCCGGGCCCGCCACGTGGCACGCGCTGGTGCTGCCACGTCAACTCCTTGGACCCGAAACGGGCTCAGCTCATGGCGTTGGTTCACAGTGCACTGACTCCGTGTGGGGTCCGTCTGCAGTGACTCAGGTCCACGTGTACCGTGTCCACGGATCTGTCTCTGGGTCCATGCGGTCCACAATTCGGTCTGCGGTACACCGGCGCATCGCAGGGTCTGCCTGCAGTCCCACTGGTTCACATAGACTGGGTCCATGGTCTTCAGCTCCAGGTGATCCTCTTCCTCTGTTCTCTACATGCAACGGCGTGACCCTCCGTCGGCGGCGTGTCCTCCAATTCCGACGATGCGCCGCTCCAACGGCTTCATCAACTTGCTCTTCAGCTCTGCAGTAGCACGGTGTCTCGATTCCGGTGGAGAAAGGTAGCAGCTGGGCTCCCGGCGAGGCGGCAGATGATAAACGGCAGCGCGGCGAACTCGGCGCACGATGGCAGCATCACGACGAGGTCCCTTTGGCACAATCCACTACACGCGGGCACGATTGATGCCCACTGGCACTCGATCGAGGCGTTGGCCATGGCCAAAATGCGTGGCGGAGTCTGCGCATGCTCACTGGCACACGGCCTCACTCCAGCTGGCGGAGGTGTCCGTCGGCGCACCATGGCGAGGCGCTAAGGCCCTTATTAACCACGCAAGCGAGTCCAGAGCATCACGGTGTCCATCTTCAGCTCGCCGATGGCGGCCAAGACCTGCGGCGGTGTGCGCAAGTGCGCATGGCACACGACGGTGCACTGGCACACACGGCGGCACGTGGACAGGGCAGTACAAAGCTCCTTGGGCTCCATCTTATTCACGGCTCGATGCAGCTTGTCCCGGCGGTGCTTGACGATGTCTTCTTGCTCCTCGGGGCGGTCGGAGACGGCAGGGATCGCCGATGCACGGCGGCGCTCTAGAGCGGTGGTGCGCTGGCAAGGTGGTGCATAGGTGGTGTTCCGGTGAAGCAAGCAAGAAGCTAGCGCACGCACGGTGTTTAGCACAGCAAGGCGATCATGGATCTGCAGTCGATGAAACTCGAGGCTCGGTGGTGCGACAGGAAAACGGCTTCGCCGCGGCAGCACTTGGCCACGACGATGGCATGGTGGCTTCTGCTCCAGCGTCCTCCTGATGCCGTGGTCCTTGTGGCCTGGCTGATCGTGCAGGTGCGTGTGCGTGTGTCCAAGTGGGCCGACATGGCCTTGGCCTACGCGCTAGGTACGAGCGCCATGGCCAGGAAGCAAAGGTCGGGATTTGGAAGAGGGGGTCACGGTGGTGCTCACCGGCATAGAAGAGGATATGGAGGTGCGGTTCGGTTTCTCGTGGTGGCATCCCTGGTGTAGGTGAGGCGGTCGGACGTAGACAACGACGATCTTGCGGTACGGTCATCGAGGAAGTAGCTCGGTGGTAGCAGCCGCTCCAACGCAGTGTACTTCTTCACTGATGGTGGCTCCAGTCCTCCTTGTCCTCCTCCGCTCCTCTTCTCCCTCCTTCCTCCTTTGGCTTGGACGCGTGGTGGCGGGGTCGACGATCGGCTCCCAGCTTCTTCTCCGGCGTGCTCCTCGGCTCCACGTCGCTCCTTCTAGTTGGGGCAACCTTGTCAGTGGGCGCGGCAGCTGGCTTGTGGCTAAGGATGAGGGAGCGGCCAGGGAACCTTGGCATGTGCGCCCCGGGTGGTTGAGCGCACGAGGGAAAAATCCCTGTGGCCGTGGGCATCTTCTGCCAGAGCCTGTCGGCTCCCGGTCGGTCCAGGTGGCGTTCGGGCGAGCGCCGATGCGGGGCCGAGGCGGGTCAGGCGGCTGGCGACCTTGTGTTGCCTTCACGCGAGCGGGCGTGGCACGGGAAAAGCAGGGGAGGTCGGGGGGACCTTACCCAAAAAGATAATAGGTGGGTCCCACGGCGACCTTGTGTTGCCTTCACGTCAGCAGCCGTGGCTGGGAAGCTGGCGTGCGCTGCGCGGGCGGCTCCTTGCTGGGCCGGCTTGCTGGGCCGTCGTGGGCCGTTGCGGCCGGGAGAGAAAGAGAGGGAGAAAAGAGAGGCAGGCGGGGCCGGGGTGGTTGGGCCAGAACGGCCTTTTCCCCATTTGTTCCTTTTTCTTTTGCTTTTTCCTTTTATTGTTTTGGTATATTTCATATACATATAAACATATATATATATAAAGAGTGTAGCATGTTGCAATGCTTAGTGGACTTACATAGTCCTTGGCTATGTTGGGTATTATCCCCATAATATTTATTTACCAAGTAAATAAATATTGTTGGTTCTTTTATTTATCATCACATGAATCCCAATAAAATCCAACTCACATGTTAGGGCATAGAGGCAAGCATGAGGTGCATTGAACTCAAGTTTTTCAATAAAAGACACTAGAGCATGATGAGGGAAAATTAGTGGAGCAAGATAGGTGGAGAGAGAGAGAGAGAGGGAAACTCTAGGGCCTCATCCCATGTATCATAAATACAAGAGTGCAATATATGGAATTATCCAGTGAAGCTCACGAGTAGAACTTGTGCCACATTGAGGTTGATCACTAGAAACTTAGGGAGGCTAGCTAGAGTGCATAGGACATGAGATTTCAAATGAGAAGGACCTTGAGTAGGATAAGGGAAGTTGGTAGGGCATGTTAGGTGATTCAGATACATGAGGGGTTCATGAGTCTAGCCTCATGTGACTTGATTACCAAGGTGCAACATGAGAAGTTGTATGGGCAACATTGATATTCAACTTGTGAGACAGGGAAGTAGACAAGGAGTTCATTAGGTACAAGATTCCAAGGAATGGAGCTTGAGCAAGATAAAGAAAGTTAGGGGGGCATAGTTGATCAAGTTAAAGAACCTGGATAAGAAGGGAGCTCTAGCAACCTCGAGGTGCGGTACAAGCATCATGGAGTTCGACTCATGAAACTCAAGGTGCTAGCTACAGGTGGATTATCACATGTGGCTTTTAAATATTAAGCCACATGTGATGGTGCCACTTGATTTGTGTGGCACAAAACATATATGCTAAAAGCAAAAAGGGGTGGTGTTCCTACATGACAAGCATCAAACATGGGCATGTTTAGAAAAAAAATTTGTTGGTTGCATTTTTCGGTGTTTGTAATTTTTAGGGTTGTTACACTGCGCTGCTGCTGCTGGGCCGCCCGTCACCCACTGCTGGGCCGCTGCTGCTAGCTGGAGTTGCTGGGCCGCGCTGAGGAGCTAGCAGGCTGACCCGTCAATGCCTTTGCTTGCTCTACTGCTGCCTTGGTCCATCAGCTACCGCCGAAAGAAATTAACGCAAGCTGCCGCTGCTTTACTGTTTTGCACAGACAGAGAAAAAGCGTCGCTGCTGCCTTCCTTTCTTGCCATTGGCGCCCTGTGGGTGGAGGAGGGGTAGCGCGTGGGAGGCCGTGCTTCTAACCGTTGATGGACATGGTCGGCCGGCTAGGGGAGTTATGGTCTGGTGCCTCCCCTCCTTTTCCCCCTCTCTTGGCAAAATAGAAAGAAAGGTCCCTCTCTCTTGCTCCTCCTCTTCAAAACCCTAGAACAAGAGAGCTCCAATCCTCCCTTCACTCCTTTGATTTGTGCTCCAATCAAGTGAACGGTTGTGCTCTAGAGATCGATTTGAGAGCTCCAAGAGGATCCCCTCCCTCTCCTCTCCATTCCCATGGTTGGTGCTTGTTCATGAGAGGAGATTGGGAACCCTAGTGTTCATATGCATTTGTGATTCATATCTGTGGCACTAGGTGGTGATTGAAATCGAGGATTTCTTGTTACTCTTGGTGATTGCCGTCACCAAGACGGTTGGAGTTGGATTGATTGGTGAGGGGATTTGGTGATTGTGTCTACCCCCAATCAAGGTGATATTTGTGAGGGGTTGTTGTGCTTCTCCGGCGGAGGGCCAAATTGCAACTATAGTGGATTGCTCATGTCATTCAATTTCTCACCATTGGTAGGTTCTTGTGGTGCCGTGGAGAGGCTCGGTGTGTGATACCGATTAACCACCGAACCACGTGGTGTAGGGAGACATAACGGGGACTAGCTTGCCGACAAACAAGTGAACCTCGGGAGAAAAAATAATTGTGTCATCTCTTGTCTCTCGACGAATTATATTGACTGATATATATTGTTAGAATTGACTATTTGGTGATTGGCATCATCCTCTACTCATCGACGTTGGTATAAAAGTCAATTCTTCCCTCTTTCATTCCTGCAACATATCTTGTGTAGTAGTAGTTGCCTAGCTCTCTAGTGTTGCTTAGCTTTTTGTTTTATTCTCTTTTTCTCTAGAATTAAATTAGCAACCTAAGCTTGTTGGTGTGAGTAGAGATCATAGCCTATTGTGTTAGAATTATTTAGGCGGCTTGCATAATCTTAGTTGAGCTAGTGCTAGTATTGCTACGCCATCTTTTATACTAATACTTTGTCTTAGTGCTTTGCAAAAATTAGTTGAGCTAGTGCTAGTATTGCTACGCCTTACACGAGGTGATACCTATGGGTTGCGACTAGAACAAACTTCATTGCTATAAGCAAAATCGAGAACCAATCTCATCTAGTTCCTACAATTCGTTGTGCCCAGGTTGAGATCAGCAATCATGTTCATGAAGTGTGTGTGGTGTCATCAGCCTTTGGCTTGCTTCTTGCTAAGGATGGCAATGGGTTGGGTTCGGATCGAGTGGAGTCTTCGTGCACCGAAAACCAGAACCCAAAGTCAAAACCCAAATCCGCCCCGAAAACCGGTTCGGGTGGAAATCCATCACCAAAACCAAACCCGCGGATACCCGAAACCCGAACAGATAAGCGAAATCCGTGGATATATTTACACATATTCACATGTATAAACAAGAGACAACAGATAAAAATATTTTCATGAGTCAACTTTGAATAAATTTAATAATCTAAGTAAATAAGTTATTATTAGTATATTATAGAACATGAATTTTTTATTCTAAATAATTTATTTTGGATATCCATTAGATATCCACAGGTGGAAAACCAAACCCGAAACCAAACCCAATAGGTTTTGGCCTCAAACCCAAAACCGTGGGCGAGAAATCATCCCCAAACCCGAACCCACTAGACCCGAAACCCGCGGATATCTGCCCCGAACCCGATTGGCTGCCATCCTTGCTTCTTGCGAATTCATGGACTTTACCCACATTTTACCATTCTTGAACCTCCCACACGACTCCACCGCATTCACCAGAGCCGAAGGAGGATCGACGTGCAACCATGGACAAAAGACAACATGGTTAAGATGGTAAATAAATAATACTATTTATCAATTCCATTCATTATCTTATATATAGTCATAGGCCCCTTGATCGCTATACTTTGCATTTTCTTTGGATCTATGAGAATATAACTAGTCTTTGTTGTTCTTTGAATTTTGACAGAAGAGAACTATTGATGTTCTTTGTTCTTTGGATTTTTGTGAGATGAGAACAACATTTATTTCTTGAGAAATCGACATTGAAATCTTTGCTTATTGAATCATGTCCTCTTCTAACTACAATTTTATTACGGGGACCCAGTGGAGGTTAATTCCCCACCAGAGAATCATGATTCGGAGAAAAGTGTCCCCATGAATGTATGTTGCTATGGACACGAAATCCTCCAATGAATATGGGGAATTCCCCATTGCCATCTTTAATACCCTTCATATTTTCAAGCAGTGCACACTTGATGTAGTCCATATGTTATCAAAGATCATAATATACCTACAAAAATATGAAAAAAATATTATGTTACTTCATCATGCATGAATCTAAACAATAACATGCTCAGCATATCTTGGTGCAAGATGGTGAGTTTAGATCAATTAAATCAATGTGAAAAGTAGAGACATCTTTTTGAATTATGTCAAAGAGAGAAACCTTTTTAGGTGATTTTCTAGGGCAGCCGTACTAGCTTCCACTTTTTTAAAAGTTAATTGAGCTAATTAACCTTTGTTCCATGTTTTTATTTTTTCTTGGTGCTTAGTGCAAATTTCTTGAAATTGTTTGACTAAGTTAGCAAGATATTTATAGGAAGGAGGTGAGTCATTATGACTTCATCATTTTCGCTTTTAGCTATATTTCCTTTCATGAGACACATGTGTGAAAAGTTTGTTGATAACTTGTGATCTGCCTCTTGTGATGGGCTAATTGCTCTCTTGAAGAGTCATCCCATGTATTCACATTTATTAGGCATTGACCACTTTTCCCTTTACTTCCGTTCTTACTATTCTTTAGGGGTTTGTTTGGACAATCCTCCACAAAGTGCTAAATCTCATCCCAACTAAAGTAATTCTTTCTTCATTTGTGTTTTTTCTTTGGTCGGTGAATATGATGTCTTCAATTGTGATGGACAAGCCATCGAACTAGATCTTGACAGTCATCTTCTTCACTCCTCTAATCAATTTCATCACTTCTTCATCATCAGAGGTTTTTCTTCCTTTTTCTTTTCTCCCTCAGTTGAACTTGAGCTTGACTCAACCTTTTAACGTTCTTCTTAATCTTCTTATGTTCATCGCACGAGAGGGCGATGTTTTGCTCGCTTGATGAAGATCCTTTTTTTGGACGATGATAATGGTTGTGGATTTGAAATAAGATTCATGATAAATCTGAGTAACAAGCTAACCCTAGTGAAGTGGACCTAATGAAGCCGAATGTCCCTAGAACTATATAGGGAAAAAAGAAAGAGAAAACGGAAAGAAAGACAAACACAGACTCCTATCCATCAACATCACGTTGTATAATACAAATAACTGAAATCATCTAGACTATTACTTGTGGACAATGACGATAGCGGTGGATGTGAAATGAAACTAAACCTAAACAACAACCTTATGATGGAGCTAATCAAGGAAAAGAAAAGACAAGTGACAAATCCACATCTACGTCTGTTGATATCACATTGTCTTATATAAATGATTAAAATTATGCTAACTATTACCTGTTGTGGACGATGGTAATGGTAGATATATGGAAATTAAAATGAAACTCGTCGGTGCAAGCAGCTAGGTAAACCTATGCAACATCATCCAACACTGAAGAAAAGGAAAGGGAAAGTGAAAGCAAGCCCACACAGCCGCACCCGTCCGATCCACATCCCGAGCCAGCCGCCTACTCCTCCCACTGACCCCGCGGATTCTGCCCCCGAAAAAAAAACCCGAAGCCGAAAAAGAAAAATCCTCGCCGCCGTCCCTCACCACGGCGACGGCCACCGCGACCTCGGCCCCGACGCTGCCGACGGCGCCCACCATGTCGGCGTGCTCCCCCGTCCCCACGCTGCGGCCCGACGAGCGGTCCGACCTCCTCACGCTGCTCGCCGCCGCCGCCCGCCCGCTCGCCGACGTCGTCGCCGACTTCCTCGCGCGGTTCCCCCGCGAGCGCCGCCTCCGCGTCGGCGGCGCCCTCTCCTTCCTCCTCGAGGCAAGCCACGCCCGCGCCCCGCGCCCTTGCCTCTCCCCTCCCCCCCGCTCCCTCCTGAGCCTCCCTCCAGCTTTTCTCTTGCTTGCTTTCCTCTCGTCAGATTGGGCGGGGGGCTTTGGCGGCGCGAAACGGATCGGGGGCTAGCTTCAGTTGGTTGGGTTAGGGTTTGTGCTGGCTACTCAGATTCGGTGGGTTTTGCTGTCTCGCGGCCGCGGGGGGGCACTGCCTTAGCTGGGGTCGACGCGCGAATCGGGATGAGTTACGCTACTGCATTTTTGCGATTTCACTTTCTGATTGCGGTTTAGGCTTCGGATGGAGTGTCGGATGGTTCCGTGGAGCTGACATTTCTGGGGTTTTGGAGACCATTAACTCGACATCTCTCGATTTTGAATTTTGAATCGTTTGACCTGGAATGGATCACTGAACATGTAGATTTAGGGCCATTTCTTCTGTTTTTCCTAGTTTGAGGCTAAGTTTCTCGTGGGGTTAGCTCGATATGTTTGTTTTCGTCGGGTTAGCTCGGTGTTTGTTCGGATTTGTACTAGGTAGGAATTTCAGTTAAGAGTTGTATTGATGTTAGATTAACTTATGGCATTCTATAGTTGATTTAGTGGGTTACAACAGTACTGAAAGTGTTGGGATGTTTAGTGCTGCAGAACCTTTCATGTTGTGACAGTCGCCTCCTATCCTGTAGGAGACAATGCACAACACAAGTGACTTCTGAACCAAATTATGCTGTGACAGTAGTAGTTCATCTTTTCACATGCATTCTCCTTAGTAACATCATATTCACACCTCACATTTTCAAATGTTAGGGATACTATTCACCTACCTTTAGTTCATTTTGTAAGTTGGGTCTGCTCTGTTCACTTTGAGATTCTAGATTCATATTTGCTTTCACCGGATGGTGCTACAAATCTGACATATTATGTTGCCCTTCTATTAGGACAAGAAGATGCTCCATCCTACTGGCCGTTTAATTGCATTTGCAATTCTTCATCAAAGCTATTCGCTGCAGACAGCAAATCCATATATTCCTATATTGATAGATGTAAGTGGCAAACCTTTTTGTTTCAATTCTGTGATTTGGTTTATGATGGAAGAATTCACAGTTTTTTTTATTCAGCATACTTAAGCAAACAAATGTGCAATATTGCAATATTCTTCCATATGTTTCATGCTTGACTTGACTGGACTATAATTTACATTTCCTCAACTCCCACATCCGTAGCACTGGTACCAAACACATATTCTGATCTTGTACTGAAGTTCTCGTGTGAGCCTGTGAGGGCATTCTTCTTTCAGGAGATACTTATGTCGATCAAAAGTTTAGTCTCTACATTCTTCTTATGTGGAATTGGTCTCTTCAAAAATTCTGCCTTCGTACATTGTCTTTCTTCTATAAAACCTTCAGTTCCCATTTGGCCAAGACTTGCCTTTATATTCTAGCATATATGTAAGCTGGATCCTTGCATTCTGTTCTACCCACTTGACAATCTAGGGTCCGGGTTTCTTGAACCCCAAGCTCTATCACTGGAATCTGTTTTTGTTATTGTAAATTTAGGGTCTTATTTGATTTGCGCTTTAGCTGAATCAAACAGCCGGACCTTGGAGCCTTGTATATTAGGTTTCTATAGCTTTGTTAATAGCATTAATGACTTCTCTTAATATCTTACCATTTTTGAATCAATTGTATCAGTCAATGTTGCCTCGATTATATTTCTGGAATTGTAACAGCAATTTCTTAGCAACGTTATTTTTTTTGTAAAGATTAAATACGGTATTTTGGATGGATTTCTGTTCAAATCAATCATCTATTCCTCAATTGGTTAATACTTATTTATAGCAACTGAGTCCTTGTCTCTTTCAATTGTTGTTTTAGTGCCACAGAAACATAACTGATTATTTTCTTTCATCATTTAACATCATGCTAAAAAATTGAACATTACAACATGTTTTGCCACTTCCCTATGGTTCTTGAGACAATTATTGTAACATCTTTTGGGTGGACTAAATGCTTTTCATGCTTGATGCCTTAGTTTCATTTGTTGATATCTACAGGCAGCCTGTGATGAAACATCGGAGAAATCAGAACGGGCATTTGTGCAATTATTATTGACTTCATCTAGTGGAAACAACAATAACGAGGTCTTTTCTCTTTCTTTGACTTTTAAATACGTGTCAACATTTAGTTTGGCATTGACTGACACCTTTCCTATGCTGACATGCATCTATTGATTAAGGGTCATTAGGCATCCCTACCGTAAAATTTTATATATTATGCAATCAACAGCTTGGTCATTGTTTTTTCATTTATTAATTCTGAGAAAGGAACCTGCAAAATTTGTATTTAGTTAATTTCTGTACTGATATTTGTTTCTCAGATCCTGAATCAGTCTGCTGTAGATTACATAAATGGATCTGTTTCAGCATCTCAGGTGGGCTTTTTATTAAGTAAACAGCTTTCTATGTTTTGGTTGAGTATTGTTATTCATATATGTTGTCTATTTTTGTATAGGCTTTTTTACCTCGGGATCAACTTGAGAAGCAATATTGCAGTACTAGTGTACATTCCCAGCCTCAGATTAGTAGTTTCAGAGCTGCTACGGTTAGAAGTGTAATACCAGATCCAGACGTGCCTCAAAGCTGTGCAAATTCATCAGAGTATGTAGGCTCATGTACAACCCCTTATCTAAATTGATATTTCTTGTGAGGTCCTTGGAGTTCATTTGTCCAATCTCTTCTCCTTTATTTATTTCTTTTCTGATCTTGAAAGGTCTTCGATATCACCACCTGGAAGCAAACAGAAATCTGCTTCTG
>CM041647.1:27799801-27834428 GCA_023333625.1 Bothriochloa decipiens | reverse complement strand
TTAATTAACTTGGCATAAATTGGAGTTACTAATTTGTAAAGCTTGGACGAATGAACATGATTCTGATGAAATCTGAGTTCTTTCTGTGGCAGTTGGTTTTTGAGCAGTTGTTGGTGTTCTTACATTACTGTCATATTTCCTTGTTATGTTTCGTTATACTGCATGATGCCAGTGCATTAGTTGATAGTTTGAAAAAAGTACAGTGCAATCTGTACATTCATCAGTGCTAACATTCTATGCAAATGCAGGTTGCTCTGAGTGATACTGGTATCCCAAAAGTTAATGTTTCTCTTAGTGCTGCATCAGACGAGGAACCCGAGGTTGATGTAAGCGATGAGGAATTTCTGCAGTTCGACACCTCCAGTGTGCCTGTTATAATTACATTAACCAAGGTAATGTGTTTCTTCCATAGCTCTTTATTGTTGGTGTTGAGTAGACATGCTTTATTGATTGTATGGTGATTGTGTTAGAATATTTAAAAATGCCCCAACGTGGCAGCAAGTAATTGTTGAGTACCTTAATATGAACTATTGAGCAACTTCAGTTCTGTTGTGATATCATATTGGGCTTGGATAGCTCATACAAATCTGTACCGGTTGAATACTCTTGCATCAGTGAAAAATATGACACTACACAGCACATTGAGCGCCACCACCAAACTATTACTGCCTAGCATGCAATTGAGCACCCCCAGCAACAACTGTCTTATGTTTTCTTTCTCATGCAGCACCTGTGTTCACGTACAGATCAACCTTTGTTTCTTATGGCAGGTGGGTCGGCACTACATTGTTGACGCTACCTCAGAGGAGGAATCCCAGATGAGCTCTGCAGTGTCGGCGTCCATCAACAGGCACGGCCAAATATGCGGGCTTACCAAGAGGGGAGGTGCAGGGCTGGACCCAAGCGTCATCTTCGATATGATATCTGTCGCCAAGCATGTTAGACAGCAGTTTATCTCCCTATTGGATTCAGAGATCGCTGCTGCCGAAGCTGAAGCGGAGGAGTGAAGAAACAAAAAGAGCGGGCAGAGGAGGCGCCATCTAATTGCTAAGTACTAGTCATCTATGAGTACTCTCTTTGGATCTAAATATGAGTTCATTTGTTGACGTCATCCACTAAAACGATGGAAGCCATCACGGGCACTGCAGCCGACCAGCCGCCGACGGTTTGTCCGGCCAGCTACTTTCCCCAGTCCACTGGTATTGCTTCTCATCATACGAACATTCACACAGTCGGGGGCTACTTTGTCAGCTCGGAGGAACTAACCCAGGGAAGCAAAACGAGTGGGAGGGAATTTTTCATGTCCGGCCGGCGGGGCAGCTGCGTTTCTTTTTTTTTTCTTTTCGTTAACCAAGGGAAAACCTCTTAGTGTCACTCCAAATTTAATCACAACAATCCCTCACTAAAACTTGTTACTTATTTTTATTTTTTCTCTTTCTTCTCCCTTTTGCCTGCACCAATTAACATGTTATATTAGTTGCAAAAGCCTATTTTAATACACCCTCGATCAATTTCCTCTCCCTTGGCACATACTGAAGATTATTTCCAATATGTATGGAGATTATGGAGGAACTATGCAACATGCTGAAGCTGCTTTATTCATAATTTATTTCCAATATATACAAGTTCATCATGGCGATGATACAAATGAAGCTACTATTTCCTATAAATATATGTAAATATTGATATATGGAGTAGTTAAATGCATGTTTACATACTTATTTGTTACTAGTGGTTATATTTGTATCTCCGACTACCCGATGACATTCTTAGATTTATATTTTCCTTTCAACAACATCATGGAGACTTCATATAAATACGGGCCATATTGAACTATGAGAGTAATCCTTCAGCTGATATATAGCCCATTCACTCATTTGTTATACCTTGTTCTACTACACATTACTTCTTCTGGCCATACTTTAGAATGCCTGGTATATGGATGTTATAGAAATAATAATCCCAGTCAATGGACCTAGGATTAAAATTAAAGGCCTCAGTCTGCTGGTCTCTACTTGTCGAACTTTGCAACAACGACAAGTTTGTGTTGTCAAAGCTGCATGGAAGACAAAACGAAACAAAACCAAAGTTAGCATTATTGTTGGTAAAATGAATGCATATGTGGTAGATAATAGGAATTTTCCTTGCATTTCAGTCTAAAGACAAATTGTCTTTCTATTTCAGTCTATATAATTCCAATAGTACTTGTATATGATCACGAGATAAAGATGAATGCTCCCCCACCCATACGGATAAGTGGCACTCAACCATGTGGTACTAGCAAAAGGAGGAAAAATCTCTGGAAATATACTTAAGATTTAAGAAAGGGTGGAGAACAAATCAAATAAGGATCTAATTAATGTTCACACAACCCATGCACATAGCTTTATCATTCCAAGAACTGTGTAATGTACCATCACAATAAGAACAATGCAAAAACCTACCGGGCATTGAAGAAACCATACGGTGCATATAACTTTGCCAAGAGAAAATGAAGTATTTGTAGCTTTTGTTCAACTTATTGTAGTAGCGAGAAAAGGATCCGCCCAATAACGGATTTAGCAAATGTAAGATCTGCTTGTCAGATAGAGGGCACATAGTCAGAGTGATGCACTAGAGCACATATGTTTTGCATCTACAACAAATTTGCAATAGAAGTACTTGTGGAAGGGGTCTGACCTCTAATGGTAGCTTGTACTTAAGAAACATGTAAGTCCGGAAGCATTCAAATTTGTGGGTTAAGAGTAACCTTTTAGCTTTGATGACCCTCCCATTCTTTCCCATCTGAGGGTTAGTGGAAAAGTAGCGATACATTATATCCAGTGTGGTAGCAGTAGATAGCGGATTTTGCAGGGACGTCACATGGATGACAACTTGGCCTTTCTCATTCAGTGAATGGCTATCGCTGCCACCATTGCATTCACCACCATGTCTCCGGGAATCTGGGAATATGTCATCATATTTAAAAGCTTCTTATTGCACTGGTTTAAAAAAAATGAACAAAAATTTTATTTCTTGTTGATTCATTTGTTTCTTACCACATCAAGGATGACATCACCATGGCCAATAAAACGTGGAATGGTTTGCTTGGCGTAAGCAGCTATTATAGTGTCAATTGAACTACAATACATAAAATGTTTTCCATTACACATGTCAACTAGGTTACCATGTTTATAAAAAATGTTTTCATTCATTATTATATGCTAATTATATTTATAAACCATTTATAATAAATCACTATACAGTTAGCATATATACCTAGTCCCTTCTATCCAGCCAGGCAACGGGTCATGGTAAATGCTGGTTACCATACTCGGACGAATAACTACAACCGGAAGGTCATCCCTAAAGTGCTCAAGAAACATCTCACCCATAGCCTTGGTGAACACATATGTGTTTGGCCATCCGAAGTGCCTAGCCCTTCATAAAAGAACAAGTTTCATGTGTTAAATACAAACATCGTGCCACACATATATTCTTGCATTGCCTAATAAGTTCAATGTGGAATTATGTTCGAACCTCTTCAATCCAAGTTTTTTCATGGTTTTCTTTTCTAACTGCTCTGAGTTACCACTTGAGCGTATAAGATCTGCCTTGATAGAATCCACCAACTTTAACTCAGCATCGATATCCAAATGGCAACCTTGTTTTAGCATTTCGCTAATCTGAAATGGCTCCTCCAATAAAAGCCCTTGTTTCTCATGAGCTACATATGCTGTGAATTTAAAAATAAATTTAACTTACTGAATATCCAATATTTATGCCAATTTGCTATTTAATTAGCAATGTTTTTGAAGAGACAAAGTTGTATGTTCAACTGATGAACTTGCTCCTGATGGCGATCTCGGCGACTCTGAGTCCGGCGCCTCCCTCCACGCCATGGCGCCGCCTATGATCCCCTGCCTCCTTCACCATGGACCTTCCCAGCCTCCTCTTCCGTCCGGGCAAAGTTGTTGAAGCGGCTGTTCTCCGCAAGTTTGGATCTCCGGTTTGCATCCCTAACAAAGCTCCTTCTCGTGGTTTCACCCTGGTTTCCTCCTTTGGTAGATGCAAGTTTCGTCTTGATGAACCTTCTGTTGCTCAAATCTTGCAAGCCACCATTGGTGGATCTGCTCATCTCTTCAGAGTTCATTTTCTGAGCAGTAGAGTTTTCAGTTTTGTTGTCTCCTCTCATCTGGTTGGTTTTCACATTTACAAGTTGAGGAATTTTGAGTGCAATAACTACAAGGTCTTCTTCCACCTGTGGCACAATGGAGGTCCCAATTACATTCAAGAGTACAGGCTTTGGCTCAAAGAGGAGCAGGCCTCATGGACGACTGTTGGTGCCAAAGGCAATCTTCAGGCCAACAGGGTCTCTGCTTCATCTTCCCGACCGGTACGTCCACCCCTCTCTGGTGCAAATGCTGTCCCAATCTCGAGCTCAAGATCCATGGAGTCTCAGTTTTTGAATTCGAAATTCAGTATGCCATTTGCCTCAAGCAATTCTCGCTCTGGCCCTATAAATTCGAATCGGCCAACTGTCCCTGGCCAGTTCAAAAATTCAAATCCTTTAAGTCATTTCTCGGGTGAACCGGTTTAGGATCACAGTTTCTTAGCCCATAGCATTGGGCCCTTATCTAATTCCTGCTCCAGATGTCTCTCGCCGGCCCATTTGAGGTCTGCTTGTAACAGTGCTTTGAGATGCCGGTAGTGCCTCCATATTGGTCACGTGGCTAGATTTTGCAACCAGATGCCTAGATTCTCGCGCCAGTAATTTTGGAGCGCGCTCCAACTTTGGCGATGTGTTAGCAGTATGTGTAACTGAGCAGTGGGCCTCCGAGTGCAAAGGCACCAAAATTTTATCACTCGGTAGTTGATTACCTTAAAGAATCCAGAAATCTTGCTACTGTTCCTCCTCCCATTACCATCCCCTGGAGCCTTTCTTGGAGGCTCCGTGCACCAGAGTTCGACGACGGCGATGGCGGAGACGAGAACAGGGACAATCTGCATCGCTCATCTCCTTCTCCATCAGCCTCTGTCAAAGCTCCGGGTGAGTTGGCATCGCATTGCCTTGGCATTAACAATCGCTTACTCCATCACACTCATGTGTTCTTGGTGCCTGAAAACCCCAATTCCTGCTACAGTGCAATCTCCCAAAATGGCTTATCGCTTCATTGATCCTGCACCTTTCATGCCTGATTGGGGTCAAAGAGTCATGATTTCGAGTAGACCTGCTATGCATAGGGTGGTTACTGGCAGAGTTCAAAAGAGAAACAATGATGTTGCCATTGCTTACATTCACCCTCTGCGTTAGGAACATATGAACTTTGATGATATACATGGTACCTTGACTGAGTTCCTTAATGTTCAGATGAGGATGCCATACCAATTGATCCAACCTTGCCCTTTTGGTTAGGCATATGTCACTTTCAGTCACATGTACCATAGGGATTTTCTGATCAACAATGGCCCAATCCAGTTTGGGGATCTTCAGATTTCTTTTATTGCCCATGATAGAGCCTGGAACAATAGAACTGTGCTTTATACTCATGAGGTTTGGCTGCTGCTGCTTGGTTTAAATCTGGATTTGTGGTCCTATGCTCTGGTGGAGAAGGCTGTCTCCAAGTTTGATAAACTAATAGTTCGGGTGGAAGATCATAATCAGATGGGTTGCACATTAGTCAAAGCAAGGGTGACTGGATTGGATGAGATCCCCTAGTTTCTGAATTTTTCTAAAGGAGAAGACCTTGAATCTGAGAGTTGGACAGTGCAGACTGAAATCATTGTCACTAGGATGCTGGGTGCTATGCCACAAGATAAAGATTTCCCTCTAGAAGATCCAGATGACATTGATCCTAATGACTTTTGGTATTATGGCTATGGTCAGCAAGGACAAGGGCCTCCTGCTCCCCCTCCACCACCACCACCTGCCAATGGTCCAAATGTAGCACTTCCAATTTGAATGCTCAACCTGCCGGCCAGGATTGGGATCAATGGCAACAAGCCCAGGTAGCTGCAGTCCAAGGTGGTCTCCCACAAGATGTGGCCTAGCCCAATAATCTACAGGATGCTGGCTGTAACACCCTTGGTGTTATATTATCTAAAACCTGCCATGTCATCATATGCATTGCAAAGCATTTATGATTAGTTCACCTTTGATGTGCATCAATTAAAATAAGTTTACATTCCATAGGTTGTTTTTGTTTCTAAAAATGTTGGGTTACATGAAATCATAAAACCCTAATTTCGAATGTCATCTCAAACACTTGATTTATGCCCTGTGTACCTTGAGGTGTAAACTGTGTTTACACTAGTGTCAGGCATGGTGTATAAAGTCAAGTCCAACAGTTAAAATTAAACTCCAAGTTTGGATTTAGATTTGGTTTTCAAATTTGAATTCAAATTGGGAGTCTATTAAAATGATTTTCAAAAGTCAACTTGGTCAACCAAGGGCACTATTGGGTCATGGACCTAAAAATGTCTTTGGATGATGTTTGTGATCAATAATGACCAACCAATTAACTTAGGAACCAAATCGAGTTTAAATTCGATTTTAAAAACCCTTTATTTCAAAAGCTTGTTTTACCCCTTTTTGATAATTCAAAATCTATATATAATTTGGAGATACTCTCAAAATATAGTTTGTAGATCTTTACAAGAGCTACAAAGTTGGTATTCAAAGTTTTTCAAGTTTCCAAAAAGAATTTCAAACGAATTTAAAAATACTATCTTTCTGTATTTGCCCCTTTTTGATTTTAAACTCATGATTCAAAAATTATACACATTTTGGGAAAAATTTGTATACGAAAAATGTTTGGTTTGAAAAGTTGAGCATTCCATAGTTTTCAAGATTTTCAAGTTTTATTGAAAAATCAAAGGTAATTTCAAATATTTTTTCTAGGATTTTATTCCCCTTTTGATTTTAAATTCACATTTCAAAATCTGTGTAGAATTTGAAAATGTTTATCAAATTAAAAATGTAGCTCTTGAAAAGTTATACAAACTTTATTTTTGGAGATTTTCAAGTTGTTATGAAAAATCTAGAGTAATTTGTGATTTTTATCAGGTGACATCATGAGCTATAGTGGCGCTGACGTCATCATCATCCCCTTAGCTCTCTGTTCCTCGCCGTCGCCGTGTCCTCCCCTGCTATGCCGGCTTGCTGCGGCCGCCAGCTCGAGCCTCGCACTTGAACCTTTGCTGTGGACGTGTCGGCCGCCTGCTCGTCGCCGTCGTCGTATAAATAGAGGTCGGCCGCCGTAATTTCCCCTCTTTTCCCCTGCTTTACCTTCGCCGCCGACAGCTCCGCCGCTCGTCGCTGCCATTGTCGAGCTGCCTCTGGCTGCTCTGAGCATACCACCAGCTTTGCCTCGCCTTTTTGCGTTTCCCCAGCTAGCTCAAGTAGCCCCTCGCCGACGAAATCCACCCCGACGCCATCGTCTTCCTCGTGACCGGCAACCGCGCCGCTGTGAGTTTTTTCGCCGACGACAGCCACCACCACTGGTTACTCTTTTTCATCTTCTATATCACCGTGCTTGCCTTGATCTCCTCCTTCTCATGCTCCTGTTGGTTTGCCCATTGGTGCACAGGAGCCGCCGTGACGCTGTCTTCGCCGCCGCCATCCCTGCTGCCACTGAGCTTCCACCTCCGGCCACTCTGAGCCTTCATCTTCGAGCGCACCAGACCCACGGTGAGCTCCTGCACCTGTTCATGCCCTCGACTTCACCTCTACCACATCGTAGTCGCCGGCGTACGTGCTCGCCGTCGGCGCTCCATCTTGCTAGCCGCCGCGCGGGTAGCCGCCGAGGCCCGGGGTCGGTTTTGGTTCGAATGAGTTGTGTATCGCGTTCGCGTTGTTGCGTAGAAGCTATCTGTGCCTTCACCATCACCGGAGATAGCTCCAGTGAGCCTTGCCGCCGTTGCCACGCGCCGCCGTGCCGCCATGGCCGCCGCCGTGGGTGCTGCTGCCGCTCCGCCGCTTCATTAGCTAGCCTAGCTTGTTCTCCTTGTTCTCCTTGTTCGCCGGAGACCTCACCGCCGGCGAGTTCTTGCCGGTCAAAATCCGGCCGCCGCCGGTCAACGTCGGGAAAGGATTTTTCCTTTTTTATTTTTAGAAAATGATTTAAATGTTGTTTTCTTTAGAAAATCATAGTAATTCATGTATAGCTCCAAAAATTCTGAAAATTTATGTGTATGCTCTTTATGATGTTCTCTACCTAGAAAAAATATGAAATGCCAAATTTGAGTATTTTTACATAAGTTAAAATTAGCTCTTTTAATTAGAAAATGCATGTTCAATGATTTTTAATAAATAAAATAATTAGTTTTTATTTCTAAAATTTGTTTTGCCATCTAATTAGACCAAGATCTTTTGAAAATAAAATTTGGAGCTCATTTAGACAACTTTAGTTTTATGTCTTTATTTTATGCTTTTTAAATTAAGTAATTAATCCCTTTAATCATGCTTAATCATTATAGGATTTGTTTGACTTTGGGATTGATTGATGACCTTGGGTCATTAACCCTAATGACCTTTGGCACTTTAATTAATTGTTTGTGCTTATCTTAATCATGTCTTTAGGGCTTAATTAATGTTATTTCATGTAATTAATGAACTTCTTTAATAAAGTAGTTAACCATAATGAACTTAGTAAGTTTTGTTGGCTTACAACTTTATCGTGAAGGAAAGTTGTACACGAGTTCTTAATTTGGTTATGCATTCATCAAGCATCATGTTTTTTATTCCATCATATTGAAACATATTACATTATCGTGTAGCTTCCGTTAACGAAGAGTTAAACGTTGTTGAACCAGACCCCAAGGAAGAGTTGAATCAGGAATCAGGTGTTGATCCAGAGTCCGAGATCATCTACCCCGACTACCAAGGCAAGCCTCGGATACATTTAAACCTTTCCTTGATTTTATAAAAGTTTTATCACTTCAGTTATGAAATGTTGCATTAAGTAATAGGCGTTGAGTGATAACTCACCAATTGCATTTACCTGTCTTATTTTCCATATTCCTTGTTACCTGTTTTTGAAAAATGCGTAGTTATGCTTAGCCCTGCTTAATTAGTATGTTTTCAAAAAGAAAAAGAATGAAAAAGATGAGATTGGCTTCACTTGTTGGAATCATGATGGTACTTAATAAATCGAGTCCGGACGGGTAACTTGCATTGGGAAAGGAGTCCCTTTGTAGTGTTTTCGTCTGTTGATGCCCTAGGTCCCATGTCGATGGTGAATTGGTGATATCGAGACTTAGATAGCCACCCACACATGGTGTGGTATACTTGTGGGGTTGAGAGTCCCATGTATATTGATATGCTTAGGAGTTTGAGTCTCCTATATATCATGTGGTTGATATATGGCTGCGGTTGTTATCTCGGTATATCGTGTCATCTGATATGCTTAGGAGTTAGAGTCTCCTGTATATCAGTGACCTACGTCCCAGCTGGGTATATAAAAATAGATTCGAATCGCCGTTGCTTCTCGGAGAAGAAGACTCGATCGGTGTTCATCATCGTAGTAACAAAATGAATGATGGTTAAGGTTTATAAATGGAGTTGGTTGGTAATCTTGAACTAGAGCAAGACAACTTTACTTTCTGCTGAGCTTTTCTGCAAAAATTCTTATCTCTTGCAAGCCTTACCTTGTCCCTCTAGCCTGCATTTCCTGAGTCTTCACCCCTCTTTTTCGTCGGGTCAGTCTTGTGGAGTGCTTTTGTACTCAGGGTTTGTTGAACCCTTGTTGTAGGTGAGCCCCATGAGCAGGTTTGCTTTACATCCTGCTGCATGACAGTCGTTGCGAAGAGTGACGATGAGTAGGAAGTTGGGCTCTTGGGCTGAGTGTACCGTCAGGGTGTTGGAAATAAGTTATCTATAGCTACTCCACTACTACTATGGTTTGTAATAATCCAACTTATGGTTTGTAAGTTTTGAACTAAATAATTTATAAACTTATGTTATTGTAATCCTTCCGCTATTTTACTCTGATGTATATTATTTGTATAAAACTGTTGTAATACGGCAATGTCTCTTTATAATGATTGATCCTGCTTGGAGAATCGTGGATGATTTGGGATTCACCCGACAGACCTTTTAAGTCTTATGGAACACATGCATTGTTATTAGAAGTCTATTTAGACAATAATAAGTGCATGTGGGCCATATTATTTAGAAGGTTTTGCCACACTGGCAACCTAGAGAAACAAGAGCCTGCAGTAGAGGAGGTTATCCAGAATAACCAGGCTCAGTTTGATGTTCCTCCAATGGCTGAAGAACAAGTTTTAGCAATGGATGATGATACAGACACTGACTCTGACAACCAGCAAGTTCAGCTACCTATGCCTCCTGTGGAAATAGTGCCTTTTCCTAATCTTGCAAATCTTCTGGCAGTTATCCCTGAAGAAATACCTGAGAAAGACTTGCTTGGATGGGTTAATGCTGAGATAGCTGGTGTTGCAAATGGACAGAGTAATGATCCTCCATAACAGATCAATGAAAATATTTAGCTGGGGTTTGTTTAGATGCAGGATGCCTGGCCTCAAGTCAACCCTTTTGCTCCATGCCCTGAAACTTGGAGACTATGGGTAAATCATTTTTCTTGCAAATCTAATGCTTCATCTTCCATCTTGATTCCTGATAACTGGATGGATTTCTTTTCCTTCATGCTTGTTCAACAGCCTACCTTTGACTGGGCAAAAAGCTTCCTACAGTCTAAAGCCTCGAAGCTTATGGCTCCACTGTTGACAGATGAGAATGGTAAGTCAACTATGTACACCATACCAAATTCATGCCCTCAGGTCTCTTTATCTATCTGCTCTAACTTTGAGCACACCTCTTCTATAGTGCTTCAACCACTGACTGAAGAGGAAGATCTGCCAATGGACCATGCTGATGAAGGCTCCATCATGGATAGCTTCACCCCTGACCCTTCTACCCCAAAGAAGAAGGGAAAGGCAAAGATGAAGGCTCCCATCTCAGAAGCAGAATTAAGTTGAAGCCAGAGGCTCAAGCTCATCCATAAGGGCTTCAAACCCTCCCCATGCAAGGATAAAGGTTGTCCAGGCTGCAAGTCAACTCCTCCAACTATCTCCCCCAAGGTGATCAGGAATCTAGGAGCATCATTTTTTGATATTGACTCAAATGATCTGTCTGTGGAGAAGCTCAATGCCAAGCCTATTAAGAAGAAATCAAGGACTATGAGTAAGGAAACCAAATCAAGCTCAAGCAAGTCTCCCCCAAGTACTCCTGATGATAAGCATGATGGTGCTTCCAGCTCTAATGGTGGAGCAGCACACCTCTAATGTCTAGATTAGGGTCAACTCTCCCTAGTTTCTAGATTAGAGTGTTCTATCTTTTGTTTAGTTATCAATGTCAACAAGAACTTGGCCTATCCTCTGTTGGAATATTTGGGGTATCAATTCAGTTAAGAAGTGGGATGCAGTTAAAGACCATGTAATAAATAGTGCTTGTGATATTGTCTGCCTGCAAGAGACAAAGAAACATTCTTTTGATGCAATGTTTATCAGGAATATTTTCCCTCCACCTTTTGATATGTATGAATATCTCCCTTCCAATGGTGCTTCTGGTGGATCAATTATCATTTGGAAATCCTCTCTTTTTTCTGGAAATTTGATATTTCAAAATGAGTATTGCATCTCTGTTTTATTTTTCTCTAATCACAATAATGATTCCTGGGTTCTTACTAATATCTATGCACCCTGTACACCTAGTGGAAAAAGAGAATTTTTTAATGGTTCAAGAATATTCAGATGCCTGAATCTGTGCATTGGTTGGTTGTGGGTGACTTTAACTTGTATAGATCCCCTACAGATAGAAACAAGCCAGGTGGTGACATTCAAGAAATGTTTCTTTTCAATGAGGCAATCAGTGCACTGGGCTTGATTGAATTACCTTTAAAAGGAATGAGATACACATGGTCCAATAAGCAACCCTCCCCCTTCTGGAGAGACTAGATTGGTTTTTTACTTCAACCAGTTGGACAGTTGCTTATCCTAACACCTTTGCCTATTCTATAGGGATGGAGACTTCTGGTCATGTCCCCTGCACCATTCACATCTCCACCAAGATCCCCAGGAAGAGCAATTTCAAATTTGAGAACTTTTGGTTAGAACATCAGGAATTTATGCCACTAGTTCAGGACAATTGGGGTCTGCTTAGTCATATTACTGATCCTACCATGATTATAACTACCAAGTTCAAAAGACTCAGACAGTGATTAAGGGGATGGCAGCAGAACCTTTCCAATTCAAAGTCAACTATCAAAAATGTGAAGTTGGTCCTTACTTTTTTCATTCTTTTGGAGGAATGAAGAGATCTTTCAATTCAAGAATGGAACTTTAGAAAACTGCTTGAATCAAAGCTTTCCTCTTTGCTTAGACAACAAAACATATACTAGAAACAAAGAGGCTCCATTAAGTGGGTAACTCTGGGTGATGCAAGTATAAAATTTTTTCATGCCAATGCTTCAATCAAGCATAGAAGAAGCTTAATCACCTCCCTACTAGACACTGATGGTAATGTGGTAACTGATCATCAAGCAAAGGTTGATCTGATTTGGGCTTCTTTTAAAGAAAGGTTGGGCACTCATCATTTCAGGATATGAGCTTCAATCTATCTAATCTAATCCCCAATGTCAGTGACCTGTCCTTCCTAGTAGAACCTTTTTCTGAATAGAGATTGATACTGTGGTAAAGAACTTACCTTCTGATAAATCACCTAGGCTAGATGGATTCAATACTGATTTTGTTAAGAGATGCTGGCCAATCATAAAGCATGATTTCTATAACCTATGTTCAGCTTTCTTCTCTGGTTCTGTTTGTCTGCAGAGTATTAATGGCTCACATATCATTCTCATTCCAAAGCATGATAATGCTGCTAAAGTATCTGATTACAGTCCTATATCTATACTAAATACCTTATTCAAGATTCTTACTAAGTTTCTGGCTAATAGACTGCAAATGGCAATGCCCAGGCTTATTCACAAAAACCAATATGGATTTATTAAGTCTAGAGGCATTCAGGATTGCCTAGCCGGGTCTCTCCAGTATCTCCATATGTGTCATCAGTCCAGAAAAGAGATCATAATTCTCAAGCTTGACTTTGAGAAAGCTTTTAACAAGGTAGAACATGAATTGATGATTCTAATCATGCAGCAGAAGGGTATGCACACAAAATGGATTCATTGGATGAGGCAAATCTTTAGCTCAGGTACTTTTGCAGTTCTACTAAATAGCTTTCCAGGGAAGGTGTTCCATTATAGAAGAGGAGTGAGGCAGGGTGATCCTTTATCACCACCTCTCTTTGTTTTGGCTACTGATTTCTTGCAGTCCAGCTTAAACTCAGCTAAGCAAAATGGACTTCTACAATTACCTCTCAATCTAACCCATGATTAGGATTTCCCTGTGTTGCAGTATGCAGATGTTTTTATGTAAGGTAATGCTAGACAGTTATTCTTCTTGAAAGCCATTCTCAACTCTTTTGCAGAATCCACTGGAGTGAAAGTCAATTACAACAAGTCCATGATGATCCTAGTAAATGTTAGTGATGAAACGATGGCAATTCTAGCAAATACCTTTGGATTTTTCATAGGATCACTTCCTTTTACTTATCTTGGTCTACCATTAAGCATCACAAAACTAAATGTTGCTGAGTTCTGGCCAATGGTTTCTAAATGTGAAAGAAGACTGGTATCAATCTCCTCTTTCTTAAGTGAGGCTGGTAGGCTCCAGATGACTAATGCAGTGTTAAGTGCTTTACCCACCTGGACTATGTGCACATATTTGCGTCCAAAAACAGTGATAAGTCAAATTGATAAGTATAGGAAGCATTGCCTCTAGAGGGGATTAGATATTAACTGCAAAAAGCCACCAAAAGCAGCCTGGGAATTGGTTTGCAACTCAAAGGAGAATGGAGGCCTTGGTGTGCATGACCTACAAATTCAGAATGAAAGTCTTCTCATTAAGCATCTTCACAAATTCTCTAACAGGTGTGATGTTCCTTGGGTTTAGTTAACCTGGCATTCATGTTCAGTACTGGTACTTTTATAGTTAACATCAGGAATTATTCTTTTTGGTGGAGAGATGTTCTCAAATGTCTTGATTCTTTTAAGCAATTGGCCTTGCCCTTGGCTGGTGATGGTTCCTCTATCCTTTTCTGCTTTGATTCTGTTGGCGTAAAAATGTGACTCTTCATGCCAACTATTCCTCTCATAAGCCAGATAGACCAGAGCATGAACGTCTCTCCGATCCCCGCGACTTTCTCCAGCAGTTGATCCGGTTGATCAAGTCCGAGGCGTGCCTGTCAATTTGACCCTAAAATTGACAAGGAGGACAAGAGTAATCAAATTATGGAATCTGTCAGTGTGATTCTAGACAGTTCCTCATATATGGCTAAATAGTCGATCAGATCAGGGCATTGACTAGAGAGTCAACATCCAACATGCATTTACAAATAAACTTAATAAATAAACATGCATGGATAAAGCAGTCGATCATGACATGGTACAAATAACTAGGACAAGAGAAAGCATAAACCATTCATGATACATGCTATAGGTGGTAAATAGCTAGCTAAATCGGCTATCCAAGTATACGTGAAAGGAGCAAAACTATTAGCCGATCTAATCTATTCGATACAATATATATAAAGAAGTCCTATATGTGTGCAACAATCTAAATTAAAACTAACAGATCTATTAAGCAAGCTCAACAAACCAACTAGCTTTAAACAGATACATGTACAGAATGTCACGGATAAAAGC
Source organism: Bothriochloa decipiens (assembly GCA_023333625.1). Taxonomy (NCBI): domain Eukaryota; kingdom Viridiplantae; phylum Streptophyta; class Magnoliopsida; order Poales; family Poaceae; genus Bothriochloa; species Bothriochloa decipiens. The sequence goes on along the minus strand of CM041647.1, from coordinate 27,819,666 downwards.
TCTGGTGAATCGGCTAATTTGCTGATACCGACATGAGAGCGAACTGGGTGTACGAATAGTCTTAAAACAGAATGAGCTACCGTAAAACTACCCATACCCTAGAACACGCTACATGTCACAAACAAGATTAATAAAATCTAGCTAATGCAAGCACGAGATCGATCATCAAAACAAAGGAATAAGCATAACGAGCATTGATGACAATTGAATCTAAAAGATATAAGCCAAATCTACCAATCTTGATCGGGCAATAATGTTGTTGCAGTAAAATAAACAATAAAAACTAACAACATCGATAACTTAATGAATCTACTAGGTTCCCAAGCCTAGTAGAGCTCATAACAAGCCATTGGTAACTTGATGAATCTATTAGGCTGATAAACCTAATAGAGCCAATAACTAGCCTATGCTGACACATACAATAGGAGGTCGAACCGGCCCTATCAAACGATAACATAAACTGTCAGCAAGTGCTAATGCCTACATGAGAGGTAGAACCAGCCAAATCAAGCATAAACACAAGCCCTTTGGCCATATCAATATATAAATAGGAGGTCGAACCGGCCCTATCTAACATAAATATAAGCCATGATGGTACTTATAGCAAATCAGAGGTCGGATGACTCGATGCAGCCTAGCTTGATGAAGAAACTCGTCGAGATCCTAAAACTAAGGGTTTGGTGGCCGGAGCTGAAAGATTGTATTGAATGTCGAGAGAGGTTACAAGGTGCCGGGGCTTAAATATTTATACCTTGGGCTTTGACCAAGTCCTAACCTAATACGACTTGCAAATAAGGAAAGACTCGAAAACTATCTAAACTAGATAACTTGGGCCCTACTATTCCATCCTGTAGAGTCCCGTACCATCAATGCGCCATCCTTCGTTTAGCCGGATCGGAGTCGACGTGGCCCGCATGCCTCTTCAGATAGCCGATTCTGATTAGCCGACCCACCTTGATTTAGCCGATTCCCCAATATTCGGCTGTTACCAGGATTTAGCTGATTCCGGCTGTGTCTTTTGCAAGAAGCTTCACTCGCGTGTCCGCTATTCCAAATTTTGGTGCAAACACCTTCCCCCCCCCCAATTTTGGGATGAAATTGATTTCATTCCAATATTCTTCTCCTTGCCTTTAGCTGATTCAAGGTTCCTCAAAATTGATGGGTGGTCCATCTTAAGTTTTAACCGATTCACCTTCCCGACTTGCCTTCCAATTGACTGAAAAAGACAAAATGGTTGATCTTCTTGAAAACACGCTCAGAATTGATTTGACCGGCCACTCAATTGCCCTCGCACATTATTGGTCATCAATGGTATTTTTGTCGATTTACATCCTGACACGTGCCCCTTCTTCTGGATTATAAATCAATACTTCCTGCTTCATTCCATTTCCCACACAATCCTCGAGCAACCTGATCCTTTTACAGACAGCTTCCTTCATCCCAGAGGAAATCCTTTTCTTCAACTACTGTCAATGGCAAGTCACGGCAAGCGCCCAGTGGAGGAAGAGGAGGTGACTTCCCGCCGGGTCTTCCCAAGGGGATCACAATCTTCTGTGGGGAGCTTAGATCCAGTAGAATGGGGGTGACTTCATGTCAAATTTTCCCAAGAGGTAAGTCGATTCAAAATCTTCTCAAAATTAGTTCAATACTAATTACCTGATTCTTGCAGGGCTGACAGTGATGACACCCCACTATCTTCCGCGGGGAGTGGGCATCCTCTGGCCCGAGACCTAGCCAAAGCACAGAAGAGGCTTGACTTGCAGGGGAGCTCGAATGTCAAACTCCAGGGTGAGGATCTGGACCTCCGATAGGATCTGGCGGATAAAGAGGAAGAAATCGCCAAGATCACCTAGGAGCGGGATGCCGCTAGGAGCGAAGCTGTCAGTAAGTATAAATCTTTCATTTTTCCCTGTGATTCTTCAATCCTTTGTCTAATGCTTTTAACTCTATTTTAATCTATAGATTTGTCGACAAAGCTTGAGGCTCTTGAAACCTCCATAGCTCATCTTGCTGATACCGTGAATGCCGCTGGCACAACAACCATCGAGCGAGTGGAGAACATCAACCGGCGCATCCCCGAGATCTGTCATGTAGCCATAGGTCATGGCGCGGCCCTTGCCTTCAATGCAGTTCAACTCAGCTCGAGCACTGACTTCCACGACCTCAATGTCTTTGAAGAAAAGCTCAAGGAAAAAATGGAGGCCATGATTAACATCATGGAGGAGGCGGAGAAGAATATTGCCAATGTAGTTGATTACACTGTCCCAATAAGGAAGGCATGTAATCAGGACCAGTAGATTGTACTAGGATGTGGTCTTCTGTCCCTGACTACTTGTAAATTCTAATTATCAATAAATTCCTCTTCCTAATTGTATTAACACTTGAGATCAATTTATACTTGCCTTTCTTGGACATTTGCTTTGGTATTTTTTGCTCTAAAGGCAATGCATATCACATCGGCTATTACCAATATTTTCATTGGTTATTTTGTGCTAAAGGAGACGATCACATCGGCTGTTTCACCATACCTAGCAAACCAAATTAGTCCCTGGCAATCAGATCTTCATCTGCTATCACATTGGGATAATACTTTTTGAGGAATTTACCATTTATTGCCTTCTTGAATACTTCTCCTTTAAAATCCCTCAGAATGTAAGCATTACCCGGGACGACCTGATCAATGAAATAAGGCCCCTCCAAATTTGAAGACCATTTGCCAAACTTACTATCTTTCACTCCAATTGGCAATCTGAGTTTCCAAACAAGTTCATTTTTTTCAAACTCTTTTGTTTGACCTTCTTATTGTAATGCTTCGCAATTTTTAATTTATTGGCTTCAATTGTTTCCAGTGCTTTTAGCCGATAATAATGTAAATCCTCCAAATTATCAATCATAAGTTTATTGCAATCACCGGCTGCTAATTCCTTCTGCAATTCAACCCTTCTTGAACCAGACCAAATTTCCCAAAGGTGAACACTTAGTCGATCCATGCTGAGCCATTCGATACGCCCATAGTGTTTGACTTAAAGTTAGAGACCATCTTTTAGACTGCTCTTTAATCTTCTTTTTGATTAACTTGATAAGGATCTGATTGGAAGCTTCAGCTTGCCCATTAGCTTGCGCGTAATAGGGAGAAGAATTGACTAACTTAATACCCATCTCTTCAGTAAATTCCTCAAATTTCCCTGATGTAAACATAGTGCCTTGATCAGTCGTAATGGTTTGTGGGATTCCAAATCGATAAATGATATGTTCTTTGACAAAATCCACCATGTTTTTGGAAGTAACCAACTTCAGAGGAATAGCTTCAGCCCACTTAGTAAAGTAATCCGTAGCCACCAATATAAATTTTTGCCCTTTGCTTGAAGGTGGGTAAATCTGTCCAATCAAGTCTATGTCCCACCCTCTAAATGGCCATGGTTTCATGATAGGATTCATTGCAGAAACTGGTGTTCTCTGAAGATTACCAAATCTTTAGCACTCTTGACAACCCCTATAACATTTAAAATAGTCTTCTAGTATAGTAGGCCAAAAGTATCTAGCTCTTCTAATCACCTTTTTCATTTTATATGCAGATTGATGTGCACCGCAAATCCCTTCATGAACTTGATGCATCACAAACTTGGCTTCTTCTTGGCTAATACTCTCATAAGTACACCATCAATTGTTCTGTAATATAACTAATCTCCCAGTAGAACAAACTTGATTGCTTTGTACCTAAGCATCTTAGTGACTTTTTGTGATGGATTCTTCAAGTAATCAATGATTTCTACTCTCCAATCATCAACTGTATCATTAGCTGATATTTCTAGGATCAATTTATAACCTGAAGCATCTTGAGCCAATCTATTTGCCTCTTGATTTTGTGTTCGAGGAATATATTGTAATGACATGATGATAAATTTCTGGAGAATCTCTTTGCACTGCTCATAATATTTCTTCAGAATCACATCTTTGCATTCATATAGGCTGAGTAGTTGATTGATTACTAATTGAGAATCACCAAATACTTCAACTGACTCAGCCTTTACCTCTTGCAAAAGTTGAAGTCCTTTCAAAATTGCCTCATATTCATCCTGGCTGTTAGTTGTTGTTGGTGCAATCTGATAAGCAAACTCAAATGTTGCCACCGAGGGGAAATAAGAACAATGCCAATACCACCACCCTGCTTGCAAGTTGAACCATCAAAGAACAAGACCCAGGATGCTACTTCTACAGATCCGACATCCAGCTTGTGGTGTTGAGTAATAAAATCAGCCATTACCTGTCCCATGACTGCTTTAGCCGATTCATACTTTAAATCAAACTCTGACAGAGCCAACATTCATTTGCCGATTCTGCCATTTAGAATAGGCATTGACAACATGTGCTTAATAACGTCGACCTTCGATACCACAACATATTCTGATGATAACAGGTATCTCCTCAACTTGATACAAGAAAAATATAAACATAGACAAAGTTTCTCTATCGGAGTATATCTTGTCTCTGGATCTAGCAACTTTCTACTTAAATAATAGACAACTCTCTCCTTTCCTTCAAATTCTTGCATCAAGTCCGAACCAATCGCCAAGTCTTCGGCTGCCAGGTACAACTTAAAGGCTTACCTGATTGAGGAGGAATCAGCACTGGAGGTGACTTCATATACTTCTTGATTTCATCAAATGCCTTCTGTTGTGCCTCAACCCATTTGAACTCTTGATCATTTTTTAGTTTTAACAGAGGAGAAAATGGCAAGACTTTACTAGATAAGTTGGCAATAAACCTTCTAATGAAATTAATCTATCCAAGCAATGATTGAAGCTTCACTTTATCGGTTGGAGGAACAGCTTTGTCAATTGCATCCATACTTTTCTTTCCAATTTTAATCCCTCTTTCATGAACCATGAACACCAAGAACTGACCAGTAGAAACCCTAAAAAGCATATTTGAGTGGATTCATCTTTAGACCATTCTTCCTTGTGCATTCCAAAGTTTCCCTTAGATCAACTAAATGTTGCTCATATCCTCCTGACTTGATAACCACATCATCAATGTATATTTCAACTATTTTTCCAAGCAACTTGTGATATATGTAATTCATAGCTCTTTAATAAGTTGCACCAACATTTTTCAAACCAAAAGTCATGACTACCCACTCAAATAAGCCGATTATTTCTGAACATCTAAATGCTGTTTTAGAAATATCTTTGTATGCCATAAATATTTGATTATAACCAACATTACCATCCATGAAACTAATCACCTTGTGCCCAACAGCTGCATCAACAAGCATATCGGCTATCGGCATCGGATATCTATCCATTGGAGTGGCTTTATTTAGATCTCTGAAATCAATACACACTCTATCTTGCCATTCTTCTTGTAGACAGGGACAATATTAGAGATCCATTCCGCATATCTACATGGCCTGATGAATTTGGTTTCAAGCAATCTTTCGATCTCCTTCTTCACATCATCAAATATTTTAGGCTTGAATCTCGTTGGCGGTTGCTTGAAAGGTCGATCTCCATCTTTGATTGGCAGGCGATGTTCCATAATTGATTTATCTAACCCAGGCATTTCATAATACTCCCAAGCAAAACAATCTTTATATTCTTTCAAAAAATCAACCAACCTACTTCTGTATTCAGGGTCAATCTTAGAACTTATATACGTCGGCCTTGGTCTATCACCAGATCCAATGTCTACCTCTTCTAAAATATCAGCCGATGTAAAACCATGTCCTAGCTTCCCTTCAGTGCCATCAATTGGATTATCCATTAAACAATTTTTTTAGAGCCGACTACTTGGATCGGCTGTTGACTTTCATCGTTGATAATGATGAATTCTTCTTGAAACTCTTTCCTAGAAAGGCACTCAATATCTTCAAGGTCCCAATGATCATGGGTAATAGAAGAAATACTGATTGAATCATCAGCAGGGACAATTTCAACCTTATTGTCACCCTTTGTAACACATGTTGATGCATGGTTAAAGGAACACAACGGTTGGCGTGTATCCAGTCTCTTTCGAGAAGTAAATTGTAAAATCCTTCTCCACTGATAACAAAGAACGTAGTGATCATAGTCTTACTGCCGATTGTTAATTTCACGTTGATTGCCCCTCGGGCGTCAGAAATTTTGTCTGCAAAGTCCCTTAATTGCACATTTGTCTTGATCAAATCTTTATAGCTCTTGCCCAATCTCTTGAATGTTGATATGGGCATGAGATGGACTGTGGCACCTTCGTCTACTAGCATCCTACCCATAGGCTTGCCATTCATGCGTCCCTTAACATATAGAGCTTTTAAGTGACGGTGATACATTGGCTTGTTAAATACAACCTCTTGGTTTTTTGACATTCTATACTCAGCAGGCGAAATACACTGCATAACAATAGGAGCCAATTTGCCTGAATCGACTGTTTGCTTGGCCTTCTAGACTTGTGCCTTCTTTGCCTTTTTCAGCTTGTTTTCAGTCTCCCTCAAGAATTGAACTCTTCTCTTTTCGAGAGACCACCAGGGCACCATTGGTTTTCTTGCCAAACATGTTGTACTTCTTCTATGTCTTCATCATAAGCATCACAATGATCATGAAGCCTACATTTATTTGTACGCCGATCCTCTTTAGGTCATCCCAGTCTTTCATGGATAGATCGGTGGTTGGTTTGAGATTGCTGATACTCTCTGTATTGATCGCTGCATTCAGGGCAATTCCTTTTGGTAGGAAACCTCAAGCCTTCGTTCCAGCAATTCCTAAAGAAAGGACAACTCCAATGTGATTCAGCTTGTTTTCTTTCATACCTTTCTTCTTTAAGCATCATCAAGTGCTCTTGCTCCTCAAACCGTCTCCTACGGTCCTTCTCTTGCTACCTCTGCCACTTATTAAGAAGAATTCAAGATGTCACGCGTGGTCTTCTTTTAGCCGATGCAGATGATTTAGGCTGGTCAAATTAGCTATTCTGCTTCTCACGCCTTCTCTTGATTTCTCGATATTCTTCATCAGTGAGTTGTAGTCTTGTATCTATTGATCCTAACTCTTTCGCTCTAGCAGAAGTCAGTACTTTGGCTTTGCCTTTTGGAAGCACAACATCAGCCATTGCGGTGTGAAAGAGATCTTGATCAACCTTCATTTTACTGGTAGTATCAAAAGCTAACTTTGCAGTCTCAATGACTTTCTGGATTTGCTTCCTGAACACATTGCACTCATTGGTGGAGTGGGTAGTAGAGTTGTGAGCCTTGCAATATTTCTTCCCCTTCACCTCTTCAGAACTGAGTGGCTCATGCAACACCTTGATGTGACCCTTGCTCAGTAAGTAATCAAATATTTTATTAGCCTTCAAAGCGTCAAAATCAAACTTCTCTTGTGATCTACCCCAAGGGTGGCCAATAACACACTTCTTGCCAAGGTTCCACTCAATAGCATAAACTTCTTCTGCTTCGTCATCTGAACCATACTGAGTTGGAGATTTATAATAACTAGCTACATTAGCTGCCTTCTGGAAATGATTCTGTTGGCGTGGTGGTTGTGCATATTTAGACACCGCAGCCACCCTCTGTGCTAATGCTCCAAGGTTGTCAAAGTTCATGACAATGAGCTTCTCCTTCAAGTATGGTTGCATCCCCTGGACAGCCAATTTTACCAACTGGTTGTCAGACAGGTTCAACAAGAAGCACGAGCTCTTTGTTTGCCTGAATCTCTGGATGAAGTCAAGACCTAACTCATTGCTCTTCATCTTGACACTGGTCAGATCATCAATGTCCTTCTCAACAGTCCCATTGAAGAAGTAGGCGTGGAACTTGCTCTCCAACTGATCCCAAGTATGAATAGAATTTCTTGGTAAGGATGAGTACCAAGTGAAGGCTGGTCCTGACAAGGACAAAGCAAAGAATCTGACTTTGTGGATCTCTTCAACTGCAGCATCATCTAACTGAGCCAGATACTTTCTTATGTGCTCCATCGTGCTGGTGTTATCTTCCCCAGTGAACTTAGAGAATTCTGGAATTCTATAATTGCGTGGAAGCTCCAAACGGTTGTACCACTATGGGTAAGGCATGCTATATGACCTAGAGTGACTCCTCTTCATGCCAAATTCCTTTTCCATCACCTCAGCAAGCTTCTTGACCAACTGGTCATTAGGATCGACAGATCCCCCGATCTTTGGACAAGCAGGCATTCCCCAATGGTTGTAGCTTGAAACATTTGCAAAACCGGCTGGTGGTTCATCATCATCTTGGTCTTGAGCAGCTTCTCCTCCCAAAGCTTAATTCACATGATAGTTTACACTTCTTCTGATCTTATCAACTAAAGGAGCTATTTTTTAAGCCGAAAGTGGTACATTTGAAGTTGTACCAAAGTTAGGTGGAGGACCACCCTTCGGCTGTTGTGCATGAGGAGCAGCACTGCCATTTACACCTCCATTGGAAGTTGACACCATATTTGTCTTGAAAGGATTTTGTGTACCATCACCAGCACCTGACGCTGTGTTTAGATTGAAGTAAGCAGGTCCAACTTGATCAAAAGGAAATCCAGCAAAAAGATCTTTCATGATGTTGCCAAACATATTCAGAAAGTATGCTTGATGATTTGCAATAGCTTCATTGATTATCTTGTTCAGTTGTTCCATCAAAAACTCTCTGTCTGCATCATCTCCTATGACAATCTCTCATGCCATCAAGATTCTGGGCATTGATTGCATCATAACCACCTTGCCACCATGCACTCTTCCAAAGCAAGTCAAGCACTTCTGCACTAGTTGTTCAGTAGCTCGTTCAATGGCTTGCTTTTGCTCTGCATCGAGTTCTTCCGTCATGACATCAAGGATGTTGTTGACGTTGAGGTTAGATGAATTTGTTGGAGCCATCGCTGATGATTTTGGTCCCACCGAGCATGCCAAAAAGAGTGTTGGCATAAAAATGTGACTCTTCATGTCAACTATTCCTCTCACAAGCCAGACAGACTGGAGCGTGAACGTCTCTCCGATCCCCATGACTTTCTCCAGCAGTTGATCTGGTTGATCGAGTCTGAGGCGTGCCAGTCAATTTGACCCTGAAATTGACAAGAAGGAAAAGAGTAATCAAATTATGGAATCTACCGGTGTGATTTCAGACAGTTCCTCATATATGGCTAAATAGTCGATCTGATCAGGGCATTGACTAGAGAGTCAACATCCAACATGCATTTATAAATAAACTTGATAAATAAACATGCATGGATAAAGTAGTCGATCATGACATGGTACAAATAACTTGGACAAGAGAAAGCATAAACCATTCATGATACATGCTATAGGCAGTAAAGAACTAGCTAAATCGGCTACCCAAGTATACGTGAAAGGAGCAAAACTATTAGCCGATCTAATCTATTCGATATAATATATAAAGAAGTCCTACATGTGTGCAATAATCTAAATTAAAACTAACAGATCTATTAAGCAAGCTCAATAAACCAACTAGCTTTAAACAGATACATGTACAGAATGTCATGGATAAAAGCTCTGGTGAATCGGCTAATTTGCCGATACCGACATGAGAGCAAACTGGGTGTACGAACAGTCTTAAAACAGAATGATCTACCATAAAACTACCCATACCCTAGAACGTGCTACATGTCATGAACAAGATTGATAAAATCTAGCTAATGCAAGCATGAGATCGATCATTAAAACAAAGGAATAAGCATAACAAGCATTGATGACAATCGAATCTAAAAGATATAAGCTAAATCTACCAATCTTGATCGGGCAATAATGTTGTTGCAGTAAAATAAACAATAAAAACTAACAACATCGGTAACTTAATGAATCTACTAGGTTGCCAAGCCTAGTAGAGCCAATAACTGGCCATCGATAACTTGATGAATCTATTAGGCTACCAAACCTAATAGAGCCGATAACTAGCCTATGCTAACGCATACAATAGGAGGTCAAACCGGCCCTATCAAACAATAACATAAACTGTCAGCAAATGCTAATGCATAGATGAGAGGTAGAACCAGCCAAATCAAGCATAAACACAAGCCCTTTGGTCATATCAATGTATAAATAGGAGGTCGAACCAGCCCTATCTAATATAAATATAAGCCATGAAAATACTTACAGCAAACCAGAGGTCGGATGACTCGATGCAGCCTAACTTGATGAAGAAACTCGTCGAGATCCTAAAACTAAGGGTTTGGTGGTCGGAGCCAAAAGATTGTATTGAATGTCGAGAGAGGTTACAAGGTGCCAGTGCTTACATATTTATACCCTGGGCTTTGACCAAGTCCTAACCTAATACGACTTGCAAATAAGGAAAGACTCAAAAACTATCTAAACTAGTGTTGGCGGTCCTTATGGATCATTTCTATACTGCCAAATTAGACTAAAAAGAAGAAAGACAATCATATTTTAGCACATATGCCTTTACTACTGACAAGTTCCACTTGTACCCCTAGTGCTCATGTTTTGTAGGTTTAATGGTACAACAAGTGGAAATACGCAACATCATGGAGAAAGCACAAAAGCAAAAGACGAATTCAGCAAATGTGCAAACAAGAAAATAAAGAAGCCCACCTTTGGTACATACCTGGGCCTGATCATAACCACAGGAGTGGTCCAGGCCTAGGGAGGAACCGACCACCCGAAGGCGGTGGCTAGATGGCCCCACCAGGGGGCGGCCAGTCCCGGGGGCGGCCGTTCCCCCAGTGGGCCCTCCCGGGTCCATCCTTCAGAGGCGGTGCTCTAGGCGGTTCCCCATATGCGATTTCACTTCCTTCCAAACCTAGAGATGCCTGAACCGTCCTTCCCTAGTTATAAATAGATGGTGCTCCACCATTTCCAACACACACATCATTTTAGAGTCACTCACCTAACACCTCTCACTTGTATCTTAGAATAGTTTTAGTAGTTTGTGAGCAAGGCAAGAGCTATCAAGGAGAGCTTGTCTCCTTGGAAGAAAGGATCCTCTTGGTATGAATACAATTCAGTCTTCTTCCATGTGCAAGTTCTTATCATACTTATATGATCATGCATATGAACAAGAGTATAGTTATGATTATGTTATCAGCATAATATATGAACTAGTATATAGTTTATGTATCATGTTCTTGACTTGTTCATCATCGTTCTTCATTGTTCGTCGAATTAGTATGAATAGAGGAAGAACTAGGGATGAGGTGATGGTTCATCGTGCCTTCTTAGTTGCTCTTAACCTAGCCTGTCAATCCGAAGGGTTGGGGTTTGCGGGGGTTAGGAGTTGTTTTCAATTACACTGGCATGGTGCTCGAGTATGCGGAGATCGGTGAATATGTCGGTATCCCACGGGCAGAGGGGTAGGTGGACAGGTGGTGACAGCCCTGTCCATCCCTAGCATTCCCCCATGTTCGGATATTGAGTAGGAGTTCGTAAAGTCTCTATCGGCTGGCAGACCAGCTGCGGGGATCTCCCTATCATCCCAAACTTAGTCGTGATGCTAGACATATTAGTTAGATGTTATGCTAACAGTTCTTTGCATAGTTATATATGACCAATGCCTGCTCTGTTTAGATATATTCTTTCATTCTTTATTTCTCTTTTATCCTTGAGGTTGACCCAGATATGTGTCCACTATCTTGAAATCATGTTTTATTTTTGTTTACTCTATGCCTACCATTGCACTTAATAAGTGATCATGTTTACACCACGCTTGATACATATTGCCCTCCTACGGGAAATTATAAATACGACACCCTTGAATACTCATAGGTTGAAATGCTACAATGATAGTTCTGTGCGCTTGCAGATTAATTCTTATTTCTTACTGAACTATCGATTGGCATACCTAAGTACCGTTACTTAAGGATTGTAATTCTTGTTGCACCCCACGACGCCGTGCCACGGTTTTGCATATCATAAGTAATGATGGTTAGGACGGCCAATCCGGCACTTCTAACTGTTATTACCAGACTGTATTACCTAGGCCGGCGCCATTAAGGTCCAAGGGTTACCTTTCTAAAGTAATGGTGGTTAGGAATATCAACACACGTTTCTAGAATTATTATTAAGGATGGATTTATAGTCTATCTTTAGTAGTAATGCTAAGAAATGCCAACAACTAGATAACTTGGGCCCTACTATTCCGTCCTGTAGAGTCCTGTACCGTCAATGCGCCGTCCTTCGTTTAGCCAGATCGGAGTCGACGTGGACCGCATGCCTCTTCAGATAGCCAATTCTGATTACCTGACCCACCTTGATTTAGCCGATTCCCCAATATTTGGCTGTTACCAGCATTTAGCCACTTCCGGCTGTGTCTTCTGTGAGAAGCTTCACTCGCGTGTCCGCTAGTCCAAATTTTGGTGCAAACAGATTCATGGCTGGGACCACCTCTTAAAGATCAATGGCCTCACTTATTTTCATTTGCTCAGAATAACCAGATTGCTGTCAGGCTAATGTTGTTAGCTGATGATGTTTCAGATTTCTTTCAGCTGCCCCTTTCTGTGGAAGCTTATGAACAATACCAAGTTATGATCTCATCCTTGCAAGATGTGCACATTACACAGGGAACTGATAGATATAGCTATGTGTGGGGAAATTCAGTTTACACCTCAAGCAAGGCTTATTACAGGCTATTGGGATCCATTGCTGTTTCTCCTATTTATAATTGGCTGTGGAAGTCAGCTTGCCTACCTAAGAGGAAATTTTTCTTATGGCTAGTACTGAAAGACCGTCTAAGAACCAGAGAAATTCTCAAAAGGAAAAACATGCATCTGCCATCATATAATTGGGTACTCTGCCACCACTCTATTGAGGAATCACTCAACCATCTGTTCCTGGAATGTCCTTTCGCTATTAGCTGCTGGGATCTGATTGGTCTGGCCCCTTATATTCAAGGCAACATTTTCGACAGTATAATACTGTTCAAGGCTCAGCTACAGAGTGCTTTCTCCCTGGAACTAATTACTGCCATGCTATGGGAAATTTGGTCTGCAATGAATGATGTCATTTTCAGAAACATTCAACACAATCTTCAATCTTGTAAGCGGGTTCTAAAGTTGGAAATGGTTCGGGTTAAGCTTAGAGCCAAGTCAGATATCAAACCTCAAATTCAGTTATGGATATACAACTTTATGTAACTCTTCTTATTTTTTTATATTTCTTTCCATGTATCTTGAAGCTTGTACTGTAAACTTTTCTTTCATTCAATAAAGTCCAGTAGGGGGAAACCCCTCTTGTTTCATCAAAAAATTAGCAATGTTTTTAATATATATATATATAAATATTATGTACCAATGGAAACATGAAGGAGCATTTTCAGACTAGGGCACTTCTTCGCAAATTTACAAACATATTTTGTGCTCAAGACATTGGATGCTAAGGCAACATCATACACTACTACAAAATTGAACTTCCATGACGTTGAAACCCCCTCTGTGTCGAGGGCTTTTTTTTTTCCCGCTGCGGTAAATCGTGGGATTTACCGCAGCGGGCACTTTTTATTTACCGTGACAGGTAAAAGTGCCCGCTGCGGTAAACTGATTTATCGCAGCAGGCAACTTAAGGTGCCCGCCACGGAAGGCGGACACTTTAAGTTGTCCATTGCATTAAATCAATTTACCACAACGGGCAACGTTAAAAGCCCGCCATGAAAAAGATCAGGCCCAAAGGCAGCCCAGCAAGACCCGATAACATTTGTCATATAAATACGAACTCTAGGGTTTCACTCCCGCCGATGACTCCTCTAGACCGTAGTCGCTCTCCTCTCCTGCAGCCAAGGCCGCGTTCGCGACGCCCCTCCACCCTCTTCTCTAGACCGCAACTCCTCCAGACCGTGGCCAACTCCTCCTCCAGTCGCGACTCCTCTTCTCTCCCGCAACTCCTCCAGACCGCTGCGCCCCTCCCTCTGCTCTCCTCTCCCGGGCCAAGGGCGCCACTACTACTCCCAGGCCAAGGGTCGCGCGTGTGGCCGCAAGCACGACGAGCAGCGCGTGAAGCCGCGAGCGGGGCCATGGCCGCAAGCGAGGAGGGCGGCGCACGTGGCCGCGAGCGCGACGGGCGGCGTGCGAGGCCGTGCCCGCGAGCACGGCGGGTAGGTTGCAATGCCGCGAGTGATAGGTGGGCGCGGGGCCGCGAGCGCTCCTCCCTCCTGACACTCTCTCCGGCGGATGCAATCCAGCTCGCAGTTCCGGCGAAGGTACGTCTCTTCCCGTCTTCCTCTCTCTTTCCTCTTGATGTTCCTCACTATTTTCTCTCCCCTTTCCAGATCCGGTGACGGTGGTGCCACATCCAACGATGGGCTGGCCAGATCCGGCGAGGAGCCAGCTGGCCGCGCCCAGATCCGGTGAGGGAGAGGGCTTATCCGGCCCTCCGGCCACGGCAAGGATCAGATCCGCCCTAGCGATAGTGGCGACAGATCCCTCACCTCCAGGCGAAAGGAGGCAACAGGCACGGCGGGGACGGCGTCAACGACGCGGATCCGCCGGCGGCGGCCCTGCAGCCCTGGATGGACTCGGCGGGCCTGTGGATGGGCTCGGCGGGCCTGTTCCGGGTTTCTCTTTTTTTAAAAAAAATAATTTACCGCAGCGGGCGTCGTAATATGTCCGCTGCAGTAAATGGATTAACCGCAGCGGGCAAATCTGCCCGCTGCGGGCAGGCCACGATTTTCGGTGGCCTTCCATTGAAAGCGGACGTGTTTGTCCGCCGCAGAAAATGAAAAGTGCCCGCCGTGGAAGTTGATTACGGTAGTAGTGATATCTACACAGGCGTGATGTTCGTTAGTCATGTGACCTGGCCCGGTACATTTTGTTTTGTTCCTTTGACTATTGTACAATATGGATAATACTCATGAATAATACCTTTCATAAAAATTTGTTGTTGCAGCTCCATTGACTATGATGTCAATCTCCTTTGACAATTCCAATATCTTGGAGCTCTCAAGCCCTAAATTCTCATCGATTATATCACAGGCTAGCGGTGATATCTTCTCTTTGGTGAAACTATGAAAACTGGACCCATACTTTTCTCGCAGGGTGCCAAATAATTCATTCCCTACAACCTAAAAGAACAGACCTTGAAAAGTTAGATCTTGACTAAAATAAAAAATGAACCTATATGTGATCCAACATCCAATACTGATAATGACTTCTCAATTGAATTAGCATTAGAAAATTAAAACATTTCTTTCTTTCTTGAGAGACAGGATCTAGAATTTTCAAATCGAACCCGTACATAATATTGACATGTATCTAACATTTTCTGAAGCGCCATGTATACAATAATAAAAAAGCATATGGAATGCTAAAATAGATTAGCAAGCACTTAAAATAATAAAAATGCTTCCTACCCATTTCAGTGCTAAAGAAGCCAAGGGGGGTGGGGGGCGGGGGGTGGGGAGATCTTGCTCTTTTATCTGGGTCAGTCAACTCAATAAGTTCTGATAATTGATTGACAAAAGTATCCAATGTTCATTTGTGAACTTATTAACGCCGTAACGAGAAGCTGATATACACCACTGATGTAGGCTGCAGCCTCTGGAATTCAAACTACTGATATGCAATGTTAATATTTGCTCCATTTGATATAAATGTCCCCTCTCATCCCAGTGAGCTACAATAAGATATGTTCTTAATGAATACTTATGCTACCCTAAAAAGAGTGCATTCCATCTTTGACCACTTATATCTTAAAAAATGGATTTAACATTAAAAATGAAAACATTTCTTATTATAATTTATAAATAAATGTAATTTGTAACACAAATATTAAGTCTACCCCAACTTGCTTGGGACTGACAGGCTTGGGCTTGGTTGTTGTTGTTGTTGTAACACAAATATTAAGTTATAGTATAATATGGATATAAAACATACCAGGCATCCTAAAAAAATGAGGTTAGAGTTTGTCCTAAGTCAAATTATGTATCATATGTATTATAAGCGTTAATACTTCTCTAACAAGCTTAGTCAAAAGTAATATAATTTAACTTAGAAGAAAGTTATAATCCACTATATTTTAGGATTGAGCCAGTAATAGGCAAAGATGTCTTTTGAAGGAGGGAGTGTCTGAAGCAAGCTTATAACAGAAAGAAAACGGTCAATCTTTTCTTAAAGAAGAAGAACCAAAACATGTTTAATGGCCAGTAATATACTGGCATGGCATCCGAAATCTAAATAGTTTGTTTGCACCTCATTGTAGACACGCTCCTCGGCCGCTGCCGTATCAGCAGCTCTCACCAGGAGGTAAACCTTCTTCACATCGGGTTGAACCCTCAATATCTTCTCTAAGAATACTGCATATGTCAGTGTAATAACATTAAATCAGCAAAATAATTCAATTTCCTGACTTCTGAAAATAATGAATAGCCAAAAGTTGGCGTACACAAAGTTCTGAATTCAGTAAAAACATCCTCATATGTATAGAAGAAGAGGAGAGTAGTAGTAAATCAGACCAAAAGTTGGCGTACAAAGAGCTGTTTGTTAGTACTTATATATGAGCAGTTTCCCTATTATAATTGCATATATAAATCTCTTGAAATGCACGTTAGAGGCGGTAGCTGAATATATAGCCATATAGGTACAGGTATATATATACTTTTTCCAAGAAAACCAGTGGAGCCAGTGATGAAGATGATCTTATCCTTGAAATGACCAGCTACTGTAACGACTGCATCCATGCTGTGCGGGCTACTATATGTAAATGGTTCTGAAACCGAAAGTGGTTTGATATGATGATGTGCTCAAGGTGCTTGTGTGCCCTTGATGTGGTGAAGTGTCCATGCAACTCAATGGCTGCATTTATATAGGCGGTTTCACCAGTTCACTTTTGAGCTAAACGTATCATCTTGGCAATGACAACTCACACAAATCAGTGTATGTAGCGTAAATAAACCTTGCATTATTGACGTGGTGAACAAGCTAGCTTACACAAACTGCATGCAGTCCACTTACGGCAGCCTACTCAACCTCCAACCGTAGCATAAACTTTGGTCCTTGGCAGCTTGCACAAATCGCTATATATACAAATATATCTTGGTACCGGTCTGTGTACGTGTCTTTCCATTTTCCAAGCGGGGATGATGATAGCCGGTTTGGTCACATGCCGCGCGTGAATTGATCTGTCTGTGACGACTAGTATAAACCTTGAGAGCAGCTTAGAAAATCATTCATACAAGTCTGTTTATTTCCAACGGAGAGAGTAGTAGATGTGTTAACGCGCACGCTATAAATACACACAACACCCATATATACTACATTATATTGCAAAACAAAGCTAGTCCGATCCTCATTGATTCTAGACCGTCAGCTTAATTAGATATTACCTGAAACCACTCAGTAATTAATCGCCATGCTCGCGCTAATCGTCGTTCTCGCCCTCGCAGCCGGGGCTGAGTCGCAACAACAACAGGCGCCCGCGGCAGCTCCTGCGGCAGCCGGGGGATGCACCGTGCTGCTAGCCAAGGCGTCCAACTGCCTGCAGTACGTGACCCCGGGCAGCCCGGTGGGGCAGCCGCCGGAGAAGTGCTGCGCGGAGGTGAACAGCGGGGTCAGGGACCCGGCGGCCGTGGCCTGCGTCTGCGGCCTCCTCGCCGGCGACACCTTCGGCCTTCCCGCTCAACGTCTCCCGAGCCGCCGGCCTCCCAGTCGCTTGCGGCGCCCCGGCCACGTCTTTGGCTCAGTGCAATGGTTGGTATATACATCATACATGTTTGTTGGATTCATGTTGCCGCGCAATTTCGCACAATTTCTTTCGAATTGCATGCCACTCTGAATAATGATTTGCCCGATATGGTTGGTGTTCTTGCGTGCAGCAACATCGCCGGCCCAAGCAGTGCCGACAGGAGGCACAGGTGGTTGTGGTTCTTTATCCAAGTCAGCAGCAGTCACCCGGTTTCCGATCACGGCAGTCCTCCTAGTAGCGAGTCTTCTTATGTCTGGCTATCAGTTCTAGGAGATTCTTGTTCTCCACTCACGCATACACCTTTTTACGAGTATCAATGCCTATATGCGTGCGTGCAATATAGTATCATGTCTTTTATTATTTGTTTGCACAATAGTTCGGGAATAAAGTTCTTTCTTATATTTGTGTTTTCGGAGCAATGTAAACCGAAACTATGTACGTTATGTATTTTTGAGGTGCTACAGGAATAAATTTTACTTGTGTCAAATTTGTCTCGGTTAACCCATGGATGAAGGATGTCAAGGCATGGCATATGCTACAACAAGAACAAGGATCCACATATTAATTATATGGGCTTCCTAATTATATTCATATTAGAAAATGTAAACTTTAAAGGAAAAGAGTTATAAACGTTAAGGCTGTTAATTTATTTTGTTTGGATGGACTCTACCTTGTTCTCACGTGGCTTCATCAACGTCATCGAAGCTACATGGTGTGCCTAATTGTACCATGTGTCGCACTAGAGTGCTACTATCTTAGAATCTTGTTTGACCGGTATCTGTCAACTATAAGATTCTTAATGTTTTTTTTCCTCGAATATGCACGAACGTGCGTATCTTTGTATTAGAAGAAAAGAATGTCAAATGAAATACAAGAGTGGCAGCTTGCAGCCCAACCGATAGTGAGGCTTCATTTTAATAAAACAACCCTGGGATCCACGAGGATCAACCAAACTATGCGCCCCTGTCTTTGTAAGCAGGGAACGCCACGTCGAAAGCCTCAGTGTCCCTAGATGACACGACGCCCTTGAAGAGGGAGTCGTAAGCGCGCTTAGACGCAGAGGCGGGTGGTGCCGAGGGTTTCAATAGTCTCATCCGCCACATGAGCAGTACCTCACCACGCTTAGACTAAGGGGGATTCGTAATGCTGTTTTTTTTAGCATCGGATTAGTAATGCTGTTACGAAAATAGCATGTGCTAACATGTGCGTGTTTGATTATTAATAGATAACATAAAAGTAATTGATATGGTAAAATATGTATACATATAAATGTATTGGGCAGACATTTTGTTGAAGACCCATGCATACTATAGTGTCTCTTTGTCTGCAACATTTGCCCTTTTTTTTGGCACAACAACATTTGCCCTTGAAATGGACCATATATGAAGATAGCAAGTATGAATCATGACCTCTGTTACAAATAAACACTACAGGATTCAGGTGCTTTGCCTACTGTAACTCGCAGTCGGCAAAGGTACGATTGCAGTCGGCAAAGGCTTTGCCGACTGTAGTTCCACGTGGCAGTCGGCAAAGAAGTTGTCGGCGAAGGCTTCTTTGCCGACTGCCACGTGGCATGCAATCAGCAAAGGCTTTGCCGACTGCCACGTCAGCAGTCGGCAAAGCCACGTGGCACCGTCAGCCTGACGGCCGGCTTTGCCGACTGCTGACGTGCCGGCAGTCGGCAAAGGCGTTTTTCTTTTTTTTTCCAAAAATACTTTGCCGACTGCGTAGTTTTCGGCAGTCGGCAAAGAAATTTTAATTTTTTTTCAAAAATTCTTTGCCGAGTGCCTGCCAGCCGGCACTCGGCAAAAAAAATTTTTTTTTAAAAATTCTTTGCCGACTGCTTTCCAGATGGCAGTCGGCAAAGCCATGACCCCTTTGCCGACTACCAGCTTTACAGTCGGCAAAGCTAGGAACTTCCTGATCAAACTGCCCAGCTTTGTCGAGTGTAAGCACTCGACAAAGCTGAAAAACTTTTTTTTCTTTTTTTCTGTTTTCTTGCATCCAAACATTGCAAAAACACAGTTTATAATACAATTTCACCAGGAGCACAAGTAGCACCATTTATATCATAATTTCATCATATTTATCACCACCGTCACCATATATATCACAATAACACATATTTATTATTAACATTTGTCGTTACTACCGGCATACTGAACACTAGATTTGAGACTAGGTATTCATTCACATTCACATTCACATCCACAGGCAACCATGCTAGAAAGAAGGCGCTACCCTTTTGCTAGTGTAGC
>CM041647.1:27754401-27794801 GCA_023333625.1 Bothriochloa decipiens | reverse complement strand
TCATTTTCGGACTCCGTTTGGATTTTATAAAATTTAAAAACACTTTTCACGCGCGTGACTCGGCGTGTTCCGACACCAACACGGTCGAAATTTCACACGAGGCCCTGCACACGGACTCAACATACTCCAAACATCATGAATATCATTTTTTGAATCACCGGATTCTATTATTTCATGTACCTGCAGTTCAAATCTGGAGGTGCCCGAAAAAATCAAAGAAACAGAAAAAATTAACGGAATATAGCAAAATAAATCAAAATAACCCCAAACTTGGAATTTAGGATATACTTACTGTAGCAAGACAACACAAAAAAACTGGGATCGAAAATCAAAAAAAAATCTTTGCTAACTGCCACACGTGGCAGTCGGCAAAGCCTGCACCTTTACCGACTGCTGACGGCGTGGCAGTCGGCAAAGGTGACGGCGTGGATGCCGTCAGGCCCTGGCCGGCCTTTGCCTACTGCCTGGCTTAGCCAACTGCCTGGCACTCGGCAAAGCCAAGGCTTTGCCGACTGCAGAGAATGGCTCTCGGCAAAGAGGGCTCTTTGCCGAGTGTCGAAAAAAAGCAGTTGGCAAAGATTTTTGCAGTAGACAAAGCTAACTTTTTCTGTAGTGAAAAAGGGACGTAAGTGAGCGATACTGAGGTAAGAAAGAGAAAAAGAGAGAAAGAAATAGGCAATAAGTTTTCATCTAGCTGATACAACTTTCGTAAGATTTCCGAGAGAAGAAAGTAGTAGATCATGAATTAATCACAAAGTATGTCCTAGAAGCCAACTACTATAAAAATAAGCTATAAATATTGGTATATCCGTTGTGGATTTTATTATTATTATTCATGCTCTAATAACTGGCAGGATCAATTCAAGTAGAAGAACACGCCATATTAACAATACAAGGTACGGTGTGGATACATATATATAGCGACAACTGAGAAAAAGCGGAGGCGAGGTATGTGAAAGTGTTGACCGACTTTGCAGTTGCCACGTTAGAATTGCGTGGACACAGCGCACTGAAGAAATCCAATGCAATTACCGTCGTGCAGACAAGTGGAATTTTGGATCATGTATAGCTCATCGTCTGGCTACAGGCAAGCCTTTTGAATGCATGCCAGTCACTAGCTATACCAGTTACTCGTCGCTCTTCGTTGTGACCAGAGACGCGTCTAGCAAAGAAGAGTCACTGACTTGTCTCATCACTGACGCCTTTTGTTTCCTGGCCTTGTTTACCTGCGTCATGTACTAATATAACATTGGCGTGACACGTTTTAATTTCGGGTCACTAATTAAAGTGTTTCTTTTGTGCTGTTTTGGCATAGTGCTAGTTGATCGATCTGCTTGTCCATTCTCAATCTGAGTCTTCCACGACGCTAATTGACCCAACCCAAGCAAAACAACCAAAACAATGGCAACACGCATGAACTCCGGTCGTGCCCAGCTAGCTAGGTCCTTGGACCGAGACAATTCTACAGCTTCACATTGGGGTCCTTAGCTTGGACAAGAAAGGTATTGGAATGACTGAAATTTTCAGAGTGTGAGGGCAACGGTGGCTGTGTGCCTGTGTTTTCACTCTACATCTTCAGTGCACTAGACCATCCCTACTAAATTTAGAAGAAGAATCCGAACCTGGCACACACTACCTACAATAATAACAATACTTTAATTATACAAAATGTGTAAGGCCAAGCATTAGTATATTTTCTTAGCCATTTTTTTTTGGGGAACTGGTGGAGGGTTTGCACCCCACAGAGAATTCTTTTTTGAAATAAAGAAACAGTTAGAGGTACATATAAAAAGACGCGACAGGGCCGGACCTCACCAAGTTAAGCCGCATGCGTCCATGCGCTTATTCGTATGCCGGTCATTCAAAATATCTCTAGTTGTCGTTCTCCTCATTTCATTGTCTCAACCTTGACTGAACAGGAAAATGCTACGAAAACAACTTTTTCGCCCAACTGGACAGCTCACGACCGGGTATACACTAACGACCTAGCTAATCGAGCAATAAGAGAATTTCAGTGCGTCACGTTGGGTTTTGAAATAGGAGTAAATTCTTCGATGCGGGATATATTGACAAGCTAGCGACAAGTTCGGGTTGTGTTTAGAAGCTAGTGCAGAATCTCCGTCGGCAGACTAGGTCGTCTCGGGTCCAAATCTAGCATATCCTTTGAGTATTTGACGGGGAGTAAACCTTGTGCGATGGAGGAGTAAACCTCAAAGTTAGTTGTGATTGAGTAGCAGATACATTTATTTTGTATTTACTTTATCCTTTAGTAAATATTGCAATACATATTTTGAGACGATTCCACCTACTTCTTGATGTAGGCGCGGCCTGCCTCGAACATGGTTTGTCTGGCGGCAATCTCTAGCATTGTGGCCAGGCGTTCTTTATCCTTTTCGATCTCCTTGGATTTCTCTTCGAGGACCGTACCTTTCTTGAGGTTGCGCATCCTGTCGTTCATGGACGTCATCTCCTTCTGGATGTTATCCACCTTGGAGGAGAGATCCTTGGTGAATTTCTCCATGAGTTGAAGAAGAGCCGCGTTGTCCGACATGGTGGCGGCGTAGATCGATCTGGTCGTGGCGGCGGTGGATCGTGGCTGGTCTCCGGATACCATCTATAACAAGCCATGCTCAGGGAGGCACGTGGCAGCCTGGGGCGATGGCGTGGCCGCAGCAGCGGCGGTGGGAGGCGGCAGTGCAGGGGGCGGCACGGTGGAGGGGCGGCGCGGCGTGAGGGAGAGGGAGGGGACGACGGCTGGAGAGAGGAAGAGAGATAGATGAGAATTACCCCTTCTATTATTGAGTTGACCTAATTATAATTGGGGAGTATTTAGCCCTATTGGCTTTGCTTAGACTCTAAACTATCCTAGAGAATTCCTACGGATATTCTCTTTCCTTATTTTACATCCCCTAATTATATAAAGTATTTTATTAATGGAAGGCTGATGTGACGAAGCGACGACGGCAGCGGTGGCGCCCAGCGCGTGCGCGCATGGTGGAGGCGGTGGCCAGGCCCCTTCTCCTGTTGCGAGTTGCCCTAGTCGCGGCCTATGATACTGTCGTCCTCCTCTTGGCCCGAGATCGGTCTAATTTCTTGGCAAAGTAGCTGTGCCGTACTAATACTTGTTATATTAGGCGTAATCGAAAAAAAATGGTGATATGCTCAAGGGGATTTCATTTTTCAAATTAGCCTTAAATTTTGATTAGACATTTCGGTTAAGTTTTTAAGTAATAAGTATATCTAATTTAGGTGCTGACACTAACTGGTTGCCGCAATGGAGAAAAGAACAAAAGCTGTATTAGGGTCCCAGGGTCCGACCGTATGGCAGGCCTTTGGCCTAAAAATGACAGCTCTAGTTCTCAATTATCTATAAAACAACATCTCTAGTGAAAAGCCCTTTAAAAAATTGTTTAGCAATCGGTGGGGAAGAGGCCAAATGTCCAGAATGCCTTCGCAAACTTGGTGACTACTTGTATGTTTGAGAATATATAGAGGCCAATATGAGCCAATAAAATCTATGTTTTCGTGGCAATTAGGTTTAATTTGCTTCCCAAGAATAGGAGATTAAAATTACAACAGATGGGCAATGATATTGATTTTTTTCACGAGCAGGCATATATGTCCTGTATTTCATTAAGATGAATGGAATGGTCGTAAGACCTACAACGTAGGCTTAGAATGATGGTGGCAATCAGCAACCTAAACAATAAATAGCAAACGTAACTACTGGATCCTTAACGTTTGTATTACATGGATAAATGATTTTACGACCACAACTAGTCATGGCTGGTTCTATACCAACGCTCGCTCCTCGGCTGTGATATCAGTTGATGATGTTAGTGGTACAAAAAGATTATTGGGTGGTAAAGGTCAAGAAAAAAAGATAGGCGAGGGAAGATGGGTGGAAGGGAAATGTACCGTCCTAAAAGTGGATATGTTTACAAATTACAAATTACCAGATTTCTCATTCTCATATTTATTTGATTTTTTTGAGATTATCATATTTATTTGTTGATTATCGCTTGCACATTTATTGGGGGAACTCGGACATGTATTCCTTTCTGCTCTACCTAATTCTACTTTAAATTTACAATAAATACTCTGTCTTCTCGCGGTAGCCCATTAGCACTGCCGGACCTAGAGGCTGCAAACTACATCGATGAATAAGTGGCTGGTGGCCCACAATTATCACGCCGCCGCCGACTAACCAGAGTTTTTTTTTTGAATAAAAAACAGAATTTTCCTTAACATGATGCAGAAAATGCGCTGCAAAAGCCACATTACAGACTCGTTTTATTGGATCAGACAGGTACGGTACGGCTGATCAGTAGCTAGCTATTCTGTCTGCACCCGCCTTTTCCCATATTAACTTACGAGACCAAACCTAGAATCAGGTTCAGGTACATACATTGGAATTCATTCATCCATCTTCTTCCATGGACTACGACACTGCTGGCCTGTCCCTGTGGCTCATGCTGGTAGCAACTGAGATGAAAACTAAGAAATATACATCAAACAACAGCTAGGTCAGCGATCGACGATGTTAGGCCACGGTTCGCCCATAACATATCCCAGCAAGATAGAGATTCTTAGCCCACTTATCCTTGACACGTTGACTGGGAAACTGTGTAGTCCTCAGAGTCTCTTGTGTTTCGTCTCTTGGGCGATGCCTTGGCTTGCTTAGGATCAGTGCAGACTGATCCATCGTGGCAGCCATTGTAGTGATACGAAAGCCATTGTCCCAGCGTCTATGGATGCCCTCGCTTGGATACAAGAAATCTAACTCCACAACCTGCTCAGAAAATCCAGCACTGCGGGACATGACTATAGCCCATCTATTGCCTGATGTTGCCATTGAAGTCACATGAAGACCTTCCTTCCACTTCTTGTTTATCCACTTAAATGGAAAGGAATCACTGACTTTGTAACATTGCTGTGTATATGGTGTACCTTTTGACATCACTACAATAGAACTTCCATTGTTGGAGCCAGCAACAGAACTGATGTAGTAACTTTTATCCCATTGCTCCATAATCCATTCCTTATGAAGAAAGTGTGAAGATAGCTCGTAGACTTGAACTGAGAAGTCAGTTCCTGCATCCATGATGAATGCCCAAAGATTTGAGCATGATGATATTGAACTTATCAACAAACCATCCTCATTTCCTTTATTCACATGTTGAGTTAACCTTGCGTCAGCCACACTATAGTGGTACCTCTGCTTCATAGGTTGCCTTGAATTGTATACTGAAATCCACTGGGTTGCAGGGGCACCCAGCCGAATCTTCTTTTTTACATGGTCGTCGTCGTCGTCATTAAGCAACCTGGCACGCTTCTGCCCTACCTTTTGAGCTCCATCAGTATTGATTGGTCTAATGGAAGGGATTGGTCCAATTAAACTGTCAAACGATGAAATCAACTTGGAATAGTTTGGCTCTTCATCAAACTTCATGTTAACAACGGTCTCAAGAAACTGCTTGAAAGGTTGAGGACATATGCCGCAAAGGCTCTCAGGCGAGGTACTCATCTTTCTCTTGCACACCAAAAATGATTTATTATCACCCTGGTATCGTCCCTGCCATGGCAACCTGCCCCGGTGAAGGAATACTAGTGTATAGGCAAGTGACTCCAAATCATCTCTCCTGCTAGCGGTTCTTCCTAAATGTGCATGGACACTAGCGTATCTGACTGTTCCTCTAAAGGCATCAGGACGTTGATCATAACCAACATGCTGTCCACTAGCAGTATCTCTCCACTCTGTTGCTAATCCAAGATCCACAAGATAAAGTTTCTTTTCTTGAGGCGTTGAAGGCTGTCCCAGGAGAAAGTTCTCAGGTTTGACGTCTCCATGCACATATCCTTTAGAATGCATGCTTTCCAAGATGGAAATGGACTCCACGGCAATGCAAGCCACCATTTCCGATGACATGGATTGGCCTAATGAATTCCACGAATCCAATAAGTTAGGCCCCAGCATATCCATAATCATGACATAGTAGTCACCCTGGCGACCTTTATAATGCACCTTGGGCACACCGTGCGTGCCTCCTAGAGCGGTGTAGACTTGCCATTCAGCCGGAGGGCCGTAGGTACAGCCCTTGCTTGTAGTGTGTTCGAATTTGATGGCAACCAGCTCTTGGGCAGCAGACGCCGCAGAGCTTGCGGCATGGGCAGCAATCAGACGACGGCCAAGAAAGACATGGCCGAAGCCACCTTTGCCCAGCTCCCTCTCGACCTTGTACTCGGGAGATCCTCCTAACTGGACCGTGTCGGGGAAAGGCGCAGTGTTTGCGTCGTCGTCCTCGTTGGCGGCGGCAGCGTTGTTGGCACTGAATCCGCCGCTATCTGCCATCCTGTTTGTTATACTCCGATCCGGTGGTTGGTGCGAACGGGCCGCTTTATATAATCTTCCGGCTTTATATAATCTTACGGCGGGGAACTGGGGTCGGAGTCGGAGTCAGAGTCGGAGTCGGAGTCGGAGTCGGGGTCGGGGTCGGGGTCGGAGTCGGGGTCGGGGTCGGGGTTTGGGTTTGGTCAGCCAACTAACAAGAGGTCAAAATTGTTTACCAGTCTCTTGTTTTTGAGGGATTGGTGGAAGAGGTCAAATGTCCAGAGTGCCTTTGCAAACTTGGTGACTACTCCTATGTTTGAGAGTTTAGGAACCAAGATGAGCCAATAAAATCAATGTTTTCATGATATTGAGGTTTAATTTGCTTTCCAAGAATAGGAGATTAAAATCACGACGGATGGGCAATGATATCAGTTGATGATGTTGGTGGTAGAAAAAGATTATTGGGCGGTAAATGTAGAAAAAAAGATAGGAAAGGGAAGATGGGTGGGAGGAAAATGTATGGTCCTAAAAGTGGGTATGTTTACAAATTACAAGTGTCTTTGTTCATGGCTAATACCAGATTTCTCATCCCCATAATTATTTGATTTTTTTGAGATTATCATATTTGTTTGATGATCATCGCTTGCATATTTTATTGGGGGAACTCGGACATGTATTCCTTTCTGCTCTACCTAATTCTATTTTAAATTTACAATAAATACTCTGTCTTCTCGCGGGTAGCCCATTAGCATTGCCGGACCTAGAGGTTAGAGCCCGGCGATGCCGGTGCACGCTTGGATCTCCATTGCAATATGCCTTGCTGAGAGCTCCAAAACACGTGCCCTGGTCGGCGCAATGACACATACTCAGGCCTTGATCAACCGCTGGGTCCCCTAGTGTCCATTAAGATGTGTTTCGTTACAAACATGATGAGGCTATATATCTTGCACGAGTGGAAGCACGATGTGTAGTGAAGTTGACTTCCGACTTGCCGTCCTTGCTGTTCATGGTCTTGAAACTGCGTCAGACTCGAGGTCGGCCAATCCCATATACAAATGGACTGTTATTTTTGGTCTTCGTGCCACAGGTATGACTCGATTTGTATAAAATCCGTGCAATATTTATATCCTTAAATAAATTTGTTAAAAAATAAGATTTAAAGGGATACAAATTAGGTATTATAAATATTTATATTTTTTTAGTATATAATTG
The DNA here is from genome assembly GCA_023333625.1 of Bothriochloa decipiens. Classification (NCBI taxonomy): domain Eukaryota; kingdom Viridiplantae; phylum Streptophyta; class Magnoliopsida; order Poales; family Poaceae; genus Bothriochloa; species Bothriochloa decipiens. The sequence goes on along the minus strand of CM041647.1, from coordinate 27,787,258 downwards.
CTGATAATTATTTCTCGAGAAACGTAAACGAGACATTTTTGATCGGAGGGATTAGTAGTATTTTTCTATTTTTTAGAAACGGTCAATCCCGGTTCGAGACATTGAGCCGCACTATCATGTTTTTGGGCTATTTTCCTTTGTTTTTTTCTACTACTGCCATGTAAAGGCCCAAACCGGCCCAACACAACTCGATTACTCCACACGCCTAGAACCGCCGCCACCCGCCGTCCGAACTCCCAAGCAGGCGGTACGCCAGCCACAGTAGCTCCCCTCGCGCTTTCTCCATACCGCGCCGACGTCCGCCGCCCGCCGCGTGTTCTCCAATCTCCAGCAACGCCGAAGTCGTCCGGCCGGTCACCAGGCCACGCGGACCCACACCACGGCGTCCCAGCCCGCTCCGGTGTGTACTCTCCCGCTTGGTATGCAACTGAACTTAGTTGGATCAATTGCGGTTGCTTTGCTTAGAGCTGAGAATTGGACATCAGGACATGTTGTTCTCGTGAATCAATGTACGTTTACATGGGATTATGGATTTGGTTAGCTCTTTCTGAGATTCTTAGCTTATAATCGCCAAACATAGCATGCTGATATTCAGTTTTTCTGCTTTGGCCGTAGGAATGTAATATAATTGCTGCCACGATATTCAACAGGACTTTTTTTCTATCATATGTTTGGCTGTTTTATATTTTTACACTAAATTTCCTTGCAAATTTTGTACTTGTATAACATATTGTGTATTGGTTTGTACCAAATTTTTTGTTATACTACCCTGGGCTAAAATCCTTGGTGTGCCACTGATCAGTGGCCAAGGTGTTTGACGAAATGCCTCTGAGACATGTTGTGCTGGTTTCTGTCCTGCTGTGTCCAGGAAGATGGTGGGGCTCTCAGAAGGGGAGAAGCACTTCATCCACGGTGGCATTGCGCAAGACGTTCGCACTGATGGACGTAGGCGACTGCAGTTCCGGGCCCTCTCTGTCCAGACTGGAGTCATCCCACAGGCAGGTTTCAGAACTTGTTTGGTCACGTCTGCATGCCTTTTTCTCTTTCATCTTTCTTGAATGGCCTGCGGGTTTATGTTAATTCACATTGGTGGTTGTTACAGGCCAATGGCTCAGCGCGTGTTAGATTGGGGGCTACTGAAATAATCGCTAGTGTCAAGGTAAGAGTTGGTGCTTGCATTTTGCTGCCGAAAGGGCCAGGCCGATGTTTCTGCATGTTTAGTTCAATCCTCTGTATACAACATCTTATATACTGAACTTAGCTTCAAAATTCCTACCAATCAACTCTTATTTTTCCTAGACATTGGGGTTGTGGTTATCAATTATTGATTCTAATTAAACATCAGGCACCTATGCTGCAGAGCTAATGTTGCAATAAAATTTATAGTGTAAAGTTATGAACACTGAAATCATATTGTTAGTTTTGGTTGACCATTCTGAATGACAATAAACATTACAACAGGGAGTGAATATATCTGTTGAATATTATTAGTTAGTACTTAAACTATCCCAACAATAATAAAATAAACTCGTTATACATAGTGTGTTGTACCTCTTCATCTGTGTTATTTTATTTGACTTCGTTTGTTTTGGATGAATTGGCATCTGCAGGCTGAACTGGGAAAACCAAGCATTCTTCATCCTGACAAAGGAAAAGTTTCAATTTTTGTTGACTGTAGTCCAACAGCTGAGCCTATGTTTGAGGTTGGTGATTTCCTGTGTCTGTATAAGAATGAAAATAACCAGTCTGATACATTATTTGATTTTGCATATGCTCATTATTTAGCAATGCGGTTGTGGTGTTTATTTCAAAATATTTTAGATCTTCTATGGGGATATGCATTTAGGTTTTTATGAAATTCTATGATTGAATGCTAATGATGTGTCATTGATTATGAAGAAACAACAAACTTCTTAACTATGAAAAATAAATAAATCACTGGAACACATTTGAAGAAGCTTGTCTCAAAATTTTTCTATTAGTAGTTTTTGATGTTATATTACTACCAGTGGATTTTATTATTTACAGGTGCTTTAGCAGATAAATCCCTTTTCAGGGTGTGCTCATTAGGTTACAGGTTGTAGGAAAACAGTATTTTGCTTTGTACATTGGCTAGCATTGTCTCTGGTAAAACAATGCTGCTAGAAAGGAACATATATTCCAATACCCTTATTGTAACGCCACATTTTGTGTAACTTATGGCAAAGGGAAGCACTATTTTTTTTTGTTCTGTTTGAAAATTTTATAGTTTTACTTTTGTATAATGATTATCGTATTTGGATTTTTCTAGGGCAGAGGTTCTGAGGAATTGTCCGCTGAGCTATCTGTTGCCCTGCAAAGATGCTTGCTAGGTGGTAAAAGTGGTGCAGGTAACATATAACTTTATTGCATCCCTATAATCCTTGAATTTGATGTAGCTTTGTACAAGGTCTTAGTGTACACTGATCTCCTTTAGTTTGATGCTCCTTATATCTGCATTGTTTCTTCTATATCATCAGGTAGAACTACTATCTGACTTGAACATGGGTGACAACTGACAACATTATTTGTGTCATTACAATTTATAGGCAATTAATTGGATGTGCTTTCATTAGGTTAAGCTTTTCCTAGCCAGTGAATTATACCTAGTAATTTGGATGTACGGTACCAATACGAAGCACATTTATTTAGATACGCCAACTAGAATGGCATTGCATTCATCACCATCGATTGCCACTGTCTATTTAGTTGCAGGTGTAGTACTTAATGTTACAAGTGTTATGGATTTTGATCTTTGGACCAAAAATAGATGCATGCCATTATTTCTGCCAGTCATCTTCCATTTGGTACAAAGGTGATTTAAGTGTACTGCAGTTACTGAACTGTAATATCTGTGATTGTTCTTTAAACTTCCAGGTTATTGGGAGATTTCATTTAGAGATTAGTGCGTTAACCAGTTGCAATTTTTCTTATTTGATCGTGTTGTGCCAAGAAAGTTTTAATGAGAAATAGATTCTCATTTTGTTATCCATCTGTTTGGTTGTATATACAGTTTTATTTCAATTCAAACTCATGCCAGTAACATTTTGTTGGCATATAATTGACTACACTGCATCTAATTGGCAGCACATCTGTTAGTATCAATTAACAGCATTCTCATTTCAGGTGCTGCAATTGATCTGTCGTCCCTAATTGTCGTTGAGGGAAAAGTCTGCTGGGATCTCTATATTGATGGGCTTGTGGTCAGTTCTGATGGTAATTTGCTAGATGCACTAGCTGCTGCGATAAAGGTGACTTTTGATTTGTGCTGCTTGTTAGTTGCAGGTTTAAATTTCATATTGTTGTTGCAACTCTTTGAATAGAGTGTAATGTTTCCACTCCACAAATGTATTGGTGGAAAAAATGTCATCTGTTCTTCATAGGCAGTTATCATTGCATCAGATATGGAAAATATTAAAATGTTCAATAACAGGACTAATGCCATAGATTTCTTTACTCTCTGTTTCATTTGTGTACTTACATGTTACACATCAATTATCTTAACATATTATAAATGTTATGTATGGCTTCGAATAATTTTATCTGATGATTGACAAACTTAAAAGAGTCTCCAAGCAAATTAAGGAAAACTGATTTATAAATTCTGATGTTGAACTGCCACTGAGGACCAAATTTTGATAAATTTCCATATGTTGATTTATTTCTTGAATAGAAATAAAAAAGAAATAATCACCTACTAGTTAAATAATATTATCGACAGCCTTATTAACCAGTCAACCAGGTTGAATATCTGTAGTTTGAGGGACAAACTTTGAGCAAAGAATCACCTACTGGTTAAATAATATTATTGACAGCCTTATTAACCAGTGAACTGGGTATTGAATGCTGTGCAGCTGTTGAAGCTGATGTTACCTTCAATGGGAATCTGCATGCACCATCTTGTTTTCTTCATTTTCTTCATTTATGTTTGATTTGGGTATAAGCAGCTTATGCTCTCAGATATTGAAAAAGTCTTTCACCCTTGAGAACTGCAAAAGGAGACATACTATAGTTTACTAGTTCCCAGTTTGTTGCTTCTAAATTCTTTAAATAGGTTCTCTGATCTGTTGACCCCTTCTGGCTTTGAAAGTTAGGAATCGATGTCTGGTTTTAGTTAAGGGTGAAGGTTATACTTATCAGGAGATGCCGTGTGTAATCTGAACCTTTAGATTTAACTTCCTTTTCTCTATCTCCCTTTTTTTATTACTTTTTTTATGAAAAGATTCTTTTTTTATCTATGCTAGCTTAACAATATCTGGTGAGCTGTGTATAATGATTAAATTACTACTCCCAAAATTCACTGATGCAATTCTTCTATAAATCCTACTTTTATGTTTAAGAGTGTGGTCAAGTGATATGGCATAAAGTGTTTTTTTCCTGAATCTAAAACACAAATCACTGCAATTAATTTACTTGGCATAAATTGTGGTTACTAATTTGTAATGCTCGGACGAATCAACATGATTTTGACACCTATTGAAGAAATCTGAGTTGTTTCTGTGGCAGTTCATTTTTAAGCAGTTTTTGGTGTTCTTACATTGCTGTCATATTTCCTTGTTATTATGCTTTGTTATAACTGCATGATGCCAGTGCATTAGTTGACAGTTTCAAAAAATACAGTGCAATCAGTACATTCGTCGGGTGCTAACATTCTTTGTACATGCAGGTTGCTCTGACTGATACCGGTATCCCAAAAGTTAATGTTTCTCTTAGTGCTGCATCTGACGAGGAACCAGAGGTTGATGTAAGTGATGAGGAATTTCTGCAGTTCGACACCTCCACTGTGCCTGTTATAATTACATTAACCAAGGTAATGTGTTTCTTCCATATCTCTTTATCGTTGGTGTTGAGTAGGCATGCTTTATTGATTGCATGTGTTGACGCTAGATCCTAGCGTCGTCGGGGCGAGCAGTACCTGCTCGACCCCCCCTCGAGATCCTCCCTGAACCAAGGAAGAAGACGAGCCGAGCTCCCAACTCACACACACAGCACACCCTCTGTTTTCTGCGTTGGCTGAAGACAGAGCCTGAATATGGTGGCAAAGAAACTGCCTTTTCCATTGCATTGGACAGGATATATATATACAAGCCCCTACCTACTACGTGGTACATCGAGGCATGGCTGTCTACAGCCCTCAACTACTCCTAGTACTATGCTTACATCAGCCCAAGATGTGGTTGATGGAGCGGCTACTGTTGCACGACCTATTGTCATGCTGCTATAAGACCAAGACATGGTCGGCCACGACCGATTGACCTCCCTGTCCTTGCCCATGCTGAAAGGAAAGATGGGATTGCAGCAGATTATGTCCAACAATCTTCCCCTAATCCTGCTGCTAGCCCTTGACCTCCACCATGCCAATCATCTTCCTCAGCTCCTGGAACCGAAGACGCCCGAGTGACTTGGTGAGGATGTCAGCGAGCTACCGACCAGTGTCGACGAACTAGATGACCAGCTACCCTCCATCAACGCAATCACGAAGGAAATGAAACTTCACGTCGATGTGCTTGCTTTTGTTGTAGAGGACGGGATTCTTTGCCAGCGCGATTGCTGGGTGGTTGTCCACCTTGAGCGCCGGTGGCTGAGCTTAAACTCCGGTGAGCTCCGTCAGCAGCCGATGCAGCCAGACCACATGGCACGCCGCCGTGGCCGCAGCCACATACTCTGCCTCACAGGTGGACAAGGCCACCATCTTCTGCTTCAACGACTGCTAGGCGATCGGCGCTCCGCCGAGAAAGACAAGCACACCGTGGGTCCTGGCGCGCCCTCCTTGGCCTCGGGCGGCGCTTCACTGAACACCTTCAACTGAAGCCCGCCGCGCTTGGGGAAGACAATTCCCCACTCCGCCGTGCCCTGGATGTAGCGCAACAAGCGCTTGACGGCCGTCCAGTGGTCCTCCCACGGATCCTCCATGAACCTGCTCACATAGCCCACCGCAAAAGCGATGTCCGGCCACGTGTGAGTCAGCCAGCGCAACCCGCCAACGATGCTCCGGTAGAGCGTAGCATCCACCTTCGCCGCGGTGCTCCGCCTCGAGAGCTTGATCCGCTCCTCCATTGGTGTGGCCACTGCCTTGCAGCCTGCCATGCCCGCCCGCTCGAGCAGCTTCTGCGCGTAGGCGCACTGCCCTAGCCTAATGGCGTCCTCCTTCTGCCTCACCTCGATGCCGAGGTAGTAAGACAAGGCACCCAAATCGCTCGTCCGGAACCGCGCGGCCATCTCTTCTTTGAAATTGGCGATGTCCTGAACCCGCGAGCCGGTAACGATGAGATCGTCCACGTACACCCCGACGATGAGATGCTCCTTCCCCCGTCGACGGGTGTATAGTGCGTGCTCCGGGGCGCATCTCCCGAACCCGAGCTCAGCCATGGTGACATCGAGCTTGGCGTTCCACGCCCATGGTGCCTGACCCAGGCCGTAGAGAGCCTTGCGCAGGCGTGGCACCTTCTTCTCCGCGCCCTTGATGACGAATCCTGGCGCCTGCTTGACATAGACCATCTCCGCCAGGTCCCCGTTGAGGAACGCCGACTTGACGTCGAGGTGGTGAACCTGCCACTCCTTGGCAGCGGCGAGAGCAAGCAAAAGTCGCACGGACTCCATGCGCGCGACGGGGGCAAAAACCTCCTCGAAGTCGATCCCCTCGCGCTGCACGAAACCGCGCGCCATGAGCTGCGCTTTGTGCTTCACCACCGCGCTGCGCTCGTCCCGCTTCACCTTGAAGACCCACTTGAGTCCAATCGGCCGGCATCCCGCCGGCAGATCAACCAATTCCCAGATCTTGTTCTCCTGGATGGCCTCATCCAGCATCGCCTTCCGCCACGCAGCGTCGCGTTCCGCAATAGCGAACGTGGTCGGCTCCTCTGCACTCATCAAAAGCAGAGTATGGTCGTCGTTGAGGGTCCGCGCCGCCAGCCCGGGTACCGTCGTATCCGCCACGACGTCGTCCAAACGGCGGAACCGGACCTCCTCCCCTTCGTGGTATGCATCCAAGAACTCCAAGACATTGGACGGTGGGGTCGCGTACTCCACGCTTGCCACCGCCGCTGGTGCTCCTCGAGGCGGGTCGTTCGCTGCGGAGAAGTTCCGTCAGACGAGCCCCCCAGACCAACGGTCAAGGCCCCTTGTGCGGTCGAGGCCCCCCGTGCCTGGGTCGAGGCCGTCCGGCCTTCGGTCGAGGCCCCCCGACCCACGCTCATGCCCTCCCGATCCACGGTTGAGGCTTCCCGACCCGTGGTCCCGGTCAAGCCTCCGCGTCCCGCCGTCGATCCCCCCGGCCTTGCGGTCGGGGCCCCTCCCGCAATCAAGGCCTCCAGCCCCGCGTTCGAGGCCGCGCGACCCGTGGTCGAGGCCTCCCACCGTTCGGCCGAGGCCGCCCGACCCTCGATCGAGGGCTCCCGTCGTGTGGTCGGGGCCGCCTGACCCTCGGTCGAGGCTGAGCCTGCTCGACCCGCCGTTGAGTCCGCCCGACCCCGGTCGTGCCCGAGGCCCTCCATCGAGTCGAAGTGCGGCCAGGGAACTCTGCTTTGAGTGGGCTGGGTGTCTCCTCCGCCCCAGCCGCCGATGGCTCCTCTGCTTCCCCCGCTGCGGATTCCACTGCTCCGGCTTCCCCGGTCCTCGGTGCCTCCACAGCCTCGCCGTGCCCATGGATCACCATCTGCTCAACGACGAAGGAGTCGAAGAACCCGACACCGCTCCGCTCTTCCTTTGCTTCCGGCCCGTCCCAGGTCCACGATGCAGCCTCGTCGAAGACTATATCCCGGGACACCACCACCTTGCCGCCGAGTGGATCGTACAACCGATAGGCCTTCGACCCCTCCTCGTAGCCGAGGAACACCATGCGCATGCTCCTGTCCTCCAGCTTCCCGAGGCCCGGCTTGACGGTCTTCACATGGCCGATGCAGCCGAACGTGCGTAGGTACGAGACGTTGGGCTTACGCCCGTGCCACACCTCGTACGGCGTCTTCTCCTCAAGGGCTTTGGTTGGCGACCGGTTGAGGATGTACACGGCGGTGGTGACTGCCTCTCCCCAGAACACCGCCGGCATCCTCTTGGCCTTCATCATCGAGCGTGTCATGCCGACGATGGTCTGATTCCGGCGCTCCACGACGCCGTTCTGCTGCAGCGAATAGGGTGCCGTGAGATGTCGACCCACCCCCTCCTCAACGCAGTACTCGATGAACTCCCCAGCCGTGAATTCGCCGCCACGGTCGGTCCGGAGCACCCGCAGCCACTTGCTGCATTCCGCCTCCGCCCGCGCCTTGAAACGCTTGATGGCGTCGGCCACGTCACTCTTGCTCGTCAGGAGCTGCAGCCACATGTAGCAGCTGCAGTCATCTACGAGCAGGAGGAAGTACCTCCGTCTGCTGTGCATCGCCGGCGTGATTGGTCCGCATAGGTCCCCATGGACCAGCTCGAGGGGATCCGGCGCGCGGTACCTCGCCATCTTCGGGAACGGCAGCTGCCTCTGCTTCCCCGCCAGGCAGCTGTCGCAGAGCTCGCTGGCATGCTCGATCCGTGGCAGCCCGGTCACCATCTTCCCGAGTCGGCCCAGAGCGTCGAAGCTCAGGTGGCCGAACCAGCCATGCCACAGCCACGGCTCCTGCGTGCACGCCGCCGCCAAGCACAGAGGATGCTCCACCTTCAAGTCAAGAAGATAGAGTCGATTCTTGGAGCGCGTTACCTTGGCGAGAAGACGCCGCTCCTTGTCCCTGATCCGCAGTACGCCGTCGCGGATCAACACCTCCGCCCCGCGCTCGTCCAGCTGCCCCAGGCTGACGATGCTCGCGCGGAGCTGCGGGATGAAGTACACGTCCGTCAACGTTCGTTGCTCCCCGTTCCGGCACCGGAAGACAACTGTGCCTTGGCTGTGGATGTCCATCCGCGAGCCATCCTCGAACTTGACCGTGCCGGTCTTGCTCGCGTCGAGATCGGTGAAGGCGGCGCGGCAGCCAGTCATGTGGTTGCTTGCACCGGAGTCGAGGTACCACCTCTGCTCCTCGTTGCCGACTGTGCCCAGGTATGCCTGCGCCCGCGGCTCGTCAAGTTCGACGGCCTGCGGCGCAATCCTCTGCTCCACCTCCGCCTCCCCTATTTCGCCTTCCTGTAGAGCGCAGTACTCACCCATCAAAAGCGCTTGCTTGTCGTCGCTATCGTCCTGAGCTAGGTGCACCTCCTCCTTCTCCCTCCTCTCCGGGCACTCGCGTGCCCAGTGCCCCACCTTGCCGCACTTCCGGCAAGCGTTGGGGGCGACAGTCTTCTTCTTGCCCTTCTTCTTGTCCGCCGGAGCCTTCCCCTGCCTTTTGTCGCCGTTGCCGCCACGGTCACCCCCGCCGCGGCTGGAGCCTTCCCCGGACCGGCGCTTTTCTTTCATCTTCGCCACCCACTCCTCCTCCGTTAGCATGAGCTTGGGCTTCTTCTTCGGCGTCGCTGCACTGCAACTCTCCACAACCCGCAGCCGCCCCGCCACATCCTCCAGAGACAATGTGGAGATGTCCAACATCGTCTCGATAGACATGGCGAGCTGCGAGTACTTCGGAGGCACCACGCAGAGCAACTTGCTGACGAGATTCTCGTCCTCCAGCGGCTTGCCGTAGGTGGCCAGCTGACTCGCGAGCGCCTGGAGACGAAGCGCGAAGTCCTCCACCGACTCCCCGGACTTGAACCGGATGTCGTTGAACTCCCGGCGTAGTTGCTGAGCCTTGGCCCGCTTGGCTCGATCCGAGCCGACGCGGAATGACTCCAGCATCTCCCACACCTCCTTCACCGTCTTCTTTTGGCCGAGCGCCTCATGGAACTCGCCCGGTGTGGAAGCCATGAGCGCCTCCATGACGCCCACTTCCGCTTCCTCCCCGGCGCCGCCAGTCTCGACGGCCGCCCACCACTTCCGGGCGCATAGCTTCCACTTCATCTGCACGGCCCATTCGCCGTAGTTGGTGCGGGTGAGCATTGGCCAGGAACTGCTCCTGCCAAACTCCCTCACCATGCGCACCTCAACCGGCTGCGCCACTGGCTGGAGCTGCCTCTCTGCATCTCCGCCGCCGCCCTGCAACGCTCCGGTGGCATCCACCATCGCTGGCTGCTAAGCCTGACGATTTGTACGGCTCTGATATCAAGTGTTGGCGCTAGCACCTAGCACCGTTGAGGCGAGCAGTACCTGCTCAACCCCCCCTCGAGATCCTCCCTGAACCAAGGAAGAAGACGAGCCAAGCTCCCAACTCACACACACAGCACACCCTCTGTTTCCTGCGTTGGCTGAAGGCAGAGGCTGAATATGGTGACAAAGAAGCTGCCTTTTCCATTGCATTGGACATGATATATATACAAGCTCCTATCTACTATGTGGTACATCGAGGCATGGCTGTCTATAGCCCTCAACTACTCCTAGTACTATGCTTACATCAGCCCAAGACGTGGCTGATGGAGCGGCTACTGTTGCACGACCTATTGCCATGTTGCTACAGGACTAAGACATGGTCGGCCACGACCGGCTGACCTCCCTGTCCTTGCCCATGCTGAAAGGAAAGATGGGATTGCAGCAGATTATGTGCAACAGCATGATGATTGTGTCAAGCAGTAAAGTAACTCTTAAGTACTTTCTGTGGTTCGCTGCTGACTATGATATAAACTATACTGCGCTTCAGTGCTGTTATGATATCATATTAGGCTTTTATAGCTCATACGAATCTGTACCAGTTGAATACCACTGCTTCACGCGAAAAAATATGGCACTACCCAGCACATTGAACCGCACCAACGAATTGTCACTGCCTAGCAAGCAACTGAGCACCCCCAGTAACGATTGTCTTATGTTTTGTTTCTCATGCAGTGCCTGTGTTTACATACAAATCAGTTACCTTTGTTTCTTATGGCAGGTGGGTCGGCACTACATTGTTGACGCTACCTCAGAGGAAGAATCCCAGATGAGCTCTGCAGTCTCGGTGTCCGTCAACAGGCACGGCCAAATATGTGGGCTTACCAAGAGGGGAGGTGCAGGGTTGGACCCAAGCGTCATCTTTGATATGATATCTGTCGCCAAGCATGTGAGCCAGCAGTTTATCTCCCTCCTGGATTCGGAGATCGCTGCTGCCGAAGCTGAAGCGGAAGAGTGATGAAGAAACAAAAAAAAGAAAGGGCAGAGGTGGCGCCGTCTAATTGCTAAGTACTATACTACTCAAGTAGGACTACTCTCTTCTTCGGATCTAAATATTCTTGTTGATAAATCGATCTAAATATGAGTTGATGTGAGCTTGTTGACGTCGTCCACTACAATGATTGGACCGAACACGGGCACTGCAGAAGCCGACGATTTATCTGGCTTTTTTTTTTTTGACAACAATGTCTGGCAAGTTATTTTCCCCAGTCTACTGGTCTGCTGCGGTTGCTTCTCATCAAACGAACATGCACAGTCGGGGTTACAGCTCTATTGTCTCCACACGTTGCCGTGGGATTTAATCTGAAACTAATGATGTAAAGAATTGATGGCGTAGAGGTTTTGAGGATGGAATGTGCAGATTTGGAACAGACACGTGTTGCACGTCGGTCCAATTGGTGGAAGAAACATAGAATCAATAAACCTTAAGAGCATCTTCAGCAGGTTTCCAATCCTATTTCTCGTCTCCATAAATCTATCATGTTGTTGTTGGAGATGGCTCACTTTTTCTTCACTAGTAGCCCCCAATAGCCCTCCTTTTTTTTGGCAACCAACAAAAAGAAACACCTCTTCTCCCACTAGATAAAGGGGAAGTTCTATCTCCCTCAATAAAGTGTGTGGGTTCATCGTAACTGTCTTCTTCCTCTGCTCACCACTGATGGAACATGCGTGAACGGGGTGGAGAGGCGCCATGGCTGGGTGTGACCGGGGTTGGGGACGGTGATGGTAGGACTGGTGTTTTGGCCGACAATGAGGTAGGCATTAGCGGACTCGACGATCTTGGCAGAAAAGGCGGAGCTGGCCACGGTGCTGGATGAGGCGAAGGCAGCCATGCTCGCACTCAAGGAGGCTTGAGAAGAATGCATGTGGAAGATGTGGCTTCAATGTCTATAGTCTCTTGTAGTGACACGCACTTGACATGAATTTTAGACTTATGTCATTCTAATAAAATATCCCTTCAATCATTTACACGACACCACAACCTTTGTTACAAAGTTCAAATACATATCATTTCACAAGTTAGAGCCTGTTTGGATGTTGCAGTTTTTAAAAACTGTAGTATCACAGAACTATGGTTTTATTTTTTAAAAACTGTAGTATCACAGAACTATGGTTTTATAAGCCAAAGAGAGGCAAAACCATGCTCTAGAAAAAAGAGGTCTAGAGTGGAGTTTTTAAAACTCCAAAAAGACTACAGTTTCAACAATACCATAGTATTGAAAACCATAAAATTTGTTGCACCCAAACACTTCATGGCACTCTAAAACTAGAGTATTTTACAAAACCGTGGTATCTTTCTAATACTCCAAAAATACTTCGTATCCAAACAAGCACTTTGTTCCTTCTTTGCCCCTCACAAGTGTAGGTATTTTTTGAAAGCGTGGAATAATCTGTTTGATCATGCAATGATCTTGCATTTGCCGGATGGGTGAGTATGTGAAACATACGGTTACAACATAAAGGGAAATATCATAGGAGATTAGATTACTGCACTAGTCAATCAATTCCTTAATTAAGAAGTTGTTAGTACCAGTCTAGTGTTGTCCTTACCCTGTGGAGAGGCAATGCCAAATCCCATGAGTGGCAATTGTTGCTAGCTATTGTAGGACTGAGTGTTAGCGCATTCAAGGTTCTGGTGAATGTGATGCACGATCACGATACATATCACATTATATTCATCTAACATTGCCATGTGGTTGGAGCAGGAAGATGTCTATGAAGAACATCATAGGCAACACGAACACACGCGACTGAGGCCACACATTCACAAACAAAATATAGATCAATCTCAACGTGATTCGTGTGCAAATACCATGAAAGAGTGGAATAACTTGACTAATTATGCAATGTAAGATGACCATACATCGCATTATTCACTTAAGCCTCTGTTATGATTAGTTGCAAAGATGTATCTCAATTTTATTACTCTTTTGCTACAGTGCTTCTCTTCATTAGTTGCAAAAAACCTATTTTAATACACCACTCATTCGATTTCCTCTCCACTTGGCACATCAACATGCTCAATACTGATCGATTGATTCATAATTTATTTCCAATATATATACAAGTAGATGACGATTATACAAACAAAGCTGCCATTTTCTAACTTGTCGGAAAAAAACTGCCATTTTCTACAAGCACATGTAAATATTGATACAATGAAATGCATGTTTACATATATTGTTACTATTCCTAGGAACATGCATAGTAGCTATTTGTATGTCTGATTACACTATGGCATGCTTAGATATTTTTCCTTTCAGCAACATTATGGAAACTTTATATGGAGTCGGGACCTTTAAAAGGTACTGTGTGAGTATTTCCTTCGGCTGCTATATAGCCCATTCAACTCACTTGCTATACCTTGTTCTTCTACACATTACTTCTTCTGGCCATACTTTAGAATGCCTGGTATGTGGATGTTAGATAAATAATAATCCCAGTCAATGGACCTAGGATTAAAATTAAAGACCCCACTCTGGTCTCTAATTGTTGAAGTCTGAAGCTTTGACAAGTTTCTGCGTCGAAGCTACATGTAAAACAAGAGAAACAAACCAAGTTAGCATTGTTGGTAGAATAAAATGCATGTGTGGTAGAATTGTCTTTGTATTTCAGTCTATATAACTGCAACTGTACTTGTATATGGTAACAAAATAAAGACCAACATAATGCCCAAAGATATATACTATACACACACTGATATGTGTGGTAATAAGAAAAAGAAGAAATATAATCTCACAAAATATATATACAAAAGGGGGTGGAGAAAACAATCAAATAAGTATCTAATTAGTGTCCACACAACCCATGCTTTAGCTTTATCATTCCAAGAAATATGTAATGTTCCATCACAATAAGAACATTGCAAAACCTACCGTGCATTGAAGAAACCATATGGTGCATATAACGTTTCCCAAGAGAATGAAGTATTTGTAGCTTCTGTTCAACTTATTGTAGTATTGAGAAAAGGATCCACCCAACAATGGATTTACCAAATGCAACATCTGTTTGTCAGATCAAGGGTACATAGTCAGAGTGATATCCACAACAAATTCGCAGTATTACTTCTTGATGTCATTGATGTCATAGGCGTCTGACCTCTAATGGCAGCTTGTACTTCAGAAACATGTAAGTCCGGAAGCATTCAAATTTGTCGGTTAAGAGTAACCTTTTAGCTTTGATGACCCTTCCATTCTTTCCCATCTGTGGGTTAGTGGAAAAGTAGCGGTACATTATATCCAATGTGGTAGAGGTAGATAACGGATTTTGCAGGGACGAGGTCACATGGATGACAGCTTGGCCTTTCTCATTCCAGTGAATGGCCATCGCTGCCACCATTTCATTCACCATGTCTCCGGGAATCTGTGAACATCTCATTAGATTTAAGCTTCTTATTATACAGTATAAAATTGAAAAAAATATTTCTATCTTTGTTGATTCATTTATATTCTTACCACATCAAGGATGACATCACCATGGCCAATAAAACGTGGAATGGTTTGCTTGGCGTAAGCAGCTATTATAGTATCAATTGTCCTATGGTACATAAAAGTGTTTTCGACTAGTTTACCATCAACCAGTTATAATAAAGCAATGTACAGTTAACATATATACCTGGTCCCTTCTATCCAACCGGGCAATGGGTCATGGTAAATGCTGGTTACCATACTGGGACGAACAACTACAACCGGAAGAGGTCACCCCTGAAGTGCTGAAGAAGCATCTCACCCATGATAGCCTTCGTGAACACAAATGTGTTCGCCCATCCAAAGTGTCTAGCCCTTCATAAAAGACCAAGTTTCATGTGTTAAATACCAGTGACATGCCACACATATATTCTTGCATTGTATAAATTCAATGTGGAATAATGTTAGGACCTCTTCAATCCAAGTTTCTTCATGGTTTTCTTCTCTAACTGCTCTGAGCTACCACTTGAGTGCATAAGAGCTGCCTTGATAGAATCTACGAACTTTAACTCAGCATCGATGTCCAAATGACAACCTTGTTTTATCATTTAGCTGACATGAAATGGCTTCTCCAATAAAAGCCCTTGCGGCTCCCGAGCTACATATGCTGTCGATTTAAAAATAAATTCAATCCACTGAATATCCAATGGCAATGCCTATTTATTTGCTATTCAATTAGCAATGATATCAGTATTTATTTATCATGAATACGTACCAGTGGAAACATGAAGGAGCATTTTCAGATTAGGGCACTTGTTAGCAAATTTAAAGACGTATTTTGTGCCCAAGACGTTGGATGCCAAGGCAACATCATATCTGCACAGGCATGTTCATTTGTCACGTGACCCGGCCCAGTTCATTTTTGTTTTGTTTCTCTGAGAACTGTACAATATGGATGAGTAATACCTTTCATAAAAATTTGTTGTTGCAGCTCCATTGACTATGATGTCAATCTCCTTTGACAATTCCAATATCTTGGATCTCTCAAGCCCTAAATTCTCATCGATTATATCACCGGCTAGAGGTGATATCTTTTCTTTGGTGAAACTATGAAAACTGGACCCATACTTTTCTCGCAGGGTGCCAAATAATTCATTCCCTACAACCTAAAAGAATATACCTTGAAAAGTTAGTACGAAAGTTATTATTAACACATCACAGATAAAGGCAGGGGGAGATCTTGGCACTTTTATCTGGGTCAGTCAACTCAATAAGTTCTGATAGTTGATTGACAAAAGTATCCATTCATTTGTGAACTTATTAACGCCGTGAAGAGAAGCTGATACACCACTGACGTACGCTGCAGCCTCAGGAATCTATATCTCCTATAAAAGATAAACCACACTAGAGACTTCTTTTAACATGCAAGCTATCCACATCAACAATCTACTCATCAATCCACTATAAGTTGTAATTATAGTCACTAGCACATATAATTATGATAGTTTCTCTTTATCCACTAACATATATTTAGTTGTCCAAATATATGTGTCAATCTATTCATCAAAATTAGTTTAAGATAGTTTCATTTGTATAACAATAAATATAAATAGTATATTTTCTTTTAATTTATTTGAAATACCCGCAGCAGCGCACGGGGTATTCACCTAGTTCAAACTAGTGATATGCAAAGTTAATATTTGTTCCATTTGATATAAATGTTCCCTCGCATCCCAGTGAGCATAGCAGTGCTATAATAAGATCTGTTCTTCATGAATACTTATGTTTCCCTAAAAAGAGTGCATTCGATCTTTGACCACTTATATCTAAAAAAAGATTTAACCTGAAAAATGGAAATATTTCTTATACTTTATGAATAAATGTAATTTATAACACAAATATTATGTTATAGTAGAATATGGATACAAAAAAATATTACAAATCCTAAAAAATGAGTTTAGATTTTGTCCTAAGTCAAATTATGTATCATATGTGTCTGACCAGGTTTCAAATAAATACTACACATCCTACATAAGCGCTAATACTTCTCTAACAAGCTTGGCCAAAAGTAATATGATTTAACTTAGAAGAAAGTTGTAATCCACTATATTTCAGGATTGAGCCAGTTATAGGCAAAGATGTCTTTGGGAGATCATGCCAAAATCTAAAATGTCATCTAAATTGCACTCTTTTGGAAGGAGGGAGCAGCTAGGTGATAGGGATGTTACTGGCACGCCTGCCTAGGGCCATATGGTGTCTGAAGCAAGCTTATAACAGAAAGATAACGGTAAATCTTTTCTTAAATAAAAGAACCAAAACATGCTTAATGGCCAATAATGTACTGGCATGCCATCCGAAATCTAAATAGTTTGTTTGCACCTCATTGTAGACACGCTCCTCAGCCGCTGCCGTATCAGCAGCTCTCACCAGGAGGTAAACCTTCTTCACATCGGGTTGAACCCTCAATATCTTTAAGAATACTGCATATGTTACTGAAATAACATTAAATCAGAAAAATAATTCAATTTGTTGATTTCGGAAAAGAATGAATAACCAAAAGTTGGCGTACACAAAACACTGAATTCAGTAAAAACATCTCATATGCACAGTAGAAGAGAGTAGTAAATCAGACCAAAAGTTGGCGTACAAAGAGCTGTTTGTTAGTACTTATATATGAGCAGTTTCGCTAATATAATTGTATATATAGATCTCTTGAAATGCACGCTAGAGGCGGTAGCTGAATATATAGGTATAGGTATATATACTTTTTCCATGAAAGCCAGTGGAGCCAGTGATGAAGATGATCTTATCCTTGAAATTGTTGAATATGTTCCAAATTCATTCCCCAAGATAAAGGCCGAACTTCTGACGGAGCGAAGCGGAGGCCCGTAGAAGCCGAAGGCTGGGGCTAGGGTTTCACCGAGATTTATTCTCTTGTAAGCCGCCGCTACGGCGTTGTAACCTAGACTCTTGATTATAGTAAGGAGTGTTTGCTGGCTGGCGCCTGTGGTTTTTTTCCCTTCGCATTGGAGGAGTTTTCCACGTTAAATCTTGTGTCTCCCTGTGGTTTGATCTTGTGTTCTTCATCGCTTATTCGTCCTAATCATAACAAGTGGCATCGGAGCAATCGTTTTTTCTGATTAGGGTTCCATGGCGACGTCGATGAAGTTTGATCTACCGCTGCTGGACTACAAGATGCGGTTCTCGCTATGGCAAGTCAAGATGCGGGCTATTCTGGCGCAGAAGGATGACTATGACGAGGCGCTGGAAGGTTTTGGGAAGGCGAACAAGGCCGATTGGACTCCTGAGGAAAAACGCAGGGATCGTAAGGCCATGTCTCTTATTCAGCTTTATTTGCATAATGATATTTTGCAAGAGGTGCTGCAGGAAAAGAGTGCTGTAGAACTCTGGTTGAAACTGGAATCGATCTGTATGTCCAAGGATCTAACCAGTAAGATGCATATGAAGATGAAGCTGTTCACTCTCAAGATGAAGGAGAGTGATTCAGTGATGAGCCATTTGTCTGTGTTCAAGGAGATCATTGCCGACCCTGTGTCGATGGAGGTTAAGTATGATGATGAGGATTTAGGGCTTTTACTATTATGTTCTTTGCCCAGTTCGTATGCTAATTTCCATGACACCTTACTCTTAAGCCGCGATGAACTAACCCTTGTGGAAGTTTATGAGGCCCTCCAGTCCAGGGAGAAGATGAAGGGCATGGTGCAGACCGACGGATCGTCGTCCTCCAAGGGCGAAGCACTATATGTGAGGGGCAGATCTGAGCATAGATCCTTCAATGATGGCAACAGTCGTGACAAGAGTCACAACGGCAGAGGTCGTTCAAAGTCCAAACCGCCCAAGATGTTCTGTAAGTATTGCAAAAAGAAAAACCATTTTATTGAGGATTGTCTGAAACTTAAGAATAAGGAGAAGAGAAAAGACAATCATGATGGTAATGCTTCCGTTGTCTCTGGTGTTGAAAATTCTGATTCTGGAGATTGCTTGGTAGTTTTTGCTGGCTGTGTTTCTGGTCATGATGAATGGATACTTGATTCTACATGTTCGTTTCATATCTGCACTAATAGAAATTGGTTTAGTTCGTATAAGCCTTTGCAGAAAGGAGATGTGGTGCAGATGGGAGATGACAACCCGTGTGACATTGTGGGGATCGGCTCTATTCAGATCAAGGCACATGATGGCATGACACGCACGCTGAAGAATGTCAGGTACATACCAGGGATGTCCAGGAATCTGATTTCACTCAGCACGCTTGATGCAGAAGGTTTTCATTATTCCGGTTCAGATGGCACTCTTAAGGTATCAAATGGTTCTCTTGTTTGCTTGAAAGGTGATCTTAATTCTGTAAAGTTGTATGTTCTTAGAGGAAGTACTTTATATGGTTCTGTCTCCACTGCTGCTGCTGTTAGTAATGGTGAACCTAGTAAAACTAACCTTTGGCATATGCATTTGGGACATATGAGTCAACTTGGTATGGCAGAATTGATAAAGAGAAACTTGCTTGATGGCTGTACTTCGAGTAACATGAAGTTCTGTGAGCATTGTATTTTTGGTAAGCACAAGAGGGTAAAGTTCAACACCTCAGTTCATACCAACAAAGATACTCTTGAGTATGTACATGCTGATTTATGGGGTCCTTCCCGTAAGCCTTCTCTTGGTGGTGCTCATTATATGCTTACAATTATTGATGATTACTCTAGAAAAGTTTGGCCTTATTTTCTGAAAAATAAAGATGATACCTTTACTGCTTTTAAGAACTGAAAAGTTATGATAGAAAGGCAAACTGAAAGAAAGGTGAAATTGCTTCGTACTGATAATGGTGGAGAGTTCTGTTCGGATGCTTTTAATGATTATTGCAGGCAAGAAGGTATTGTTAGGCATCATACCATACCACATACTCCGCAGCAAAATGGTGTGGCTGAGCGTATGAACAGGACCATCATTTCAAAGGCTCGTTGCATGTTGTCCAATGCTAGGATGAACAAGCGTTTTTGGGCTGAAGCTGCAAACACTGCATGTTATTTGATAAACATGTCGCCTTCTATTTCACTAAATAAGAAAACTCCCATTGAGGTATGGTCTGGTACACCTGTAGATTATTCACAGTTGAAAGTTTTTGGCTGCACTGCTTATACTCATGTTGATAATGGAAAATTAGAGCCTAGAGCTATTAAATGTCTTTTTCTTGGTTATGGTTCGGAAGTTAAAGGATATAAATTGTGGAATCCTGAAACAGGAAAGACTTTTATGAGCAGGAGTGTTGTTTCCAAAGAATCTGTGATGTTTAATGACAGTTTGTCCTCAGATCATGTTTCAGATAATTGTAAAAAGGAGCTGTAGTATATTAGTGTGCAGGTGGAGCATGATGATGGTGAGGCAGGTGTGCAGGTGGAGCTAGTTGATGGTAATGATGATGAAGTTGCTGCTGATAGTGCTCATGATGTTGTTCAGCAAAACTCACCTCCTGAGTTGCAGCTAGAGGAGGATGCTTCTATTGCTCATCGCAGGTCTAAGAGGAATTGTGGCCCTCCAAAGCGTCTAATTGAGGAATGTAATTTGACTTATTATGCTTTGAGTTGTGCTGAACAGGTGGAGAATGCTCATGAGCCTAAAACTTATAAAGATGTTATTGCTTCTGCTGATCGTGAGAAGTGGATTTCAGCTATGCATGATGAGATGCAGTCTCTAGAGAAGAACTGCACTTGGGAGATTGTTCCTTTGCCTAAGAAAAAGAAGACTGTTCGCTGCAAGTGGATCTTCAAAAGAAAGGAGGGTTTAACTCCAGGAGAGCCTCCAAAGTATAAGGCAAGGTTAGTAGCAAAAGGCTACAGTCAAGTTTCTGGTGTTGACTATAATGATGTGTTTTCTCCCGTTGTAAAGCATAGCACTATCCGTACTTTCTTTAGTATTGTTGCTTCACATGATCTTGAGCTTGAGCAGTTAGATATGAAGACTGTATTTTTGCATGGTGTTCTTGAGGAGGATATATACATGGACCAACCAGAAGGGTTCATAGTGCTAGGCAAAGAGAAATTTGTGTGCAAGTTGAAGAGGTCCTTGTATGGTTTGAAGCAGTCCCCTCATCAGTGGAATAAAAGGTTTGATTCATTTATGCTGTCGTATGGATTTAAGAGGTCAAAATTTGATAGCTGTGTTTACATTAAGCATGTTAATGGATCACCTATATATCTGCTGTTATATGTTGATGATATGTTGATTGCTGCCAAGAGTACTATTGAAATCACTAAATTAAAAAATTATTGAGCAGTGAGTTTGACATGAAAGATCTTGGTGCTATTAAGAAGATACTCGGTATGGAAATTACTAGAGACAGAGAATCTGGTTTGTTATTTCTTAGTCAGCAAAATTACATTAAAAAAGTTCTTCAGCATTTCAACATGCATCATGCTAAGGCTGTTAGTACTCCTATTGCACCTCATTTTAAATTGTCAGTTGATCAGTGTCCTAGTACAGATCAAGAGATTGAATACATGTCAAAGGTTCCTTATTCTAGTGTTGTTGGGTCTTTGATGTATGCCATGATTTGCTCTCGTCTAGATTTATCATATGCTATGAGTTTGGTTAACAGGTATATGTCTAATCCTGGTAAAGAACATTGGGGGCAGTTCAGTGGATTCTCAGGTACCTCAGAGGCACAGTGGATTATTGTTTGAAATTTGGCAGAACTGATAAGGGACTTATTGATTATGTGGATTCAGATTATGCTGCTGATCTGGACAGATGAAGGTCTCTCACTGGTTATGTGTTTACTATTGGCAGTTGTGCTGTGAGTTGGAGGGCCACTTTACAGTCTGTTGTTGCATTATCTACTACTGAAGCGGAATACATGGCTGTTTGTGAAGCGTCCAAGGAATTAATGTGGCTGAAAGGTTTGTACGCTGAGCTGTGCAGAGATGATTCTTGCATTAATTTATTTTATGACAGTCAAAGTGCCATTTATCTTACCAAAGATCAGATGTTCCATGAGAGGACTAAACATATTGACATCAAGTATCATTTTGTTCGTGATGTGATCGAAGATGGTAAGCTAAAGGTATACAAGATCAGTACTCATGATAATCCTGCTGATATGATGACTAAGCCTGTTCCTGTTGCTAAGTTTGAGCTGTGCTCAAGCTTAGTTGGCTTAGTAGAATAGTCTAAGAGACTATTTGACGCTAGCGGTATTTGTCCTGTTGCTATGTTGAGGATGCAGGTGTTGATTCATGCTACAAGATGAATTTGTCTCAAGGTGGAGTTTGTTGAATATGTTCCAAATTCATTCCCCAAGATAAAGGCCGAACTTCTGACAGAGCGAAGCGGAGGCCCGTAGAAGCCGAAGGCCGGGGCTAGGGTTTCACCGAGATTTATTCTCTTATAAGCCGCCGCTACGACGTTGTAACCCAGACTCTTGATTATAGTAAGGAATGTTTGCTGGCTGGTGCCCGTGGTTTTTTCCTCTTCGTATTAGAGGGGTTTTCCACGTTAAATCTTGTGTCTTCCTGTAGTTTAATCTTGTGCTCTTTATCGTTTATTCGTCCTAATCATAACAGAAATGACCAGCTACACTGTAACTGCATCCATGCTGTACGTGCGGGCTATACTATATGTAAATAGTTGCGAAACCGAAAGTGGTTTGATATATATGATGATGTGCTAAAGGTGCTTGTGTGCCCTTGATGTGGTGAAGTGTCCATGCAACCCAATGGCTGTATTTATATTCGGTTCGCCAGTTCACTTTTGAGCTAAACGTATCATCTTAGCAATGGCAATGCAACCAGGCTAAAGGGCAGTAAAACTTTATTTTTCCCCTCTTAATGAAAAACAGGTGAAGGTCGATCGTGAAAAAAAAAAAGCAATGGCAATGCAACTCACATAAATCAGTCTATGTAGCGTAAATAAACCTTGCTTTGACGTGGACAAGCTTGCTTACACAAACTGCATGCAGTCCACGTGCGGCAGCTCACTCAACCTCCAACCCTGTAGCACAAACCTTGGCAGCTTTTGCACAAATCGCTATCTTGGTACCGGTCTATGCATAGTGTCCTTGCATTTTCCAAGCGGGTATGATGATAGCCGGTTCGCGTGAATTGATCTGTCTGTGGCGACTAGTATAAACCTTGGCAGCAGCTTAGAAAATCATTCATACAAGTCTGTTTATTTCCAACGGTGAGAGTGGTAGATGTTAACGCGCACACTATAAATACACAACACCCACTTTTCGGTTTCATAACCATAGTAGCACGCACAGCATGGATGCGGTTACAGTGCGTAGGTGGTCATTTCAAGGACAAGATCATCTTCATCGCTGGCTTTCTTGGAAAAAGTATCTATAACTGTATATTCCGCTATCACCTCTAACATGCATTTCGAGAGATTTATATATACAAGTATATTAGCTAGGGAAACTGGTCATATATATATATAGTACTAACAAACGGCTCTTTGCCGCCAACTTTTGGTCTGATTTACTACTACTCTCCTCTTATAAAAATCTATGACGATATTTTACTGAATTGAGCGATTGTACTCCAACTTTTTGTCACTCATTATTTCAGAAGTCAACAAACTGTATTATGTAACAAGTATAACCCTGGCCCACTCTCAGAGCAGAATTAATGGATCAACTGACGCTCAAAAGAAGAACAGTCCAGCTAACTAGGATGGAGCCCACGCAAAAACCCTAAAAGAGGAAGATGAGCGGGCGCACTTGGCGCCGCCACCGCCATCCCGGATCCGTTGCGACACGTCTACAAGACTGCCACATCACTGAGATGAATTAGGAAATTAAGATTAAATAAAATATGAATTAACGATCCGCAGGATCTTGATTGCTTAGGAGTCAAGTCCAATTAAAGGCAATAAAGAAAAGGGTTATCCCTTCCTCCCTCTCCCTGCCGCCGCTGCCGTTCCCCTCCCCCGCGCCGTGAGTTGTGTCATTGCCGCGCCACCGCTGTTGCTGCTGCCGCCCCCTCCCACGAGCCACGCCAGGGCTGCCACGTGCCCCCTGTTATAAGGTCGAGATGACGGACTAGAGGGGGATGAATAGTCCTTTTTTAAAACTATTCGCTTCGGCTAACTATAAGTGCGGAATAAATCTATCGGTCTAGCCAATACTTCACCCCTTTAACTGTAACTCTAGGTGCACCTTGCAAAAGATCCTAAACAAGAAAGCAAGATATCAATCAAGCTAATGCTCTCCTAATCAATTCTAGCTTATAAGGTCACACAAACCTAAGTAACTAGTACTTTGGCAAACAAGAGAGCACCTACATAATTCTAATGAGCAAAAACACAAAGCCAACCTAAGCTCCCTAGATGCTCAAGGACAAGGCCACATAAGCCGAACCCAAGAGCTCAAATAACTTAGCTACAAAAACTAAACAAAGCAAAGGAATTTACATCTAGCTACACAAGCAAGAAGATGATTAGAAGCTACACAAGCTAACTAATCGCTAAGAGGCACAACACAAGCAAGATATATAAGAATGTAAATGCAATGCTTGTGAAGAAGATTGCAAACCACCGCGAAGACTGGACACAAGATGACACGACGATTTTTTTCGAGGTTCACTTGGTTGCCACCAAGCTACGTCCTCTTGTATCGACCAACACCTTGGATGGTTCCTCAGGTACTTGGCCCTCAAGACACACCTCTGCAAAGGCACCGCAAGCGAACCTACACGCACAAGTGTGGTAACTCAATGACATAAGCAATCCAATAGAGCTACTCTTCGCAATCCCCACGAGGTGAGTACAAAACCTCTCATAAATCCTCCTTTGGAGCACCACACAATCTTCTTTGCGTATCCCACGAAGTCCCTTGCCACCAAGCCGTCTAGGAGGTGGCAACCTCCAAGAGTTACAAGCCTACGAGCTTACAACACGAACACCTAGTGCCAC
This sequence comes from Bothriochloa decipiens, assembly GCA_023333625.1. Lineage (NCBI taxonomy): Eukaryota > Viridiplantae > Streptophyta > Magnoliopsida > Poales > Poaceae > Bothriochloa > Bothriochloa decipiens. The sequence continues at coordinate 27,762,763 of CM041647.1, read as the reverse complement.
ACGATGCATATATGTGTTTGTGATATGCTCCCAGGTTGCCATCCCCTATTAGTGTGTTCTTCTGTTTCTTATTTTACTTTCAGAAAAACTGCTAAAAATGATTCTAGTTATAGTGCCTTGTTATTAAACTTACACTAATTTCATTATTGTAATTTACACTGTATTCGCAGCTTGACCTTATCAGCCACGGTATAATTATTTTTTTTCTCTCGCACTAAATTAGCATCAGCCGGCATATCAACCACATAAACCACCGACCGAATAGGGTGTTAGCATAAAGAATGATATAATCTGGCGATGGCAACCGAGTGCCACAGCCACCCAGAACAACCACTGCTATCTAGATAGCTTTTGTTTTTCTTTTTCTTTTGCCTTGTCGACGCACACAGTGATGATGATGACTTCTTGTCAATCTCGGCGACTACCAGCTCAATTAGCTAGGTTGCTGTCTCATTCTCCTCATTGCCAATGTGTGGTCAGCGTTCCCGTTTCGATGGGATCTAGGAGTACTCCTATGCATATTTCTCGGTTCTAGAAGTAGAGATGTTTTGGGATGAGACACTAACTACGTACTAAACAAGAGTAAAAATACCAACATACCCCTATTTTCTAGTAATCTCTTCTCTTGTGCTCCTCTTCCTAAGTCTGGATGAGCGCACTGCAGGCTAGCTAGCTAGTATACGGTGGAGAGTGGTGTAGCTCCTAGACATGAGACCTGCACTTAAAACGATATTTATAATGGAACAACGTTTAAATTCTAAACATCACTTTTACTGGGACAGAGAAAGTATCTTCCTTTTTTGACCGGAAGAGAAAGTATCTTCTCAATTAGTGAGAGGCAGCGCGCAGGCAGGTGTTTGGGTTAGCGGTTGCGTGGTTCGATCAAGCCTAGTCATATCTAAGGTTTGTGGTCATGTCCAAGGTTTGTGGTTGTAGACCTGCTGCTTTAGAATTAAAAAGCTGGGTTCTCTATATCAGGCGGTTGTTGTGACACCCGTCACCTCTGTGCCGTGCCAGTGCTGATTATCATGGGTTTATTCTGACTGTATTTAATTAGCGTTTTTTACAGAGTATAGCTCTGTTTTGATTTTGCTTATAGTTGTTTTTGCGAGCTTCATCGGGAAAACGTGTCTTTCTTCACAACTTTTTTTTTCCTACTCCGTAGCTTTGTTTCTCAGGTTTCCTTGCCAAAAAATGGTAGTAGTACCACTTCTAATACCGCTCAAAACACACAGTGGTCCAGACCACTGTGGTAGTCTGGTAGAGTTAAACCTTCTCTACTATGTTGCGGAGGATACTCAATCCTCGGCTCCTGGCTGCTTAGTGAGTGCTTTCCTGGACCAACAAAATCAAAGACCCGGGAAGAGGACAACTATCTTGTTTTTGAAATAAATTTTGCTTTCGCCTGCGTAGCTTTGTGTTCAAACCGGCAACTGGTGTACTCGGAACGCGAGGGGAAATTGTCGTTCTATGGAACGAGGATTATGTTAATTTAACAAACTTCGTCATAGGAGAATCCCACCTCTCGGCTGACATCGAAGTCAAGGAGCGCTCAACAATATTTGGCCTCTATGTTGTCTATGGGCCAACTAGACACCGTGCAAGGCAAAGGTTCCTGGAGGAAATTAAATCAATCAAGCCAGAAAACAACACGAGGTGGCTAATTCTTGGGGATTTTAATTTAATCTACAAAGCTGCTGACAAGAACAATAGAAGACTAAACTACAGACTAATGCGACAATTCCGAGAGGCGTTGAATGAATGTGAGCTCCAGGAGATTCACCTTCAAAATCGCAAATTTACATAGAGCAATGAAAGGCGCCAACCAACATTGATGAAGCTAGATAGATTTTTTAGCAACGCTGAGTGGGACTCCACGTTCACCTCGTATGTGCTCTACGCTCTTTCCACCTCTCTATCAGACCATGCCCCGCTTCTACTCTCCTACCAGAGTGGCCCTCGAAGGCCAAGAATATTTCGCTTTGAAAATTTCTGGGTTAAACTTCTAGGATTCAAAGAGGTGGTGCTGAGGTCTTGGTTAGAAACCTCAAATCACCATGAGCCTTTCCACATCCTCTACAACAAGCTTCTTGTCACAGCGCGAAACCTAAGAAATTGGAGCAATGAAATCATTTCAGATGGTAAAATGAAGCTACACATGGCCCTTGAAGTGATTTTACGCTTGGACGTGGAAACTCGAAGCTTATCACCGGTGGAAGCTAATGGGTTCTTGGCCTAGCAGTCGTTGAGAGGGCCAGAACTAGGCAAGCCTCGCGTGTTACCAATATTAAACTGGGAGACGCCAACACAAAATATTTTCACCGAAGAGTAAATGCGAGAAGAAGAAAGAACCACATCCAGAGGCTACAAAATGAACAAGGCTCGGATGGTGACAAAGCCACGGTGGTCCAGCAATTCCAAAATATTATGAAGCATCCATCGCAAAGACAAGATGATTTAAATTGGGAACGACTACAAATTTAGCCACATAACCTTGACACGCTTGTTGGCGACTTTACAGAAGATGAGATCACGGGTGCCATAAATCAGATGCCTTCGGATAAGGCGCCTAGTCTGGATGGTTTCACGGGCCTCTTCTTCAATGAGTGCTAGGATATTATCAAAGTTGATATCATGAATGCGGCCTTGCATTCCACCAACTGCACACCTCCAACTTAGCTATTCTCAACATAGCGAATGTTGTGCTCATTCCAAGAAAGGATGGGGCTAAGTCGGTCTCAGAATTTAGGCCCATAAGCTTAATCCACTCTTTCACTAAAATCATTGCAAAGGTCCTAGCGATGCGTCTAGCGCCTCACATGAACAAGGCTGATCTCCATGAGTCAACATGCCTTCATTAAAAAAAAGAAGCATTCACGACAACTTCATGTCAGTTCGGTGCGTTGTGCGGCAATTTCAGAGATCAAAAACTCCAGCCCTGTTTTTCAAGATGGACATCACAAGGGCTTTTGACTCAGTCCATCAGGAGTACCTACTCACCTTGATGAGCAAGCTTGGATTCCCCACAAAATGGAGAGAGTGGGTAGCTGCATTGTTGTCAATGTCATCTTCTCGAATCCTCCTAAATGGCGTCCCCACTACACCTATCAAGCATGGTAGGGGATTGCGCAAGGTGATCCACTTTCGCCATTGCTATTTGTCATTGCTATCGAACCGTAGCAAAAAATTCTTCACCTTGCGACAGAGGAATGGCTTTTGGCAAAATTCATAGGGAAACAAGCATTCATGCAAACATCCATATATTCAGATGACACAACAATCTTCATCAAGCCATATAAGAATGATGTCACTGCATTGGCTGATATTCTCGTCAAATTTGACGAAGTGTCAGGACTCAAAAAAAATATTCATAAGTCATCGGTCATCCCCATAAGATGTCAAGGTGTTGACCTTGATGAGGTCCTCTAGAACTTTCCTGCAAAACATGCACATTTCCCAACTAAATACCTAGGGCTACCCTTAACAAACAATAGATTGTGGAGGATTGACTTTCAACCCCTTATTGATAAAGCCATGAGAAAGCTCACTGTTTGGAATGGTAAGAATATTAATCATACAGGAAGGTCCACTTTAGTGAAGGTGATCCTTACCTCATAGGTTGTGCACTGCCTCACATCGCAAAGAGCTCCTAAAGCCACACTGAAGGAAATAGATAACCTTAGAAAAAGCTTCCTCTGGGCTAGATCTAAAAATCTAACAGGAGGAAAATGCAAAGTGAATTGGCCACGTTCCACAAGACCAACTGAATTTGGGGGTCTAGGCATTCTCCATCTTGGAAAGTTTGCAAGAGCACTACGTCTCAGATGGTTGTGGAAAGATTGGGAGGAAGAAGGAAGGACGCTGAACAACACATATATGACATGCAACACAACTGAGAGACTCCTATTCGCGGAGAGGCTACTTAAAATTACAATTGGCAACAACAAGAAAACATCATTCTGGAGCAGCGCTTGGCTACACGGTTAGAGGCCCCAAGATTTAGCGCCAAATATCTTCCGAATATCAAAAAAACAAAAACAAGTCACTCTACGAAGCTATGCAAAACAGAGCGTGGATCAAGGACATAGACTTACGACATGCAAGCTTTACCTCCCAACACTTCGTGGAATATGTTCAACTTTAGAATGTTCTTAGCAACATTCAGCTACACTCAGACATGGAAGACCAAATTATATCGAAATTTAATTCAGATGGAAAATACACAACAAGATCGGCCTACCATGCGCAATTCATTGGAGCAACTAGGACAAATTTCAAGCATCTCATCTAGAAAGTTTGGGCACCACCAAAATGCAAATTCTTTGCATGGCTAGCCATCCAAAACAGAATATGGACAACGGATAAGCTACAAGCACGAAGGTGGCCGAACAATGGAGTGTGTCCCTTGTGCTGGCACAGTCAAGAATTCGGCGTCCATCTATTCCAAGACTGTCGCTATACTAGGCGTATTTGGGAAGGCGTTGCAATATGGTTGGGTAATGAGCAGTCACGTCCTTCTGCCTGGGTGCCAGGAGATTCAGTGCAAACTTGGTGGAACAACATGGATCACACACCTTCTATGACGAGACGAGGCCTTCGTTCAATCACCATCCTCGTTTGTTGGGAGGTTTTGAAGGAAAGAAACACAAGAATCTTTGAGCACAATAAATCCGCGCCAATGCAACTTCTACAAAAAATCAAGGATGAGGCAGGCCTATGGGCAATAGCGGGATCAAAACATGTTTCTAAATTATTAATGCACATTTAATGTTAGCACCTTTAGCGATACATCCTGGGAGTCTTGCCTCCGTTGTATATAGATGTATACGTTGTACAGTGCCTGTCTAGGCCTTCTTACAATAGGCAGCTCTCCTGCAAGTTCCGTTTAAAAAAGAAAAAATTGCAGAAAGTTTGAAGCGTGCATCATGCCCAAAATTAAGTGCGCTTCCAAGAAATCCCTGCATGCCTACATCTAGCATTTTACAAAAATTAATCAAAATTCAAAAGGCGCAGCAAGCAGCACCAAGTGGCTCTTTATCAATCACATTTGCTCTTCTCGACTTTCCTGCCAAAAACTTAAATCTATCTCCATGGGTGCATGTGCCTATTTAAAAACCTTAGTGTAATTTACTCTTCCTCAAACTTTACTTGGGAGTGTTTAATTTGGTACTAGAAAACATTGCGCTTAATTTGCTATATCTATCTATATTGTTCCTACTCACTAAACAAAAAATTCTCCTAAAGCTCAACCCTCCTGCACCCATTGTCACTCCTATTTGCCAACTGATGTTTGATGGAGGCTGCCATCTTCTTAGCTCCCCATCAACGGGATCCACCAACGCATTACACGTGCCCTCCACACATGTCACCATCGAATTTACCCATCCATTTATTGTATGCCCTCATGCTGCTGCGTTTAAGGTAGTTGAGAGGTGACTCGGCCAACGCTTCTGCTATTCATCCTCACACCTTCGCATCACAACCCATTTTGATTAGTATCCAGAGACAAGCTCTCTGGGTTAAGAAAAGTAGGTTATGGGCCTCGATTATTAATGCTCCGCTTCAATTCTGTGTTTCAAGCTACTTCATTCACGCCTCCTGATTGAGCTTCATGCTCCTCTCTTATGCTTGGACTCCTCCAAAAATTGTTCGAGCACTTCATTGTAACAAAAAACATTGGACACTTCAAAGTGCTAAAATTTAGTAAAAACATCATATATGTATAGAAGAAGGGGAGACTAGTAGTAAATCAGACCAAAAGTTGGCGTACAAAGAGCTATTTGTTAATAGGGATGGATTCAGATCAGATTCAGACGGATATTGATTCGGATACCACTATTTACCAAATTTAATTTGAATTCGAATATGTACGAATACAAATATTGTCATATGGTAATGCAAAACGGATATCTCGGATATGTACTTGACATTGAAGATAACATGTATCTATTTGATTATCGATAGTTTCTCTAACAACCCTAAAAATCCTAGAGCCAAAAATCCCAACTTTCATAAAACTTCTTCCTAAACCTTGCCTGGTGACTGAGCACGCTAGGAAAACTACCCTATTTGCACAAGTTGATCCCAAACTAGAAGTGTGAACATGTGCATTAATCAAGTCTCAGATAAAAAGTTGTTAGTTGACTTTAAAATTGTAGATTTCAACGAGTACTCCAACTTCAATGTTGAGAATGTTGAATGTATTGCTATCCTTCGGAGACACGGCATACAGAGTCATATCCCCTCGTCCTCCTGCGAAAGGGGTGGCTCAGGGGTGATCTTGCCGCCACCTCCATAGCTTCCCACACCACGCCACCCCCCCCCCCCCCCCGCCGCCGCCGCCACTCTCCGGCTAGCGGTGGTGGTGGCCTGCCATGACGCCCCAAAAGGCCCCCGCGGCTGCTTCTTCCTCATTCCATCCTCTCTTCTCTCCCCATAGTTACTATAGCTCACTTCCCCTTCAGCGTCAGGTGGCCGTCAGGCCTCCGAATCTATGCTCCTCGGGCTGGATCCGGCGTTCCTCAGTCCGGATCCATCCTTGGTGGGGCTAGCGGCGCGTCGTCGACAAAGGCAGGAGTGCTGCCTCTTGAGGATCATCTCCCTGCCTCCCTTGGCTCGTTCGGGCGTCATGGTGTGAAGGCCGGCCACCAACCGTTGGCCCCTCGGGTACAGGCGTTGTGGAGGGCCATGCCCAGCCGCGCGGGGAGGCCCTTCGCCTCCCATGGAATGCAATGTGTGCACCACGGTCAAGCTGATGCACGGCCTCCATGGTGCCTAGCCACAAGTCGGGCCACGGGGGCCAGTTGCAGGACTTGTAATTTGGGGCCCGGAGCAAGCACTGCTCAGGGCCGCACCCCAGTGGCTTGATCCCGTTGCCCCCTGCATTATGCCATGGTGAGGCGCCCAGTCCATGTCCTTTGGGCTACAACACTGCTGCTAATGTCTGGTTCTCCCGCGACATCCGGTGACAGCGTGCTCTACGACCATGAACTCCGCTGGCAAGTTACGTCAAATGGTTTGTGTCTTGGAGCAAATGTTGTTGGCGTCCCCTGGTTTCCGAGGCGACGTGCCATAGCTCATGGGTTTGGGGACCTTATGCGGAAGCTATGCACGACCTTGTCTGTGCCATCAACGATGACTCTTTAGTGCCATTACCTCCTTGGAGGCGTTGATGATGCAGGCTCCCTAATCTATGACTATAGTTTTGGCCCTCTCCTCCTGGTGAAAACCTAGCTATCTGGAGCCGATGGTGGCGATGTCTTGCGGCTGGTGTCTAGACTTATCCTTGAGCATGCTATGTTGTGTTGTGGTGGTGGTGGTATGTGATGAGGACATCCTTCACTATTAACCGCTAGCAAAGACGCAATAAAGGGCCAAGTGGCCCAGATGTAGTCGCCGAGGCGACTGTGTGAGCCTCTGAATATCCCACCCTCCTTAGCTTGGAAGGATGAATCCACCTTAAAAGGAAGAGCCACTCTTCCCCTATTGTACTAGTCTTTTAGGAAGATTGGGCCTTTTCCCGAGTGGGTGTGCTAAGAACTGTTGGGGTCCGGACAACCTTAATTTATTGGGCCTCAGCCAATCCCACCTGGGCCAGATGCATCATTTGGTATCAAAGCTGGCCCCTTGTTTAAAGGAGTGAGAATGATGAGGACATCCTCCACTATTAACCGCTAGCAAAGATGCAATAAAGGTCCAAGTGCCCAGATGTAGTCGGGTGGCGACTATGTGAGCCTCTGAATAATCCCACCTTCCTTAGCTTGGGAGGATGAAGCACCTTAAAAGGGAGATCCATCCTTCCCTATCGGACTAGTCTTTTAGGGAGATTGAGTCTTTCCCCCGAGTGGGTGTGCCTAAGAACTGTTGGGATTCAGCCCAACCCCACCTGGGCCGGACACATCAGTATGTGTTGGTGGTGGTGTTGTTGTTGTTACCCCCTCTTTGTACCCTGTGAGACCTGAAGGGTCACCCCATGTACCGGTGTTGGGTCACCCCATGTACTGGTGATTGCACCCTTTCATTTCTTCCATGCACCGATTTGCCAGCATCAATGGAATCAATTTAGGTGGGCTCTCACCCTTCTGGTGACGTCTTTAAAAAAAAGAATGTTGATTTTGTCTCCATTCGATATTTTCGACCATCTCAAATCATATATGAGAACTTATATTGAATGTTTGAACATACAAACCATCTCAAACTAAAAAGTCATCGACTACAGAATTTTAGATTATTGGTTCGTGGCTGCAATCGGTAATAATGCATTATCGGTTGCTTATGGATATACATGCATGCATGCATCTCTCTCTCTCTCTCTCTCTCTCTCTCTCTCTCTCTCTCTCTCTCTCTCTCTCTCTCTCTCTCT
>CM041647.1:27671106-27754391 GCA_023333625.1 Bothriochloa decipiens | reverse complement strand
TCTCTCTCTCTCTCTCTCTCTCTCTCTCTCTCTCTCTCTCTCTCTCTGCCGTTTCTGTATTTTGTCTCTAAAAAATACGTCTACGACAATAGAGAAACACTTCTCCTAAAACGCAGGTGCCTGAAATCTACTTATTGTTGTCAACAGATTTAATAGCAAATCCCATAGAAAAACTGAATCTCCATCTATATATATCCGAAGGCACTCGGGTCTTCAAACCCACAGAGGCGATCATGGATAGCGCGTCCGTGTGCTACTGCTGCCTGCTACGTGGTTTTCTGTACCTAACAAAATGTTACATAGCATCCGCACGCTCCAGCCGTCGCGGCCTACGGCTGCCACCAGGCCCCTGGCAGCTCCCTGTCATTGGCAGCCTCCACCACATGCTCGGCACACTCCCCCACTGCTCATTGCGCAGCCTCTCACGCCGCTACGGCCCCCTGATGTTCCTCAGGTTCGGTGAGGTCCCGGTGGTCGTCGTCACCTCCCGCGAGGCCGCAGAACACGACGGTCAGGACCCTCTCTAAGCAGGGCCAGGGCATCGCGCTCACCCCGTACGGTGACCACTGGCGCCAGGTCCGCAAGATCTGCGTCCAGGAGCTCCTGAGCGCCGGCCGCGTCAATTCCTTCCGTCCTGTCTGGGAGGAGGAGGCGGCGCGACTCGTCGCGGCCGTCGTCTCGTCGTCGTCGACGACGGCAGGATCAGGTACGCTCGTGAATCTCAGCGAGCTGATCACAGCGTACGTGGCGGACACGACGGTGCATGCGATCACGGGGAGACGCCTGGACGATCGTGATGCCCTGCTGCTGCTGCGCCTCATCGACGAAGGCGTTCGGTTGGCCGGCGGCGGCAGCCTGGCTGACTTGTTCCCGTCGTCGTGGCTTGCTGGCGCTCTAAGCCGGACAGCACGTAAGGCGGAGGCGTATCGAGAGGGGTTATTCAGGTTTTTGGATGGTGTGGTAAAGGAGCATATGGAGAGAAGAAAGTCACATGAGCAAGAGTTTCTTCGGGAAGACCTGATAGATGTCCTCCTGAGGATTCAGAGCCAAGGCTCATCTCACCATCTTACTATAGACACAGTCAAAGCCGTCATCTTTGTAAGTTCTTGCATGCAGCTGAGTATATATATACATACTCAGGTCAGAGGTATATATATAATAATAATAATTTTATTTATTTAAATTTAACAGCTTGCATATTGGATCAAAATGTAGGATCTTTTCTCGGCGGGGACTGAAACTGCAGCAACAACCCTAGAATGGGTTATGGCAGAGTTGATGAGGAACCCTCATGTGATGTCTCGGGCACAGGCTGAGGTAAGGGGAGTTTTCATGCCCTTCAAGAAGGTCGCAGAAGAGGGATTGAGCGAATTAAGCTACCTACGCTGGGTCGTCAAAGAAACCCTACGGTTGCACTGTCCCGGTCCACTGCTGATACCAAGGGAGTGCTTGGAAACATGCAACATCCTAGGCTACGATGTGTCTAAGGGCGCTATGGTGCTCGTGAATTTGTGGGCGATCTCAAGGGACCCGCAGTGCTGGGAGGAACCAGAGGAGTTCAAGCCAGAAAGGTTCGAGAGTGACACAAGAGACTTCAGAGGAAATGACTTCGATTTCACGCCTTTCGGAGCCGGAAGGCGAATGTGCCCTGGGATGTCATTTGGGATCAGTAATCTCGAGCTTGCTCTCGCAAACCTTCTGTTCTATTTTGATTGGAGCCTGCCAGACAACATTCGTCCGAGTGAAATGGATATGACTGAAACTATGGGAATAACTGCGAGAAGAAAAAAGGACCTGTTGTTAAGAGCTACGCTTGTTTGAATCTACACCACCATTAGACAATTATTTCTATACTTGCAAAAAAATAGATAATAATTATATTATTTCCATATATCTCCTTAATTCACTTCAAGTCGTTGTTGTGCCATCCTAATAAGTATAACCGCCCAGAGAGAACCTGCAGTTGCTTATGGGGAAATGCAATCTCCACTTGTTTATATTATTGTCACATGCGACATTTATAAATTTTTGTAACCCTCCCATCAATAAAGATGATCATTCATGTATGACTTGCTCTCATGCGGTAATTACCATTAGCTAAGGGTAATTACCATTAGCTAATGGTAATCACCGGAAGCTCCAACACGTGGATTTTAATAAATGTCTAAACATCCGGTGGAAACTTTTGACAATGAAAACATGAGATGGATGTATTAATCATTAAATGTACCTTTTATTAATGTTGCATCTCATATTTGTTTCATGAATTTTTTAAACATATTTACACATAAACTAGAATAGTTTGGGAAGTTTCTTTTTTTTCTAAATAGATGAATATTATTTTTTGAAAGCTATAGGTAAACTAGAATATTTTTTCTAAATAGATGAGATATTTTCATGATTTCTAAATATTTTGTAAATTGTTTTACATGTTCCAATCCATTTCCTAAATTTTTATAATTTGTGTAGAAGCTTAGAGATATAAAAATGATGAGATCACCTTGAAGGCCACCCTCTAACCCGGCCTGGAGGTAATTTACATAGTTTTGAGACATGATAATGCAATGTCTATCTTTAAAATTTGAGAAGTACAATTAGATGACAACAAAGCTAGGACAAAGCTATAGCATTCATATACTCCCTCCGTCTAGTGAAATCAAATATAATTAATTTACCAAATATATAGAAAAATATTAATATTTACAAAATTAGTACATTGAAAAATTGTTGAATATACTTTTGTAATAAACTTATTGACAGATTAAAATGTTGCTAAATATTTTCTATAAATTCAATATTTGAGAAAGATTAAATGATCCGAATCACCTAACATCATTCTTTTTTGGCAACAAGGCCGCAAGTAGTAGGCTATTTCATTCCTTTGTTTTTTTTTGCAATTCCTTGTTTTTTTCTAATTATTTTGTAAGAAGTCAAAATATAATATTTTGATTTATTGTTTTATGGATAAAGCATATGCCAAATGAAATGGCAATGTCTTGTTGGCAAATATCACAAAATCATAAGTTAATACCCATCACACAACGATGTGCATGTATGGTTGTATCACTTTGGTCCAACAAAGTTACAAAATGTGTAAACATGTGGATCAACTTGGTACTGTGGCTAGATTTTACTAACCTCTTCTCCTTCCTCCTGCTCTCATCCTGGTATCTAGAACCATGTAGGACACGAATTGATTGTACCTGCAGCTAGGACAGTGACATAGCGATATGCATTCACCTTCAAGCGATCGGCGTGTCAAGCTTCTCGCGGTATGACCGGTTAGAGCAGCAAGCTTCGGGACTTTTCCGTCCGACCTGGATTTGAAGCCTTACACCTTCTTATTTTTAAAGTTATATAAGGAAGTCTTCTCCTATGATTGAGTTTTTTTCAAGTGATCGGCGTGAAACCACGAACGCATCAAGACACCTGTTGGCCGTTGCAGAATCATAACGCATCATTCCCGTTATCACTTTCTATGGATGTTGACAGTTTCGTTTTTCTCCACTGTGACACGGACATATTTGCTGGCAGTAAAAAATATGATAGAGCAAATAGTACTTCATCTCTCATCGAAGGCTCATCGTTGCTATTTTACACGTCGCGCTAATCTTCATCTGCACTTTCCGACGAGTTTCAATTCAAATCTCTTTGGAAGGCAGCCCTCTCTACACTACTACGTACAATATAATCTCTTGGAAAACCATCTACAGAATCCAATAATAAAACTGAAAGAAAAATGGAAAATATGATGTAAAAAGAACATTTTTGATCACGTACGAATATTTTGTTATATTTTGTTTCGCTGATCGATCCATGATATAAAATGGTCTAAAACAAATCGCTGCAGATCGACGAGCATGACGGTGATGTCGCAGCTTGTGTGTCCCCTTCGCGTATCCCGAGGCCACCAGCTCCTTGCACGGTCATGTCTCTCAAGAAACAAACGTTTTAATTTTTTTAATGCTAATTAAATTGAGAAGCCCTTATTGTCAGTAGATGAGCACAGGATTATTGGATGTTTTTCAGTGGAAATTAATAGGAATAATTTACGCCCACGGTAAAGTAAGTCTCAAACCAGGAAATCATATTACATATAGACAATGTATATGTATATGCGTCACTACATCGTCTCCAGAAAAAAGCTGAAAATTGCAGCAGGGCCCACCATAAGAGTATCACAGGTGTGTGTCTTCAAGATAACTGCAGGTTGCCATAGTCGAGGAGTTTCTTAGTGAAACTTCATTAGAAGCAGAGAGCTACAGATTTGTCATGTTCTCCAGACAGATTGTGGCAACCATAGAGCTTCACAGATCCCATTTCCACATCAGAATTGTCAAACTGTTTGGAGCCATCTTCGATCTCCTGGTCTATTAAACCCCAGATTTCTTCAGGGTCGTCATCTTGGCTAATATCCTCGTCAGGATAAGGAAGTCCGTAGCAGCCTAGGACCTTGGCCTTTATTTTCTTAGCAGCATAATTGAAATATTTCTCGCTAGCCATTCTAGCACGCTGGGGCAAACAACACTGATAAAAAAACCCAAAACTCCGACATGCCTCCACAACTGCATCCTTAGCAAATCTGTCTTCTGGCAAAATTACAAGAAGTAGCTTCTTGCCTTCATCACTTCCACGGTAGCGAAATAAACTATCCACAGTATACAAACTAGCTAGCATACCATGAAAAGTATACTTTTCATGGATCATCATCGTTGGCTCTGGCGTTAAATCCATTCCAATGGGCATGCATGTATCTCCAATCTTACATAAGAACCTGAGGACATCTTTGTTCCTTAATATGTGAAAAGTTCACGCATAACCAAGATTCCACACTAACACTTTTGGCCTGTGGGTTGGCATCAACTATTGTGGTAGTTTTTGAGGCGGAACCCTCAGGTGGTAATAGCTGCTTCTTACTTTTCTGCCTATTTGGAGAGCCACTAATGTGAGAACTAACTTCTATCCCTTTGTTCTTACTATAGCCATATCCTCGCTCGTATCATCATAGCCATATCCTCCCATCTCATCCTCACTCGTATCATCATCCCTCATCTCATACTCACTCGCATCCCTGTCTTTACTCGTATCCACGTATTTCCACCCTATGACCTTGATCTTTATTTCATCAGCATTATTCTTAAAATACTCCTTGTGTGCCATCCTAGTTTGCAGGGGCAAACAGCAGTGGCAAGGAAGTCGAGTCAATCTACACACCTTTTCAATTCTCTCATCAGAGCATCTCGAGTCTGGCAAAATTACAAGTACAAATCTAGTCCGAACTTCCACCGTTTTAAAAGAGGTTAATACTGTACCGTACAAATCTGTTTTTCTGTTAAAGAATGCACGCACAATAGACAAACCATCGTCTATATCAACGTCATCAGTAGAGTTAATACTGACCAACATTACAGGCTCCGGATTGAAATCCACTCCAATGGCCGTGCACATCCTTCCAAGTTTACATACGAACTTGAGTAACTCTTCACCTTGTATGCTTGAAAAATTTACACATGCCAAGCTTTTATGTTTGCAACTTTAGCCTGTAGTTTGGCATCATTATTTCTCATGGTGAAATCATCAAAAACAGGGTGTCGGCTCATAATCCCCCTATCCAGAGAACCATCCATGTCACCTGCCTTCGGATTATTCTCTTCAAGAATGCCGCTCTCATCCTCTACGTCTGTAGCAGGAGGGTCAGAATAAATGTCAGCGGAAGGCATTTTGCGGGAGATTTCTTCTTTCTTGTATTGCGCCAGTGTTCCTAATAATCCTGCCTCCTTTGAACGACCCCGACCCCATATATAGGAGCACACGACTCCGGATGGAGTCAGACACTTCTTCATCCAGAAGTTGTCGACCTGTTGGTGCTTGCCGTATTCAAGATTGGAACTTCCCGTCTTCAAGATCTGCTCGTGGGAGCGTTTACCGTGAGACTGGAGGTTGGTCCTTCCATCCAGCAACTCCTCGATGCAGGATTTGCCGCGATTGGCCTTGCCAACGATGTTGGAGCGTTCACCTTTGAACTGGACGCCGGGACTAGTCCGCCAGAGACTACTGCTAAGGCTACGCAGGACATCCAAAATATTCGGCTTCCCCGCCGCCACCTCGCTTGAATCGCACGACGAGTTTTCCGGCATCTGTGTGCGGCGGTTCTCTGCCCTAGGGTTTGAGAGTGGGCGATTTGGGATTGGCATAGGATTGGATGTTATCTCTATCTCTACTCTTATCTTTCTTATCTTCTTATCTTTTATATATACGGCAGAAAACGAACCCTTTTGTGAAACAAAACTCTTCAATCGCCAAAAAAAAAAATATGGCAAAACAAAAAGGTAAAGACTTTCCGAGACCCCGGGCAAAAAAAGAGGTTTCCAAAACAAAAAAGCATTCCACATCGTCCTTAGCCGAGAAAAAACCATAATGTTTCAAAAAATAAAAGTTTCTGAAATACTTTCTCTGTTCCAAAATATACGTCATTCTCGTCTTTTCAAGAAGTTAAAAATTTCCAACTTTGACCAATCATACATAAAAAATATTAATAATTATAATGCATAATTAGTATCATTAGATAGATCCTTGAATATAATTTTATATTAAACTTTCCTAAAGACGTAAATGTTGCACGAATTCCCTCAAAATTTAGTCAAAGTTAAGAAAATCTGACCGACATGCATCTCATAATGTCATCTGTTTTAGAACGAAGGGAGTATATGAAAAATTATAGAATGAAGCCAACTGACGGTCATCTTTATCTTTTTATATCTATATAAACAGAACAGTAATATCATCATCATCATCTTACGTAAATAGAAGAAAACTAATGCAGATAGAGAGCAACATATAATCAGGTGCAGCATAAGTATAGAGGGACTATTTTAGCTTTCTCAGCTAGATTTGACATGTATCTTCTTTTGTGTGTTGCCTATACATCATACAACATGCTGAAATTCTGGCCAATATATGCACTATAAACTAAATTCAATTGATTATTACAAGTGATCATGTCAAGATTTTTTTCAAGAGCAGGCTTATATGCCTATATTTCATTAAGAGGAATGGAATGGCCATAGGCCTACAACATAAGCAATCGTGCGTGGTGGCGAGCAATCATCACAAATAAGTCGCGGACCTAACTACTGAGTTTTATCGAAGGTCTAATTACACAATCACAAGATATCATGTCAAGATCTCATCCTTCACTAGATACGCATGTTTGTGCTATACCATGTTCCATTACGAGGAACAAATCTATGTATTCACATCCCGTACAAAGGCCCTGTTTGGGAGGGCTTCTAGCAGCTCCATGAAGCTGTTGTGAGCTTTTTTTATCAAACAATTCTTTTCAAAACAGCTTCATGAGTGAAGCTATTTTTCTTCCTCTTCATAAAACAATGGGACGTGAGAGGGCTAAAAATAGTAGCTTTCAACAGCTTCATCTGATGTATGTGGACCCCATTCAACCTAAAGACCGCATCTGCCCTCTCTGGCGCTCTCGCTCTGGCCCTCTCACTCAGCGAACCAAGTGGGGATGCACGGCACCGAGAGCGGCCGCCGTAGGGCACGGTCGGTGAGGTGCGCGACTCGTCGGGCGTGGCTCACCGGAGTCACGAGGCCGGGAGCGCGCCTGCCGGCGGAGCAGCCACCAGAGCGCGGCGAGGCGCGGCTCATCGGTGCGTCGCCCGCCAAGGCTGGGAGTGCAGGGAGTGAAGGCAAAGATCGATCACAATCACATGCGTATGACAGTGGCTAACCTAGAACACATACAGGATCAAGCAATGAACGAATAAATTGAGATGAACACGATGAACACAATGGCAACTGTCCTGGTGACCCCAGGGAGACAGTGCCCCTTTTCACTCTTGATAACTTCAAGTACAAACACGATTACAAGTGGTTCAAAGCACTAACACACTCTCTAAACTCCTAGCCTTTTATACCAAGGCTTACAACTCACCCTTACACAGAGAGAAAACGCTTACACACGATACAAAGAGACTGACAATGCAACCGTCTGCTGAACTCTATGTCGTGGGCGCGGTCACCAGGCTCCAGGCTACAACTGCACACACTCCTCCTTTGAATTCAAATCAAACTGAGCTTGGCGCCTATCCTACCTTCCCCCACATCACCACTACTGCCATATCAGCAGACTTACACCAACAATCTCCCCCTTAAGCCTGATAACCTTCAAGCTCAAACTGTCGAACACCTAACAGGTGAATCATTATCCCCAGCTTCACTGCTAGCATTGCTTTGGTCAGAGCATCTGCCTGTTGCTCCAAAGTGCTAACTCTTTTAACCACAATCTGTCCATTCTACACACACTCCCTAATGAAATGATATTTAATATCTATGTGTTTGCTCCTGCCATGGAAAACAGGATTCTTAATCAGGGCAATAGCAGAGTTGTTATCAACATACATTGTCACTGCCCTAGCAGGTGTTTCAGTGAGTTCACTCAACAGATTTCCTAACCAGATAGCCTATTTGGCTGCTTCTGTTGCTGCCATGAACTCAGCTTCACATGAAGATAGTGCAACAGTTTTCTCCTTGTGTGAATTCCAGGTTTTCAGACTCTCATTCAGGTAGAAGGCCATTCCTGCTGTGCTCCTCCTCCCAACTAAGTCTCCTCCTACATCACTGTCCGAGTAACCAACAAGCACTTATTTCTTCATTTCTTGAGCATACACAAGCCCATAACCCAATGTTCCCTTCAGATATCTCATAATCTGTTTAACTGCATGCATATGCTTGACAGTAGGTTTCTCCATAAACCTACTTGCCGTGCCCACTGCATAAGAGAGATCTGGTCTAGTATGCAACAAATACCTCAAGCAGCCTATGATTCTTCTATATTTTTTTGCATCAATCCTCTCCCCCTGCTTGTCTGCATCCAGTTTTAATCCAGGATCCATTGGCACCTTTGTTAAGTTACAATCAGCCATCCCAAACTGATCAAGAACCTTTCTAGCATAGCCTAATTGTCTAATAGCAATGTAGTCTTCTTTCTGCTCCACTTCTAATCGAAGATAGAATGACAGTAAACCCATGTCACTCATATCAAACTCTGAAGTCATCTACTTCTTGAAGGCTACTATTTCTATAGAATTACCTCCTGTCACTATTAGATCATCCACATACACTCCTAGAATAAGTCTTGACTGACCAACTCCTCTAGTGTATATTGCTGGTTCAGAAGTACACCTATTGAAACCAAGTTTCTTCAGGCTACTATCAAGTTTCACATTCCATGCCCTTGGGGCTTGCTTTAAGCCATATAGGGATTTGCTCAATTTTAGCACTAATTGCTCCTTTCCCTTAACCACATAACCTTTTGGCTGAGATACATACACATCTTCTACAAGTTATCCATTCAAGAATGCAGTTTTTACATCAAGATGATGCAATTGCCAACCCCAATTAGCAGCCATAGCCAGCAAAAGTCTCACTGTGTCAAGTCTAGCAACAGGTGCAAAGACATCCTCATAATCAACTCCTTGATTCTACACATAACCTTTTGCTACTAATCTAGCCTTGTGCTTCACTACTTCACCTTCTGCATTCCTTTTTAAGTTGTACACCCACTTCAGCCCAACTAGTTTGTGTCTAGTTGGTAACTTAGCTAACTGCCATGTTTTGTTCCTGTTGATGGACTGAATCTCACTGTCCATTGCTGCCATCCAGTTCTCATCCCTAGCTGCATCTTGATATCTAGCAGATTCCTCCATCACTGCCAGCAACACATCCACTTCTGCATCTGAGGCTAAATCCACCTCAACTAAATCATGATACACATCATTGATACTTCTAAATCTCACAGGACCATCCTCATCCTGATCTATAGTATCATCAAGTTCCATGTCATACTGTTCCTGATTGTTTTCTGCTAAATTTAGAGCTTATGTCTCCATTGCCAGATCATGAACAGTACCACTCTACATTCTAGATGTAGTATCCCCTAAAGATTCTCTCCCCCATCAGTGGATTGTGAACTCCCAGATGCTGCTCCGCCTTCATTCATCTTTGTTTCATTCTGAGCAACGTCATGTCCAACATTTGTTCCAAAGGTTTGTGTGATTCCATCCATCACATTCTCAACCCCAAACTCTGAACTTTTTGAATTTTTAGAATTCCACTGCCATGGTATAGATTCTTCAAATACCACATCCCTGCTCAGTATTATCTTCTTGGTTTGTGGATCATATAACCTATGTGCCTTGCATCCTCACCAAGATAAATCATGGGTATACTCCTGTCATCCAGTTTCTTCAGATGAGGCTTTGCTGGTCTGACATTTTCCCTACACCCAAAAATCCTGACATGACCCAACTGTGGCCTTTTTCCACACCAGGCTTCAAATGGAGTCCTATACCCCATAGCCTTAGTTGACAGTCTATTGAGCAAATAGACTGAGTTCCTAACTGCTTCTCCCCAAAGCTTCCCTGGCACATTCATGCTTTTCAACAATGCTCTAGACATCTCCATGACAGTCCTGTTCCTTCTCTCTATAACTCCATTTTGTTGTGGTGTATATGGTGTAGTCATTTGCCTTCTGATTCCTGCCTTCTCATAAATATCTCTAAAAGCTCCTGACAAAAACTCACCACCTCTGTCTGATCTCACCACCTTGATGTTGTAGCCTAGGCTATTCTCAGCTTCTGCTTTAAACTTTGCAAATGCTGAACTTGCCAGATCCTTGGATTTCAGTATTGTCACATTCATCCATCTAGTGCAGTCATCAACTATAAGCATGAAATACTTATTCCCCCCAGCTGTTTCAGGTGTTATTGGCCCACATAAATCAACATGCACCAATTCTAAAGGTTCATCTGCTCTCCACATTGAAGCTTTAGGAAACCCACCCCTTATCTGCTTAGCAACTAAACAAGAATGACACACCTGATCTGGGTGATTAATCAGAGGTACTCCCCTGCCATCTCTTTTTCAACTAGCATTTTCATATCTTGAAAATTCACATGACCAAGTCTACCATGCCATAACCAAGACTGATCACTAATGCTAGTTAACAAACACATTGGTTCTACTGGATTCAGTTCTAGCTTGTACAACCTATTTCTAGACCTCTGAACTTTCATAATCAGTCTCAATGGGTTCTTTTCTAAAACTTCTATCACATCGTCATCCATAACAATCCTATGCCCAATCTTAGTTAACTGACCAAGACTTACTAGGTTGTTTTTCAACTTTGGAATGTAGTAAACATCATAAAGCTCCCATTGATCCCCTGATCTACCTTGAAACAAAATTGAACCTTTCCCTGAATTTCTACAGTAGACCCATCACCAAAGCATACCTTGCCACTAACAAATCTGTCAATGGTTCTGAACTTGCGTAGATCTCCTGTCATGTGGTTACTGGCCCCATTGTCAAGGTACTAGGTGTCACCACATGACTACTCTTCCCCAGCAAACAGCAATTCTGGCTTGATCTTCACTTCATTCAGCAACACTTCCTCCTGACAGTCATCAGACAATAGAGTTTCTTCTACAGCTTTTGCAAACAGTATAGCGTGCTCAAACTCCACATCTTTGGCATGATGTGCTTCTTCCTCTTTCTTCTTTTCTCCTTGACATCGGTTTGCATAGTGTCCATAGGTTTGACACTTGAAACACTTGATGTGACTCTTGTCACATCTCCTAGTGTTCTCCTTCCCTGCATCCCCATGTCCTCCATGGCCACTCCGGCCATCGCCATGACTTCTTCCTCGGCCACGACCACCTCCATCTTGAGACCTCCCGCCTTCAGATCCTTCTCCACCCAACTTCTTTTGGCGTTCTTCCCACTCAACCTGAGTGAGCAACACCTGCCCATCGACAGAGTGACTACCACTGGCTTCCCACCTGGTTCGCTCTTCGAATGCCTTGAGTCAGCTAACGGCTTTGTCAAACCCCAAAGTCTTGAGATCATAAAATTGTTCGATCCCGGTTATGACTTGGATGAATCTGTCAGGCATGGTGTCGAACAATTTCTTCACCATCGCCATAACCTCCAATGATCCGCCTAAGTTCCCGTACCTGACCGACATGGCTGTCAGTTTCCCAGCGAACTCGTTGACAGTTTCCTCTTCCTTCATCTTCAACGCATCAAACTTCGCCTTCAAGGTTTGCAGACACGCATCTTTCACACGCTCTGCGCCCACAAATCTTGCTTCAGGGAATCCCAAACCTCCTTCCTCAATTTCTTCTTTGCTACTTGCATCAGCAGTTCATCCGTCAAGCACAGAAATAGATGAGCCCGTACCTTCTTGTCCTTGGCTGCTGCTGCCTCCGTCTGTGCTCCCGCCGAACTACCTTCCGGCGGTTCCACCACTTCCCACCACCCAGCTCCTCCATAATCACCTGCGCCCGGATACTCCAGCTGGTGTAGTTCATCGCGGTCAGCATCGGAAACACCTGGTGGTGCCTCCCAGTACTCACTACAAGAATTCTGGGCTTCTGTGACGACTGCCAGATGTTAGAGCACCAGTTAATCATTAACAAAGGCTGATTATGATGACTGCTCGCAGGATGACAACTGTTTATGACCAAGCTCTGTCTTTGTCATAAACATCATTATACTATCAGTCTGCATGGAATTTGTGACGATAGATCATGACAACAATTAATCGTCATAAAATATAAATCTAATATGATTATTTTAAAATGTCTTGTTATCCCACGTGGCCACTAGTCCACACTATGATGTGCTAGTTGGAGTATTCTTGTCCACGTTAGCTCCTAGTCTCACGTAGGATTGGAAGAAAAAATATATAGCCATGTATGATTTCTTATTTAAAAGGAAAAAAATAAGTATTCCTGTCCATAGATTCTAGTTCACGTAAAGACGAACGATTTCTCTTGATTAAAAAGAGAAAAAAATTTCCGTCCACGAGCTCTAGTTTCACGTAGGATTGTAGGGGAAAAAACATGCATGATTTATTGATTTCATGTTTTCAAGATTAAAAGTGAACTAGCAAATATGCCTGTGCGTTGCAACAGGACAAAAGAACTATTAAAATTCATTTGAAATGATAACATGGATGATAACTTAAGTTTTATGTTTTTATGATTTATTTTATAATGATTATCATATTTATAATATACGTTAATGCTCACAATAAATAACAATGGCATATTAAACTTGCATCGAATTAACATATTTTGGTATATTTTGTTTTCTTGCAAAGCGTATAGTTATTTATATATAAATAAATATATTATAACTTTGTAACTTTTTTCATACTGCTCATGGATATCGACCTTTGTAGCTTTTTTACGCATCGTCGTACCAACTTCCGTAACTGCATTAGGATTGTTCTGTCCACCGATGATTATGACAGTATTTTTTTTCACATAGTAGCTCTTGTCATGAACCACGTACTGCCGAATATTCCGGTTCATAAAATAATTAGTTGTACAATTGACTAATCCATATTTAAATACTAACAAATTATTTAAATACAATTGACATAGATGTTGTAAATCTTTCTCGTCAAAATTTTAATAAAAAAGTCAAGAATTATATACTGGCACTTTTCGGTTCATGAAATAATTTGTTGTGCCGTTAACTAATCTATATTCGATTTTTAAATAAAACTAAATTGGTGGTGTAAATCTTTCTCCTTAAAATTTAATGTAGAAATAAACATAATAATTGTTAAAAAGTAGGGATTATGAACCGAGCCTTGTCTTGGGTAGGAATTGGACAACAAAAAGTCCGTGAAGACTTGGGGGACAATGACCAAGAGGACATCCGGTACATATTCAAACCATATGCATGCAACCTATATAAGGATGATTAACACACCTATAGAAAAAACACAACCTAATTATATTCACAACATATATGGATGGATCATATTTTTATAAAACTAATAAAATTGGTTTGACATTTTTCTGATTTTTCTATGATTTTTTGGTGAATTTTATAATATTTTAACATTTTGCATCCAGAACCCTGGTCTATTTCAAAAATTATTAAGCCCTTCACCTTTTTCCTCTTTCTTGTATTATTTTCATTTGAAACCTTATATTGTTTTTTATTCTATTCCCAATCTAATCTCTGTAGTACTACTGTACTGGAGTTGGAGTCGAAGAGGTGATGGGGTGGAACGGCTGGAGGGGCGGACATAATTTTTCTGAATCAGGGGGCGGACAGATTATTAGGTGAAAATTTTGATGTTTTATTATTATTATGGTTTTCTAACTGTAAATATATAGGACACGGAGAGGTGAAAGAAAAAAAAGGTGGATAAATTTTGCCTCTTTATAGATACTAGCAAATATGCCCGTGCGTTGCAACGGGAATTATAACTTGTGTCATTTGTTCTAGTACACTTTAGAATCATATAGCGTACGTTGGTTGGATATATGCTATCTAACTCGCATGAATATAAATCATGAGTATAGACGGCTATGTCTATGGCTAGCGGCGTCATATGTTCATTTTACAGTGTGCGGTGGCAGCAGCTGCCCTCAACAGCGACGCTAAGGCCAGTGGCGGCTCCCGTTCATTTGGCCCTGTGTGCCTCGCTACCGCCATCATGGCCTTTCACGTCTAGTCCAATGCGGACGAGGTCCTCGCAGCGTCAGCTAGCCAAGCTCGCCGTCTCCCTGGACAAGTGGACCTGGTTGGCAGTGCAAACTGAAAAAGCCGGGGTGCGAAGTCTTGATCTAATTTCCACTTGGATCAATTCGTGCTAGCCAAGCTCGCTCTCTTGCCTGCACAAGCGGACCTTAATGGCGGCGCTGAGGCACGTCGCAGGCATTTTGGACGACCTGGAGGCTTGATCTGATTTCTAAATCGATCGATTTGTGTATGGGTGGATTGATTTGATTTTATAAGCGATTTGTGTTTTCGGAGCTATTTTCGTTTGAGCTTGGATTTGGATAGGAGACCATCCATAATGATAAGTATCAAAGTTGAACGACAACAACACAGGCAATTCTCATTCATGTCAAGTTTTTTTGACTATTTTTTTATCTTTATTGTTGCGTAATATTCTTGTTGGATTTAAATTTACGTTTTACTCGATCTTCACTGTCCGAATAGAAGCTAGGATGTCATAATTAAATAATCCTAATTTTAAACGAACTCTAAACGCAAACTGAAGGAGAGGCAAAAAAAAATTCTATACGACGTAAAGGAGAGAAAGCTACCGTCACTGATCCAAACACGCAGGTGAAAGAAAATTAGATGAACAAAGAAATTTTTTCTTTTTATATTATTATTAAATTTTGCCTCTTTATAGATAGGTATAGAAAATCCTAAAAAAAGACTGCCCCTGCCAGGTTCGAAAATGTAACCTGCTGGTTACAAACCGACTGAGCTAATCAATGAAGACAACTTACTATTCATGCTGGAATGGGTATTGGACAGATTTTGTACGCTAATATCTGGATGTAAGCAAAAAGAGCCCAGACTCGCATTGCAGGCCGCCCATAAGGCCCACCTCGCATTCTGCACGTCTAAGGCTCACGACGCGAGAAAAGCAGGCAAACAGCGATGAACGACGATGCCCTTCGGTGCTGGGCCTTGTTCTAGCCTTCTAGGCAGTATTGAGTTATTAGCCCACTAAGGACCTAAATTCGCCCTCTATATTGGTCTGGTCGCCAAACTCCCCAAATTCGCTGGTCACTTCATCGAGTGAGCCGTGAGCGCACCGCTGCCCGCACGCCGCCCGCCGCACACTTCGCCCTCACTGTGTATCTACGTTTAAGAAAGTGTTAACAAAAAAAACTAGTCGTATGTTTTTAAAATTCAGAATTTGACTTATCAAACTTGGTAAAATAAGACACTAAATACCTCAAATATAAAACTTTTAAATATCATATTTATATAACTCATCAAGATCTATATTTAATACGTAATTTATTTTTGTATTTGGGAAAGTATTAGCAAATACTAGTTACCTTTTTAAAAATTCATGATTTGGTTTGATCAAATGAGGCACTAAATGGCCTCAAATGAAAAACTTTTAAATACCATATTTGTAGAACTCAGTGCCTCAAATAAAAAACCTTTAAATACCATGTTTATAGAACTCATCAAGATCTATATTTGATACATAGGTTATTTCTGCATTTGAAAAAGTACTAGTAAACACTAGTTATAAAATCTTAAATCTCACACAGACTTTATAAAACTATATGCGAGACTTGTGGATTTAGAACTACACTTTGCTAATGCTTTGTCAAATACAAAAAAGTCTTATGTGTTAAATGTAGATCTTGATGAGTGTACCAATCTTGGTATTCATGACTATTCGAGTTGAGACCATCTAAGGTTTCGAAAACTTATTTTTAGCTATGAATATTTCAAAATTCAAATTTGAACCATCCAAACTTTATCAAATGCAAAGTTGATCAAAATAATTTAGGTAGATATTGATGTATTTAGTCAACTTGGTATTCAGCACTTTTCTATTTGAGACTATTTAGGGCTTTAAAAATTACAGCCTAAGTGTCATTTTTTTAAATCTGAAATTTGACTTGGTCAAACTTAGTCAATTGAGGCATTAAATGGCCTCAAATGAAAATCATTTGAATACCATGTTTGTACAACTCATCAATATCTATATTTTATACATAAGCTATTTCTGCATTTGATAAAGTATTATTAAACACTAGTCATATTTTTAAAAATTCATGATTTGACTTGGTCAAATTTGGTCAAATGAGGCACTAAATGGCCTCAAATATAAAACTTTTTAATACCATGTTTGTAGAACTCATTAAGATCTACATTTGATACATAGGTCATTTCTGCATTTGAGAAAATGTTAGTAAACACTAGTCATAAAATCTTGAATCTCACACAGACTTTATGAAAGCGTTTGGTTCGCGACCTAGTTTGCCACGCCGTGCCACAGTTTTCGTGCCGAAGTTTGGCTACCGTTTGGTTCGTAGCCGCAACCTTGCCGCAGTTCTGGCACGCCACGACCTTGCCAACGCTCGCTAGTTCATTTTTCTTGCCAAATCGTGCCGGAATTGAGGCGAACAAATTTGGCGACGCAAGTGCGGCATGCCGAAGCTGCAGCGTGGCATCCTGAAGGCACCAACCAAACGCACCCTATATGCGAGATTTGTGGATTTAGAACTACACTTTGCTAACCCTTTGTCAAATGTAAAAAAGTCCTATGTATCAAATGCAGATCTTGATGACTGTACCAATCTTGGTATTCATGACTTTTCGAGTTGAGACCATCTAGGGTTTCAAAAACTTATTTTTAGCTATAAATATTTCAAAATTTAAATTTGAACCATCCAAACTTTATCAAATGCAAAGTTGACCAAAATAATTTAGGTAGATCTTGATGAATTTAGCCAACTTGGTATTCACCACTTTTCTATTTGAGACCATTTAGGGCTTTAAAAACTACAGCCTAAGTGTCATTTTTTAAAAATCCGAGATTTGACTTGATCAAACTCAGCCAAATAAGGCACTAAATGGCCTCAAATGAAAATTGTTTGAATACCATATTTGTACAACTCATCAATATATATATTTGATATATAAGTCATTTCTGTATTTGAGAAAGTACTATTAAACACTAGTCATATTTTTAAAAATCCATGATTTGATTTGGTCAAATTTGGTCAAATAAGGCACTAAATGGCCTCAAATGAAAAACTTTTGAATACCATGTTTATAGAACTCATCAAGATCTACATTTGATACATAGGTCATTTTTGTATTTGAGAAAGTGTAAGTAAACACTAGTCATAAAATCTTGAATCTCACACACACTTTATGAAAAACTAGTCATAAGATCTTGGATGGAGAAACGACCCATTATTGGTTTTACAAGTCTTTATATAAGTTAATACCAAATAAGTTCATATATATGGTATAGTCTCAAATGAATGTGTACTTGTAGTTAAGTATCTCATATGAAGGAACAACCAAATAAAAGTGCTAGATATTGAAAAATTATGTCGCACTATCCGAAAATTTATGTTCTGAAGTCATAAGTGAATGTGTAGCCTCAGATGTGCTTGGTGGTAAATATTTGTTCTAGTTTTCATTTGAAATCTCTTGTCTAAGGGAAATTATGTATGCATTTTCTTCCATTTAAAATTAAAAAATTTCAAACGGTCTTGAATGGAGAAATAATCAAATAAAAATTGTACATCTCAAAAAAATATAAAATTTTATAGTTAAAAATTTTTTAATTTAAATTTATTTAGGGTCTCAAATAATGGTATAAGTAATAATGCAATAAAGAAAAAGCCACAACGTCTGCAGACAAGAAGACCAAAATTCCTTCCTGTTGCTCCAAATTTCTGATCCCGCGTGCACCTCCCTAAACCGCGAAAGCAAAAGGCTTTGCCGCGCCATCGTTTTGATGGAAAAAGTCATATCTGCCCATACCAGCTGTAGAATTGATTCATCCCAATTGAGGTTAATTTTGAACTTTAACTCAACCCAGTGCGGCACATATATACAGGCGAAGCTAACCCTAGAATCATTCCCTATTCCCCACACCCGCAAGCCTCCCACACAGCCGCCGGCCACTCCTTGCCTCCCTTCATCTTTCGTCTTCTAGAACCGCGGCCACCCCTTGTCTCCTCCTAGTAGCAAGACGATGGCGCCAGGAAAGAAGTCGGTCGGCGTCAAGATCCTGCGGCAGCCCCTTGCCTCACTCCCACGAGCAAAACGATGGCGCCAGGGAAGAAGACGACGCTCAGCGGCAAGAACACGCCTGGACGCCCTCCGTCGGTCCTTCCAGATCACGCGGCCTCCTTGGAGATGCCAGGTACTTCTTAGCTCATCCCGGGATCTAGAATTTGATAATGGAGGGAGTGAGACGGGCGCAGGGGCGGCCCTGCATATGCGGCTCCTATTTTGGGAGTTAGACATGCTGGGGATGAGATGGTTGGGCGCTGGGATGAGTCGGACATGCTGCTCCTATTTTGGGATGCGGCTCCTATTGTTTGGTTTGTCGATTTACAGTACAGTTTCCATCTTTGCTTTGTGTTCTGAACTGTCAAACTTGCAAAGGAAGGTCGTTTCTCACTTGGCACTAGTTCAACCATTGGATGGTCTAATTTTTTTCCTTGTTTAGTTAGGGAGTTGCTGAAACGTGTTGTAGATAAGCAGGATCAGTTCAGAAACTTGTGCTTGGATGTTAGGAAAGAATTATGTTCTGTGTACACTATAGGTTGCTAACTAATTTCATACCTACTCTTGTACGTGCACCGACAGTGACCCTGGAAATGCTGCATTTGAAGAAATCCTAAAGGGTGGAGTACGCCAGATGAGGTATAGGCTAAAAAAGAAGTCAGGACTACATCGCCCTTGAGTCAAATGAGTGATGAAGAATGGAGACAATTGGTACAGATGTGGTCAAGCCCAAAGCACAAGGTAATGTTTAGCAGATTTCATTTTGTGTGAGCTTATTTCTTGGATATACGAGCACATGTTCATGTTTGGCATATTTGATATCTCTTAGTAGGAATTGTAACATGCCAACTACATCTGATGCATAGTTCTGTTACTTATGCTATGTAATTGTGTCATGTGCAGGACAAATGTGCCAAAAACCAACTGAATAGTGAAAAAGTTAAGTAATGATGCCATCTAGTTGGGTGTTCTTGTGTTTCCTGATGGAGGTGTTTAGATCTAGTGCAGATCTATTTCTGCATATTCATAGTGCCTCTGCATATTCATGTTTGCATTTGGACAGGGTCATATCAATCCTTCCTAAGCTAGTTGTATGCTCAGGTACACAGTATTAACTTGTTTCTTGTGCCTTTGCATCCAAATCAAGACTATTCTATTTCTTTAGTGGCTGAATTTTTTGTGCATGGTGTATGTGTATTAATTGTTATATCAATTGTTTCCTATGTGCCCCTTGCTGCTACTTAAGTTTACATGCTGGATTATTTGAAGTTGTTATTACCGCCAAATTAGATATTGTTTAGATTGTGACTAGAAAAGGGCCACTTGATTGATGATCTAGATACTCTCTTTTTTCGTGAGCACATCATGCCACTCTTTTGTTTGTACTATTGCCTGTACAGCTGCCTACTCAATTCCATCTGAACACAGTTGTTTGTTCATTTGTTTGTCTTCTAAGTCTAAACAAAATAGAATTTTTATTTACCAGCAACTGAAAACATGCCCTTTTGATGGCAGGAATGAGGTGGCTGAACCTGTAATTTGATGGTTGCTGTTAGGATAAAACTTGGATGTTGCGATCACTTTTGGTACTTGGGAACTTGGTGTATGTTGCGCTGCTGGTTGCTTTTGGTGCTGCTGGTTCCTGCAACCTGCTAGTGGGATATCTTTGTGTTGGTTGCTGGAATGCAGGACTTTTTGGCGTTGGTTCCTGGCTGTTAGCAGGATGCATGCTGGAACTTGCGTTTGCGTGGTGTAATTTTTTGGTGCAGGAACTTGGCACTAGCTGTAGGAACTTTTAGTGGACTAGAACTTGTTTAGGTTTGTTGGATCATTATGGTTGTAGCGTTTTTGTATGGAAACAAGTTGTAAAGTGTATTCTGAAGCATGCCTTCCTATGGGCTGAGAGGATTATGGTTGAATATATAATCATAATATAATTATACAATTTGTTATGGTTTATATTCTATGATTACATTTTTAATTGGGCTGGCCTAAATATGGGTTAGAATTCAATGTTGGGTTGTAATAAAAAAGACAATATGTAGTTGGGCCAAAAAAATATTATGGCCAAAAAAATAAAAAAACCCATGGTATATGGGCCCAATGTGAATTGCCATGTCTCATAGGTGCCATGCTATCATACATGTGGCAGTATTTTGTTCAATAATGTAATGATGAATTCATCTTGTCACTACATTAATGACATGAGAAATATCGTCATTGTATCAATGACGAGGTCTTCTGGTGGTCAGAGAAGCCTGGTAGTGACCCACCTGATGACAGTCAGTTCGTCACTACAGGCAGACAACGGCAGGAAATAGGCCCTGATTGTCATATTCAGATTGTCACAGAAGCCCAAGATTCTTGTAGTGACCGCTCCCTAGAACTCCATCAGCGACATGGTTGATGCTCTTGGTGGATCTGCAGTGTGATCGTGCCCCTCGCTCTGATACCAGATTGAAGGCAAAGATCGATCACAATCACACGTGTATGACAGTGGCTAACCTAGAACACACACAGGATCAAGCAATGAATGAAGAAATTGAGATGAACACGATGAACACAATGGCAACTATCCTGGTGACCCTAGGGAGACAATGCCCCTTTTCACTCTTGATAATTTCAAGTGCAAACACGATTACAAGTGGTTCAAAGCGCTAACACACTCTCTAAACTCCCAGCCTTTTATACCAAGGCTTACAACTCACCCTTACATAGAGAGAAAACGCTTACACACGATACAAAGAGACTGACAATGCAACCATCTGGCGTGGTCACCAGCTCCATGCTGCAATTGCACACGCTCCTCCTTTGAATTCAAATCAAACTGAGCTTGGCGCCTATCCTGCCTTCCCCCACGTCACCACTACTGCCATGTCAGCAGGCTTACACCAACAGGGCAGAGGCGGGGGACCGGAGTGCTGCCGCCAGGCTGGAGGCGCAGCAGCCAGATGCACGCGAGCACGGCCTGGAGGTGCCGCCGTGGGATGCATTGGATTCGAGCCAGATTCGAGGGCACAGTCGCGGACAGGGTGCGACGCGGAGTCGCTCTGCCGGTCGGGTCACGGCTTGCCGAAGCTTGACCCGTCTGGGGAGCAGCGGCCGATGGAGGTGCCGACGTCGTCGAGGCATGGCCGCTGGGGCACGGGCCACCTGGAGATGTGTCGCTGCTGTGCTGAGGGCGTGGACCGCCGGGAGGGGCGCCGCCTTGCGCGCGCTCGGCCACGATGTCACCGTGGTGCGGCGTCGTCATCTTGCGTGGTCCGGGTTCGGTCGACGTCGAGCCGGGTGCGGGCGTCGTCGCCGTCGAGCCGTGTGCCAACGCTGTCGCCGTTGCCAGGCCAGTGCGCGAGGTGCCGCGGCTGCCGAGGCACTGGGCGAGTGCGGGCGCCGTCGCCGGGCCGGGACGTGGGTACGCAAGCAACACCGCGTGGCCGGAGCACCACCGCCGCCGGGCATACGAGGTGCGGCGCGGCCATCGCTGGGTCCTGAGCTGCTGCGGCGCCGGGGAGCACGGGGCAAGCGTGGGGCTATCCGGAGAGGCGCCGCCGTTGGAGGGCGGGCCGCCAGCCGTAGCGGCGTGTCGCCGTGGTTTCGCTGAGTCGCAGTTGCTCGCAAATTGCGGCGCTGTTACGTTGCGTTGCGTTGCCAAGAAGGGGAAAAAAACTAAGGGTACAATGGTAATTATTTGTAGTGAAGCAGTTTGGGTATACATTGAAAAGCTATTTTGCCAAATAAAATTTTTAAAACAACCTAGCTTCACCTAGAAAACTGCTTATGAAGCTATTTTGCTAAAAAATAGCTTTATTGGTGAAGCTAAGCCACGCAAACGGGCCCAAAGTCTTCAAAGCTCACGCGTACACATAGTACTTGATTCCAATACGAAGAACAAATCTATGTCCGCATCCAACGTAAAGTTCTCATAGCTCACACATCCATGTCCAATTACTAAGGTTGAGCAAAAAAAAAAAAAAATGGTCCCCACGCAACGCATGGGCATTAACTAAAAAATAATGATCTTTAGCTAGTTTACTGGAATATAGAAGGACAGAGAAAAAATATAGTCAAGAACTAACTTTTCAAGTCTATTATTTTAGGTTGTACCAAATAATGAATTATTTGGCACCCTGCGAGAAGATTATGGGTCCAGTTTTCATAATTTCACCAAAGAAAAGATATCACCTTTATACGGTGATATAATCGATGAGAATTTAGGGTTTGAGAGCTCCAAGATATTGGAATTGTCAAAGGCGATTGACATAATAGTCAATGGAGCTGCAACAACAAATTTTTAGGAAATTATTCATCCTATATTGTACAATACTCAAAGTAAGAGCATCTCCAAGAGACTCTCCAAATAATTTTGCAAACCTAAATTTAGCCATTATGAAAGAAAAAAAAGCCTCCAACAGACTCTCTACCTGGTTTTCCAATTTGGCTAGCTTTGCATCCCTTCCCCTCCGCTCGCTACTGTTGGACAGCCTGCGCCGCTCGGCATCCGTGCGGTTGGCTCGCTCGAGGCTTCCTTCCCGCGCGTTGTGCCGCCAATTTCTCGCGAAAATAGACCCTGTCCCGCGTGACCTTCCATTGACTTTCGCCGACAGAGCACAGGTTGCCTCCCACCACGCCTTGCTCCAAGGACAGCTCCCCCACCTCTCAGCTCTCGTAGGCATCCT
This sequence comes from Bothriochloa decipiens, assembly GCA_023333625.1. Lineage (NCBI taxonomy): Eukaryota > Viridiplantae > Streptophyta > Magnoliopsida > Poales > Poaceae > Bothriochloa > Bothriochloa decipiens. The sequence goes on along the minus strand of CM041647.1, from coordinate 27,731,094 downwards.
GGGGCTCATCTCATCTTGTTTGTTCCCCGTCCCTGTCCCTCTCAGGCGCCCTCATGTCCCGGCCGCCGCGTCCTCCTGTTCCGGCGGCTACACGCGGGGGGTACGGCGCACGGTATTCTCAGATTCCCCAGTTCGCCGGTAGTTCCATGGGTCAAGGGAGCCAAGATTCCGATGGTTGCGAGGAGGTCATGAATTTGAATTGGCTGGAAAACAGAGGGATGGGGCTGTTGCGCCAACGGGTGGTGCCTTCCACCGGATTCAGTGCCCAGATGCAGCAGTTCTCTTTCCCAGTTGGTAGGCAGCCACCGCAGTTCCCCTTCCCAGGTGCAGACCAGTTCGACAGTGAGGAGGAATTTTCCGGTGAGGCCTTGTTTATTTTTATCTGGTTTCTCAGTTTGTTCAAAGCATTGTGTTCCTCTGAGTAAAATTGGTTTAGTTCATAGAAAGAAAATTTAGAGATGAATTATCATGATTATTGTTTATATCTTGCTCCTGTATTGTACCGATGAATTTTGGTATTTTTTATACTCGAGGGTTGAATTATGAATGTCCTCTTATTTGGGAATAATTGCACTCGGAAGTGATCTTGTATAGTAATTTTAGAAGGTGATGTTTGGCTCTGTCATCATCAGTAATAGCAATTTGCTTGGGCATAATACATTTTTCTAGTTTTAGGGTGACATTTAGATTGGAAATTAATATTATTGTTTGTTTTGCAGCGTCGATGCAAGGCAATGGGCAAGGTTAGTTTTTTCAATTTTATTCTTGTTGCTGTGCAGCTGTTATGCTTCCAGAGAGCAATGCATTTGCTCTGTTCCTTTGGTAGTTCGTTTACAGTAGTTCGTCATGCTATTGAATTTGTTTCCTGCACTTGTAGAACAGGCTGAGGTTGCTTGAGGCATGGATATGCATCAATCAAGTCTGATTGACATAGCAAGGATGAACTCTTTCTTGTAGTGTAGTTAACTCTTGCTTGATTGTCACAGGTGCCATGGCTTCAGGGGGATATTACACTGACCTGATTGAAACTGGCTTAGTTGATGGCCAGTCTGATAATGCACCTCCTGCTCAGGAAGAAGTAGCACAAGATGAGGTCCAAGCAGCAGGGAAAAGAATTCCAAAAAGATCAAAAAATTTCACAATTAAAGAGGACGAACAACTTGTGAAATCATGGCTAAATGTGAGTTTGGATCCTGTGAAAGGTGTGGACCAATCACGTGCAACATATTAGAAATGGATACATGCACATTTCCATGCCCACAAGGATTTCTCGTCTGATCGCACGAAAGGGTCTCTGATAAACCGTTGGTCTGGTATACAACACAATGTGAACCTCTTTGCTGGTTGTCTTTCTAAGATTGAGAACAGAAATCAAAGTGGAGTTACTGTCGATGACAAGGTTTGATGACACATCTTTCTGTTTTTTGCAATTGTATTTGATTTGGATGTATCTCACAAATTTGTCTTTGTCCATTATGTAGCAAGCTGATGCATTGAAAATATTTATTAAAGAAGACAAGCAGCATAGGCAATTTTCATACATGCATTGTTGGAAATTATTGAAAGGGACAGCTAAGTGGGCAGATAGGCAGAAGTAGATGGAAACCCAGAAGACAGTAAGCAAAAAGAAGAAGGTTGTAGCCAATTCAAGTCCTGCATTGCTGGCTGCTGCTACTGCTGATGAGAATCAGCATTCCAATAATACACTTCAGAGACCTCCTGGGCAGAAGAAGGAGAAGCAGAAATTACGACAACATTCTAGCATTGAAGCATTGGATTATCTTTTGGCAAAAAAGAAAGAAGTCGATGCAGAGAAGGAGTTGAAGAAAGAGGAGAGGTTGAAGAAAGCCTTTGCATTGCAGGAAGAAAGGATCAGACTGGAGAAAGAAAAACTTGAGTTACAAAGGGACCAATTTGAGTTCAACAAGAGAGAATTTGAGTTTAAAAAGAAATTGGAAGAAGAGAGAATTATGAAAGTCGACACAAGTCACATGAGCCCTGACCAGCAACAGTACTACAAAGTGCTCAAGAATGACATATGTGCAAGTCGCCTAAATAATTAGATGTGTTCATGTCTTTATTTTCTAGCTACCCTTTGTATATATTTAAAAGTAGTTGTTGTCAGATGCCACATTTGCATACTTGTCTATTAATATATTTGCAGTACTTGTTCCTAGAAAGACACATGTGAATATTGCATCCCTCTTCTTGTCACAATCAGATTGAGACATGGCCTTCTGTATGAGTCTGTTCATGAACCGATTGAAAATACAAAATCATAATAGCCTTGTGCACACTCTATTATTCAATAACTCAATGAAAATACAAATGTTTATAAAAGTGAATTCGAATAAAAGCATCAAACAATTATTTTCTAACAGTAAGTAAAATCATTCAACAATAATATTCTTATATAGATCTGGATGATTTTGCCACAGGTGCTCAATAAGGTCAGCTTGAAGTTGTGTATGAGTTTCTTTGTCCTGAATGTTCTCGTAATTTTGAATGAACTCCTCCAGTTTAGGTGTACGATCATGTGATATTTTCACCTTTTCTCCTATGTCATCATAATTAAAATCATCTTCGTCGATACCCTCATCCTCGACAATCATGTTATGCATAATGACACAAGCTTTCATGATTAATTGAAGTGTTTCCTCATCCCACACACGAGCTGGCTCTCGAACGATAGCAAAACGAGCTTGCAGAACCCCAAATGCCTGTTCAACATCCTTCCTACAAGCTTCTTGTGCCTTGGCAAAATATTTCTTCTTGTTGCCTTGTGGCTCTGGTATGGTTTTGACGAATGTGGCCCAAGATGGATATATGCCATCTGCGAGATAATAACCCATTGTATATTCATTCCCATTGATGTTGTAAATAACTTGTGGACCTTCACCTTCAGCAAGCCTTGCAAATATAGGAGATCTTTGAAGAACATTGATATCATTATGCGAGCCTGGCATCCCAAAGAAAGCATGCCAGATCCAAAGATCTTTAGAGGCAACTGCTTCTAGTATAACTGTAGGCTCCTTTTTATGTCCCCGATAAACACCTTTCCATCCAACCGGGTAATTTTTCCAGGTCCAATGCACGCAATCTATCGAACCAAGCATCCCTGGAAAACCTCTACTTTCACCAATTGCAAGTAATCTAGCAGTATGTTGTTCATTAGGCAATCTCATGTACTCAGGTCCAAATACCTGAACAACAGCTCTGACAAACCTTCTCAAACTTTCTAGAGCAGTACTCTCCCCAATACGTACATAGTCATCTGTAGCATCAGCCGCTACACCATAAGCTATCATCCGAAATGCTGCAACCACCTTCTGCAAACAAGATAGTCCTAAGGTACCAGCTGCATTTCTCTTTTGCACAAAGTAGTCATCATGCTTCTCAACCTCATTCATTATACGAAGAAACACATGGCGCCTCATTCGAAATCTATGGCACAAGGTAAATTAATTAGGCACACATGAACACATTTAGAAACAAATTTCAGTTTATGGGGGAAAGTACAAACCTGCGCCTAAAATAGTTCGGCCCATATGTAGGATTATCTGAGAAATAGTCTTCATAAAGTCTGGTGTGGCCATACTGCCTATCACGGTTCAATACTTGATGTCCATCTACTGAACCACCATGACATGGGTGATTGATAGTGTCATTCGCTACTATGTTTGCAGTAGCAATATATAAATCATTGTCATCATCCGAAGATGAGGACTCAAGCAAATCATTCATATAACTGAGTCCATCTTCAGAATCCATGGTAGGCACGCTTTGGGCTATAGCGCAAAAGGACAAATTATTATCTAAATCAAACAATATAATTATCAACCAATTGCAAAATTCTATCGTGAACAAACCTCTATGGCCGTGATGCCCTTCAAGGCAGGATGGGGCAGCCGAAAGCAGGTGCCGCTATGTCCGGCGATGGCCTTCAAGCCGTACGGCCGGCTGGACGTCCCGAACGGCCGAATCTGCCCTTTCCTCAAGCTGTGCATTCTTTCCAAGTGGCGGCGCAAATACTTGACGAGCAGGAAGACGACGCCCACCGCGCATATGTCGCGAGGCCGTTTGCCGATCCGGAAAAAATGATGACGTGGCACAATTAAATATGAAGAGTCGTAGTTTTTACCGAGTCTGCTGAAGACCACTACTATTTTTTTGTCGTTTCTATTTTAGAGAGGACCTAAATTAGGAAATTTAGCTAGTCTTTTTGGAGAGTCTCTTAGAGATGCTCTAACAAAACCAAAATAAATTGGGCTGGGTCACGCAGGGGCAGATCTAGAAATACAATCTTAGAGCATCTCCGAGAGACACTGTAAAATAAATATCTAAAACTCGAGATTTAAAGACTCTCTAAAAAGTTTAGCTCTCCAAAAAAAATGTGTACCACAGCAGCTTATCTATATTTAGTCTTCATATTTGAATTGGACCAATCACGTCCACCCGGGGAGGCCAGCAACTGGCCAGAGAACGCATGCAGGCTGCAACCACCGGATAGCGAGTGATGGAACTCGCTTCTTTTAGACAGAGAGAGCCCCAAAATGGAGGCTCGGGAAAATAGAACTCTCCGATGAAGAGGCTGATGAAGAGGCTGTCGGAGAGGAGTTTTCAGCCGTAAATAGCTAAATTTGGAATCACGGAGAGATTTAGAACATCTCTCGAAGGTGCTCTTAGAAGGACTAATTAATTAAGCTAGCTATAGAAGATGCTATTTTTAGCTAAAAGTGAAGAATTTATATGGCTAGAAAAGACATATACGTAGGTATTTTGGCCTCTTGCCCCGGACTATAGCCCTCCTAGCTCGGGGCGTGGATCCGCCCCTAGGGTCACGTGACTAATGAATAATAACATGCCTGTGCAGATATGATGTTGCCTTGGCATCGAATGTCTTGGGCACAAAATACGTTTGTAAATTTGCGAAGAAGTGGCCTGATCTGAAAATGTTCCTTCATGTTTAGGCTCAAAATGTCCCATAATGTTTGGGCTGCAGAAAGTGCGACGGGGCTGTGTGGCGTCTGTGGATGTGCTAGGGCCCTGTAGGCCTGTACTAATCGAGTCGTATTGGGCCAGTTTGGGCCTTTACATGGGCACGAGTTATAATAAATATAATAAAAACGAAAATAGCCGAAAGATGATAGAGAGGCTCAAACCTGGCCACACATGCCATGCAATTGAGTGTTGCGACCTTTGGAGTCTCTTGGAGGTGAGGATGGTAAATTGAAAGTGCATTTGGTTTTCAGTTTGGTTCCTGGATTATTGAAAGATTTGGTTTCTAGAAATTAATAACCGATTGATTCTAAAAATTTTAGGAAGGCTCGATTTGAACTTATCTAAATTTCGTAGGCCATAGAGGTTTTTTTTCTCGGACCAAAGACCAATTGACCCTGCTTTATAAAAAGCACCGAGAGTTTTGCTGGGGATATCAGCTTTACGTACATAAAGTAGGCCATAAAGGTTTATAGAGACAGATTTTTTTTAACATAACAGAGACGGTTTTGATAAAGCCACAGCTACATCTATCTCTATTATAATTAAAAACTTCTTCAGCCAATTCTTTTCTTTAAAATTAATGACTTCCAGCATCGAGCTTTCCACTCACTCACACGCACGGACCGCGCAACATGCGCAACACGCCCACACAAGCTCCTCCCCGCACCGCCCCGGGTTCGATCCCTGCCTACTGCTCCAAATTTTCTCCAGAAAAAAAAAAGTAGTTTCTCCCGTCGCCCTTTCCTCCCTATCGGTGCTCGCCATCTCCGGGCCACGCAGGGCACGTCGATGCGGACTCCGTCCAGATTCGCGCTGACCCTGGCCGGGTCCGTGGCTGGCCTGCGGCGTCGAGCCGGTTCTGAGGCTGCTGCATCACGGCGAAGATGGAGATGGGAGTGGGGGCCGGTTCAGGACGGCTACCAAATCACCGTCGCCAAGGGATGACGTCCAGAGACGCGGGCGGCAGCCCCAGATCCACGCCACGTCGCCACAGGGCGGTGGCGCCCAAGAACGGCCCTGACCTGCTCAGCTCGCGGCTCTGCTCGGCCGCCGAGCAGACCAGGTCGGACGAGGAGTCCATCCTCCTCGCCGCCATGGTTGTCGCGGACACCCCCGTCCGCGAGTCCCGTCACAAGCGGCGCTTGTACCTCCACTTCCTCCGTCGGCTGCAGCACCGGATCCAGCACCAGGTACTCTGGTTGAGCCGCCTAATTCTTTTTCATTTTCTGCTCGGGTTCATGATCCCGCCCGTTTGTTTGAATGCGGCCGCCTTCGATCGTAGAAAGAGGAGGCCCCGTAGGCAGCCCCTGGTGCAGATCCCGCCGGTGGTTCTCGCGCTCGACGACGATGACAACAAGATGGCAGGTTTGTTCCCAAGATTGAATCGATTTCCTTGGAAAGAAAATTCGTGCTAGGAGTTCTGTTCTCTACCTGTCGTTGATTTGGAAATCCCCTAGACGGCAAATCCGAAGGGAAGGCCACCAAGGAGGAAGAGAAGGTTGTCATTGTGGGCGATAAGGAGGCGTCAGGATCTGGCAAGTAGGCAGCGGCCGACGGCAACATGCCATGTATGGATCCGGTGCTGCTCAGGTAATTTCTAACTATGCTTTTGAAAAAAAAAATAGTTGGTTTAATTCTGTATGCAAAGAGAAGAAATTGGAAACTTTTCTCGGTTCATTTTGTTTGTGCCATGTGCAACCATAGGACGTCAGTTGCTTCCCGTGAGTTGCATAATTTATTGTGTATGCTGATTGACTGTCGAAAGTGATTTCTTCTATTGTCAAAAGCGCAGTTTAACGAGTTATCCTTGGAATTGGTAAATTTTTGCTGGTTAGTGTTGGAGAAGCCTGTTAACTACCCCAGAAATGGACCACAAAAGCTTATTTGCAATGTACATGTGCACTTCTTGCACATTTGCAATTCCTCTTTTTCCTGATGATTTTGTTTATATACAAGACTAGAGTACTATGGTTTTCATCGGTACTTTGATTGTGCTTCGAGTAAAAAAGGTTACTTGAATTCAGAAAGCATGTATCCAGCAGGGAACATAGCAAGAATTACTGTATAGTTCATTTTAGTTGCTGTAACCACACAAATACAGTGTAGTTGCTCTCAATATATTTGGTCATTTTGGTTTCTGCTAAGGAATGCCAATAGATGATTACTCCAACTGTTTGAAGTGTATATTCTTACTGACCAGCGTACCTTCTTGCTTCGGACAATGATTAGTCTGTCAGTTTCGTGGCAAATATGGGGGCACTGAAAGCTTGTTTACCGTGTAAATGTTCAGTTCACAAATCTTGTTTAACACACAGGATTGACGAGGCAAATGCATGTATGAATCGAAAATGTGTGAAACGTGTTTTACTTCAACTCTCTGTAGTTATAAGCATCACCAACATGGAAGATGGCAAGCACGGATTGGACGAGTTGCAGTGAACAAGGATCTCTACTTGGGCACCTTCAGTAAGTAGCAGAGATGTCAAGCACTTCCATTCCGTAAGTCACTATATTCTTGTGCACTTGTTCAGAACATAAATATAGATCCAGTTATTCTAAACAAACATCCATTTAATTGGGCATGTCCAATTTCACCATCAGATGTTCCTGTCTAATCCATGTCCATTGTGGTGTAGTGGAGATGAGACATGTCCATTCCAAAATGTGAACTGGTGAATATTCAGATGAATATATCTGTAGAGATGAAGGTTTTGGTGTGTATCCAATCCGTGTCAAGTACTTGTACCTGACTGGTTATAAATTAAACATTAGTGTCTAAATTGCATTTCCCACATATCCTTATGCTTTAATATCGTGTATGCGTTATGTTTCAGCTAATCATCGATGACAAGGATGAGAAGCTGGTGTACAACGCTGTGGCTAACTGGCTAATGATTTAGATCAATGTGAGTACAATCCTAGCGGCAGCTACGTGGCATCTGAACTCTAGAGAGGACCGAAAGTCCAGCATAGCAAAAGCCACACATCAATGCCGGAAGCAATGGAAGGACATGAATCACTAAAACAAGCTAAGGTCTGTATTCTGGTCGCATCGGCTGATACTTTGTATTATGTCCAGTCCATTCTGTGCTCTTGCATTCTGAACTACTAGCCTTACTGAAGATGAAGCAAATCTGCTGCTTAGATACATTTTGCATTCTTCATTAGGAACAAGCGTAATGATCTCTCACTTTTTTTAGCTTTTCACTGGCGTAGCTATCAACTTCGCCGAGGATGGAATTTGTAGCTGACATTTCGATGAGGAATGTTTTGAAAGCCTCCCTGAAGATCTCCGAGACATGATTAAGGTCTTAGACAGAATGTCACTTAGATGGTTAACATGAGAAATAACACTATGCATTCTTATGCAAAAGTGTCATGGATTGTATAAATGCTCAAATATAATTGTGTAAAAGTTAAACTATGAAAAAAATATTGGTTGTTTGCATGAACATTTCTAAGATAAAACCGTAGTGTTAGCACAGGCATTATACTAGTCAAAAAGGAGTTGCCTCTAAAACTGATTTGAAATAGCTTTAATTTAAAATCTAAAAATAACACATCATTCCAATTCTCGATTTTTATGAATGTTTGATATTTTTTCTTTTTCCGTTATGACGCACGGACATATTTATCAGCTCTAGTAGAGCAAATAGTAATTCATCTCATCGAAGGCTCATCGTTGCTATTTTACACGCCGCGCGCTAATCTTCATCTGCACTTTCCGATGAGTTTCAATTCAAATCTCTTCGGAAGGCAGCCCTCTCTACACTCCTACGTACAATATTATCTCTTGGAAAAATCATCTACAGCATTCAACAATAAATAAAAGTGAAAGAAAATGGAAAATACAATATATAAAAAACGTTTTGATCTCGTACGCACGAATTTTCTCTTTCGCTGATCCATATGGAACGGTCTCCGCGTCCTGTTGTCACTATGAAACGAATCGCTGCAGATCGACGAGCATGACGGTGATGTCGTCCCGGCTCCCTCTGTTCCTGGCCAAGGCGACCAGCTCCTTGCACGATCCCACGGAGGACGTCGTTCCTGACCCCGCTGCGGCGGCGGCGGAGACGACGACGTCAACGGCCTCCTGGCAGGACACCTTGTTCCAGAGGCCGTCGGACGCGACGACGAGGAAGCGGCAGTCCGGGGTGAGGCGGCGGCGCGACACCTCCGGCTCGCAGGTGACCCACGCCTTCATGGACGCGTCGCCGAACGCGCGCGACACCGCCAGGCAGTCCTGCACGCGCCACACGCCGCTGCTGCCGCAGCTCACGTATCCTCCCTGCAATGCATAGGCAATCGCATCATTACTGGCTCGACTGCAAGATTATGCTCTTCTGCAGTGCCGGCATGGTTGTGCTCTTGGTCCGTGTCTGCAGGATCGTCACTTACCGAGCTCTCGATGCGGCGCCTCTCGTCCTCGCGGGCGGCGGTGTGGTCGCTCGTCAGCGCGGTCGCGACGCCGCTGCGGCTGCCGAGGACGGCGCGGCAGTCGCCCACGTTGGCGACGAAGAGCTCGCCGTCCTTTACCAGCGCCGTCGCCGCGCATGCGCCACCGCGTACACCCTACGTATATGACACAGGAGTGCCGATTAGCAATTATATCAAATGCAAATTACCGGTCACAGTAATGAAATGGATTTGCAGAGTCTCCAGTTACTTAAAACTCCGATGTCATGTGCGAGCATGTGTTTAGCAGGTATTGCCAGTGGCACTTACTATACTATTCATCGAAAACCATGCGTGTGAAAGCTATCAAAATTTGCTCATGTGCAAGCCAATTTAAGGGAGTCGCTATATTTCAAGTGCTTGAATATGCAAACATTAATTTTAATCAAATACAACTAAAAGAATAATTTATACAATCATTTTTTATGAATTCCAAACAACGACAAGATTATAACTCGCCTAAACAATGGCAATGTACATGCTTCGTCTGAATAGGGAGTGTATATATCCTTTGTTTTCTGTTTGTTTGAATATAAGGATTCATTTGGTACAAATCCAAATTCTCATAGAAACACTTCAGATCTGGTCATCTAGATTCTCTTAACAAACCTTTCAGGTGATCAGTATTACTTTTAGGCAAATTGTTTGTCTGCTGGGCTAAATTTCGATTAAAGATTGTTTCATATAATCGTAAAAATTAAGTATATTCTAAAAATACAGAATTTTTTGCAGGCAAAGAATAACTTTCTGCGTTTTGTAGCGTTTATTCCGATCCCAACAAAAATCGGCACCGATTCGATCATTCAAACAACCCTAGGTCTAACTAGAGCTAGTTTAACTTTCACCATTAACATGTAAAAATGTGCGTATATTAACACATAAGATCGATGTTATTGGATAAGCTAGCAACTATATTTCCTTGAAAGAAAAAGATCGTAAGAACTAAATACTATATATATATATATATATATGGTCGACAAAAATACTATGCATATATAATCACCTATAGATTGGAGAAAGCAGAAAGCTAGGCTTTTCAAATGCAGAACGTTGAAAGCAGGGAATAATATGACTGTTCTACTCTCACCAAACTAATTAACGTACTGTACTTTTGCATGGACCGGGAAATTCCCCATTCGAATCATGAGAATTGATCGAGAAACGTGTGCAGCCACCCAGGCCGGTGAGCGAGGTTCATGCATGACGACCTAGACCTAGTCATCAACCATGTGAACGTAAAGTACTAGCGATGGCGGCCGTCCTCTGCATGTCATCCTAGCTAAGCTAGCAGAAGCCACACGGCACCGGCACTGAAGCCATGCTATATATCCTTCGTCAATCTCTATCACACACAAGTACACCATGCGTAACCACTAATTGGCTGCTTAAACCTAGCCCTAGCCAAGCCAATTGTTGGTACCTGCTGCCACTACCTACGTGGCCACTACCAGAACCGCGACGCGAACGGTCAACGTCCAGCTGAAAACAGCATGCAGATAACGACACGCAACAAGGGCTTGACCCGTTCAAACCATGCACGTCGCCGCCGTACGTGGCCATGAATACAATAATGTTCATGCGCCACGGACCCGGTCAAACAAAAAAAAAGGCCACTAGCTAGTTGCTGCCTGCTCTTTCACTGCAATTTGCAATGACCTTAATCTGATGCTGCGTATGGTAGATGATGCCTACCTGGGTCAAGAACTCCCGGTCCGTCGTCAGGTAGGCCGCTCGGATCGCCGCCACGACCGCGTCAACCTCCCCCTGCTCATCTTCTGCAACAGCCCTAGCACTCGTTTTGGGCGGCTGCGTCGGCGTGGATGACGGCGATGGCTCTGGCTGTTGCCGCCGCTGCTGCCGCCTCGCCGTGGTCGTCGAGGTGGCGAGCGCGGCGGCGACGACGTTCTTGCCCAGCTTGTTGGCGACGAAATCCACGGCCGCGCGGCCACCGTGCCCGTCGTACACACCGTAGAACGCCTGCAAGGACGAAAAAATATGATTGCTGTTGAATAAATACTCATCTTAATTACATATTGACGACGAAATAAAAGAACAGATATAGTACAGTGTTTAAATACAGTGCTGCCTTTTTTTTTTCTTTCAAAGGGGGGGTGCTGCTGCATTTTTTACCAACAAAGTCATGTGCCCTTAACTTCTCTTGACAGAGAGTGGGAAAAAGAATACATTTTAGGTTTGTATGTTTCGCAGCTAAGCAATGGACTGGTTCTCGCTTCGTCAATGCTAGTTTCTTAAACAACTACGGAGTACTAGCTAGAGGTGCGTTGCTTGCATGATAAGAATACAGAAGGGTTATTGGTGAGAAGCAAAGAGTTAAGGTTCCATGCTAATTTATTTTTTTTAAAAAAAAATAATGGCATTCCACACTTGATTTTAACTGTCAAACTTAGTAGCATATGTATAGTTCCCACAAAGCCATACATATACTCTCTCCATTCGGAATTCTGAATTGTAAGATGTTTTGAGTTTTTTTTAGATATACCGATTTTATTATGTATATAGACATATATAGTGTATATCTAAATGCATGAAAAAATTATATATCTAGAAAAGCAAAAAAAAAAAATCTTATAAGTTGGAACAAAGGAAGTATAATAGAGTAGTATGCACTTATGTGAGTATTTTTCTGTTTCATAATTGCAAAATGGTTGCACATTGATCAAATTCACCTGAAGATCATAGTTTGTAAGTGTTTAATTTTGCTTTCGAAGAATGGTGAGAACTCTACCCATTTATCAATGCATAATTTAGTGTACTTAGTTTCGTATACACATCTACCGATCCGTTGCTAAAGGAAAAAAGAGGGGCATATTATTCATCACCAAGCATCTGAAAAACCACATTTGTTTGGTTGGTTCAATTTCATTCGATGGCCAACTTCAATTCTTTTTCCCTCTCTTGCTTATGGTGAGATGTCTTTCTTCCTCAATGTAACACATCGCAAAAAAACAATTTATTTGATGTTTGTAGGCCAATGAAGTCTATTATGGGTTCAAAAGTGATTTCGATATCAACATATATAATGTTATTGATTGAATTTATAGGTTTTATACAAGTTCACGAAATTAAGCACTAGTTATGAACTTTAATCCATAAACGTAGATTTCCACACCGTCGCATTATTCATCATGCATTAATCCAGTTTCTTACCTGATTTTCGTTTGCAAAAAAAAAAAAAAAAAATTACACCGCCATTTAGAACACTTACGTAGTAGGTTAGTGTATCCCCATCCTCCGAACATAGTTGCATTTGAGCTTCATGACAAATTAACAATCTTTTGGTGATAATATGAGATGTTAAATGAGCGTACCAATTGGGATGCTCCTTGAACGGTGTGATCAGTGATGACCCCATAGCCGTCCTCCATGGCGTGCCGGACCCCTCTCCTGCTGGCCAGGCAGAACCCCTCGCCCTGCACTTCCAGCTCCGTGGCCACCTCCGTATCCACGTCCGCCACCGCGCCGAACGGGTCGACCCCGGGAGCGCAGGGCACGGGCGCCGGTATGGCCAGTCTGGGCGGCCGCCTTCCCCTCGCCGCCAGCTTATTGGCCTTCGTCGCCGTCTTCGTAGCCTCCGCAGCTCTCTCGCCCGTCGTCTGCTGCTGCTGGTTGAGCGCCGAAACAACGACGACCGCCGGTGTCTGCGCCGTCGACAGCGCTTGCAGCGGCGTCGTCAGCTGGTCCTTGGGGTCATTGTGGGCCAGCAGCGCTCCGGCCGGGTGCACCTTCGTCTTGCCGCAGGGCGCCGCCGCCCTCGACGGCTGCTGCTGCTGCCATGGCGCGGGGACGATCGCCGAGGTCGACCTTGGTGAGCAGAGGGGCATGAGGAGAAGGCTTCGGACGATGAGCGCGTGCGCGAGGCGGGCCAAGGCGGCGACGGCGGAGCGCAGGAACCTGACGCCGTGGAGCTGGAGCATCTCACTCCGATCCGGCGGTGGCCCGGTCAACGGAGAGGGACGGACGTCGGCAGGAGGACGAGGACGAGGACGAGCGAGGCGCTTGCTTGTTCTTGGATTAGATGGTGCTATTCCTATGGGGTGGGGAAAAAAAACTCAAAACGCTGGCGGATCGAGGTACGTGGACGTGGCTTTGGTTGGACGGGGGGGGCTTTGGTTACGTTTATATAGGTGGCGGGAAGGAAAGGAAAAAGGAAGCCGGGAGAAGGGGTCGTGAGGTTGACCGGTCAAATTACAGCTTTTTGTGCAGGGATCGGGATCGGGGCATGCAACCAATTTTGTTTCTGCCGCCGTATGAAGCGTTTCAAACTTTCAATTCGAATCGAATCAAACTAAGGTTCATCTTTCCCCAGACAGACTAGACTAACAGTAATTTTATCAGTATCAGTTGTTTGGTAGGATTTCTTTTCTACTTCCGTGTCAAAATTAAACGATTCTATGATAACTGTAGTATTTAGGATGAACTCTAGGGATAAAATTGCTCTACTATGTACTCCGTAGAAAGCAAATCGTGATATAACATTCGAATAGTTCTTTATACAGTGCTACTGTTTAACAAAGATATGATCACATATGAGTTGCTCATTAGGAGTTGTCTTTCAAATAAGAGCTCTGACATGGTACTCTCTCTATTCTAAAATATAGTTTCTCCGGTCCTTAATAACTAATGTATACCTATTTTTTTATTCGGCTGAAATATATGACAGGCCGAGGAAGTGCTCTTGGTCTATAAATAGCCTTCCCAGTCCCACGCCAGTTAAAGGGGACATGGGGAGTAATAATGTATGAAGTTTAAGCTCTATTTACATAATGTATTGAAGTTTTAACTCTTTCTATGCGAATTGCCTTTAAATATTGTCTTGCCTAAATTAAATAACCTTTTGTAAGACCACCTCCAAGAGTTTTCAAAACCTACAGCAAGATTTAAAAAAATATATATTCTCCAACCACTCCTTATCTTTAACTTCTAATAACCTTTCCACACCTAGAAATATCGACCAAATCGCATGGAAATAAGTGCGCTTTTTGATCTACTGATGTAGAGGTGGAAGGATGTGAAGAAGAATAAGACGTAGGATAGAGCTTCTAGTGCAAATATATAAGAGTGAAAGAAAGTATAGAAATAGGTAGGTCAATTTGAAAATAGTTCAGATTACTAATGCAATTTTTTTCACCACGTAATGTAAAATTTGTCTTCTATCTTTTAGAACAAGATTTTAGAAATTGTTGCACGAAACGAATAAATATGCTCTAACTTTTTTAACCACTTTAAGAACTCATTCATTTTGTGAATTACAGTATATTTTAGACAACTAAAGAAATGCTCTAACAAGATATAAGTATCTAATTAGGTGAGAAACTAATTTCCCCTGTTTCATTAATTATTTGTTCGTTCTTGCCCCTGTATTTGTTACGTAATGAGATTATATGTTGCTTTCCTTTGACCATCGATCACACTTCACCTCATTATCTCGCAACACTTAAATGTGAAAACCACATAACTGAACCCAAATTACGGCCGGCCGTTCTGTGGAAGGACTAAAACCTCCTCATTTACGAGACGCCACGACGCACGCAACGAAGGATGGCTGCCGTGTCGATCGTTCGGGAGTGAAAATTCAGGCCGCCCGGCCGGCGCAAAAAAACAAAACAAAACAAAACAAAACAAAACAAAACCTCCTGCAGATCGAAGCATCAAGAACCATTCAAATACATTCGGCAACGCAACGCCACGCCCTGTGGGCTGGGCTATCAGTATCAGTTCTAGAGTCATGGCCGGCCGAAACTCTGCAGGCAAGGCAAGCAATTTGCCTGCGCCGGCAGCGGCAGGTCGGCCGACGAGGCAGAAAAGGTCTCCTGGCTCGGTGGCTGCCTCGGTTGACCTGGGTGGCGTGTGCGTGTCCCAGCTGGTGCTGCCGTGGCACGTCCTGCCTCCTGGCTGGCGCAGCGTGTGCCCAGATGATGTGGCCTTGGCTCTGGCGGGTCGACCGTCTGTGCTACGGCGAGGGTGTGACATGGCGTGTGAGCTGGAGCGTCGCGTATCCATGTGGACGTGGACCTGCCCAGGAGCGTGCGGCGGGCGGCGGGGGCACGTCGACGGCGTCGTGTCGGTCAGGATGTTCGTACTGCCTGAGCTGGAGTGGCTGCTGGAGGGCTGCGGCTCCATATTGCATTCCTTCTCGAAGACGCTAGCTAGTTCACTACTGCCTCCGCATATATTAAATTAAATTAAATTAAATAGTAGTACATCTCCAAATTTCAGCTAGACTAAAAAAATGTATTTCAATTTCAAATTTAGCTAAGTTTTCGTTTTACTCGTGAGTCCTTTCAGTGTCTTTTGTTTTGTTCTTTTTTTTCTCTTCTGACATTTGGATTTATATAGCGAGTCTTGAGTAGTAGTTTGGTCAGTTTTGTCTTCGTCTTCTCAGTGAGTTTCTTTCCACGTCTTTTCGTTTCACTTTTAGTTTTGTTTTTGTGCATAAGTCTCTTTTTTTTTAGATTTGTCTATCCCTTTCGGTGAGAACTACTTTGTTTGTTTCGTACGATTTTTTTTTTTACTACATGTTCCTCCACTCACATGGTTTTTCATTTTCCCATTAAAAGTGAAAATACTAAACTTCATATTATGGGTCTTTGAATCATTATTAATCAATCTCTAAGAAACAAATATTTTTGTTGTAAGTTATTGACACAATTTTGATTAAAAATAAAATTTTAGTAAAACCTGAATCAGTTGTTGGCCTAACTAGTCAAACTGTAAAATGAAATTTTTGAAGTTTGTTGTCTGATATATTCTAAATCTAGAGACCAATCCTTGACATGTCAACATCTAACTCCTTGCCAACTTTAATCAAAGATGAGAATTACATATCCTTTTTAATCAAAGAATTAAATATTTAATGGACCTTAAAGAAATACCCCTACTATAGATTTGTCCAAAATGTCAAGTTTTAAGCAACTGGAGGGTTAGTATTCCTACTATTTTGAATTATAGGCCGTCTGGTTTCTAAATATTGGTACGGTGACTTTGCAAGTTAATTTTCAAGTTTTGGTAACATTATTGTCGTTGCTCCATGGTTCTTTCGTGAGGCGAATCTGCGAGTGTACTCTTTACAAGCTGTTTGGCACCCGGTCTCATGCTTTGAGACAAACTTCAACATGGTGTTTAGTTGAAAGGATTATGGGTCGACGGTCGACCAAAGACGGGTCCGCGCCCACACCAGAAATATCATTTTTTTTTCTTAACCTTTTTTTAAGAAATTCACATTTATGGTTTTTATAATCAGTAATAATTATGAACATTTACTGGTTCTAAAGGAAGTAAGAGAGAACTAAATGTTTAACTTTACTAACACATTAGTAATATCAAAATTAAAGTTATGATGTATCTATGAGTAAATATGTGATTTACAACGGGCAAAAAAATATAATGATTGTATATTTTTTTACTCCATTGCAATTTTTGCAAGACGTCATAGTTTGATATTTGTGTACCATGATTGCCTCACGGTATAAAGATTGTGTTTTTATTTGAGTGGAATACATTATGCGTCCTTAAACTTTCCGCTTTTTCGTCTAGGTTTCATGGAATCTCAAAATGGCAATTTGCGTGCTTAGCTTTTTGAACGGTCCATTCCAAGTGTGAACTGGTCCACGATTGAACCCACAGTGGATTCAGAATGAATGAACCAGCTAAAAGCTAAAGGACCTAAATTACCACTTTGAGAGTTTTTTTTTTGAAAGATCCAATTTCACGGCTTTGATTAACAATACTAAGAAGAAGATACCAAACATTCGTTACATGCGCGAGGGGTGCTACCGTCTGCAGCCCAGGCCACGGCGGTTTGAGACTCTGCATGGGCTTATTACAATACTAAGGAGTTCTGCAACCGCCAATCTTGAGAACTCATCACGACCCAGACATTTCTAATTCGGCCAGTACGAGACCGACCAACGCTGGCTTTAGGCGATGACACATGGGACACCAAGGCAACAACGATTTTGCATTGAAGATTCATGGCACCTCCATCTCCAAATCCTCTGTCCAGGTGCTAGTGCTTGGGCCCTGATCGCCATGATGGCCTGCTCAGGTAGATCATTAATACACGTATCCCAGACGGTGATAACTGCATCAGGAGCCGACGATAGTCTGTTGATGAAGTCGAGTTCGCGCATCAGTGTCGGTGTTTTGACCCCCGAGGGGTTAACACCAACAAGTAATATTCGTAATCACGTGCTCCCTTAATCCGGTGGGTGATGCAAGAAGGACACGGCGATTTATCCTGGTTCGGGCAAAGAAGGCCCTACGTCCAGCGGGGGGAGGATAGTTCGTGTTATCTTGCACCGAAGTGCTAGTACAGGGGGAAAATACAAGCAGGTGTGAGGAGCGCGAGCTGGAGCTTGGGCGTTTCGGGCGCCTGCTTTCTACTTTACACTGTCTCACGGTATTGTTTTGTGATCTAAAGCCTTAGCGTTTCTATGCTCTGGATCCTGTCGTTCTGTCCTCCTTTTTCTAACGTCCTGGCATCTCCTTTTATAGGTAAAGAAGGGGCACAGGAGTACATATATTTAGAGTTCGCATGGCTGGTGTCGCATGGCATGGAGGCCGATCACGTCGGTGCTGCTGTAGTGATGTACGTCGATATGGGAGGCCCTGCAACCGTTGCGTCGGGAGTTGTTGAAATGCAGCTCAGAGTCGTTGGAGTCCCACTTGAGGGTTCGTTCGACGAAGTCGAGGGGCGGCGGTCGAGGGTCTGGCTCGAGTCGAGGGGGTCGAGTCGAGAGGGTCGAGCCTCACCGGATAAGGTCGAATCCCGGGAAATGCGGGAAACGTGCTGATTTATGCGTCTCGAGGGGGTGCTGGACGGGACACAGTGCTCAGCATGGCGCAACAGCGAAGTATGACCCGCGGGATTCCGGGGCATGGGCGGTAAAAGCAAGATTTGACTGCCACTCCCACAACTGTTACCGTAACTGTGGCCATACGGTTAGGCGGGGGTAGGTAAAACGCATTAAATGCGCCCGGATCTGTACGGGAGAGTCGGTAGCCGAGGGGTGCACTGTCCTCGAGGGCTGCCCATTCGCGCGAACGAAGTTCCGTCCTCGAGGGCAGGCTCATTCGCCGGGCGAAGTTCCGTCCTCGAGGGGTCGCCCGAATCGTACCCTCGAGTGTACAGTCCCAGTCCGCTCGGTAGCCCCTCGAGCAGGCTTTGGCTTTGGGCCGTCGTAGCCCGTTCGTGGGTCAACCCAATATGCTTTAGCCTGCGGGCCTTCGAATGTTAATCGTGGGAGGTCACTGGAGGGTTCGTGTTGCTGATTTTACGGGGTTTAGCCCGGTAAACCAAGGGTTTAGGGTACCCATTTTCTGGGTAACGACAGCAGCCCCCGAGCCCCTGTGCGAGTGATGGCACTCAGGCAGGGGGTCAAGAATTGGAAACGGGACGTGATTCGGATCTTTCTGTGGGGGGCGCGCGAGCGAACCCCGCGGGGGTAGCCCCCGAGGCCTCGTAGGAGTCGAAAGACTCCTGTGAGGGCTTCATTTGTCTTTGGTCGAGGGGTGCTTGTCCGGTCGGGTACATGCCTGAACTAGAGTCGCAGCGTTTTACCGAGGGGTGCGTCGGGACACCGAGCCCCCGGGGGATTTTCGACCCTCTTTCGTCGAGGGGTGCCAGGCACAGTCGAGCTCCCGAGCCTCGTGCGGCTGGGGCGTTGTCGGCCTCGGCATTCATCTCATGAGTCCTTTCGATCGGACGTGAGGTGAGAAGCGTTGGATTACCCTCGATAGGGCGAGCCGCGAAGTTCTCAGTGAGCTGGTAACGGGAAAATCCAAGTGAGAGCCCGTTCCTCATTCGATAGAGGTCGGCTGGTGGCCCAGAGGCGGTCTCATTAGAGCAAAACGCATGGTCTTACGGATACCGATTCCATTCGATAGGTCTCGGCAGCTCGATGCCTCCCTTCGGGGGGATTCCATAAAGTCCGTAGCATTTCGCCTTGGATGTGTCCAAAGGGGTCTCGAGAATTCATTCTCGAGCAAGGCCTCGTGTTGGCTCCCCCTTGGTCACCCCTGACTCGGGTGCTCGAGGGCGGCTGTCGAACCCTGATCGTGGGGCCAGCCTTCGCTCCCTCGAGGCTTAGGGCCGGAGCCCGATTTTTTTATTTTTTTTGGTGCTCAAGGGCGGCCGTTGAACCCTCACTCGAGGGCCGGCCTTTGCTCCCTCGAGACTTTGAGGTGGGGCCAGAGCCTGTTTTACCTTTCATAGAAATCTCCGTTGGCGAGTAGCGGCTCTTTTTTCCTATCGTTGGACACGCCTTTTGAGGAGAAGGCCTTAGCGGTGCGATCGTGGTGGGCCCGAGCAACGGCTCTTTGCCAAAGGTGTGACGCGTGCATCCGGTCGAGGATCAAGGGGGGGCGGTCAGGTAAGCGCATTAATTACGGGAAGTTACCTTTTCCCTGCCGCCGGACTCTGCCCGTTGCTCTTCCCGGGTATAAAAACAGAGGGGGACAGGCGCTGTTCGCCCCCACCTTGGCCATTCTCCCAAATTCCTACTTTCCTGCGCGCGTGAGGGTAGAAACTTAGAGCAAGAAATCACAGTTAGGAACCTTCCTGGTCATTCGTCCGCCGAGGAGATTCGTGTTGTTGCTGCCGCCGCCGCGTCCACCGAGCGGATCCGTGCCGCCGCTGCTGCCATGGCCCCCGTCCTCCAGCCCGCCGAACCCTAGCGCCTGTCGACTGTGACGCGGCAAAGGTTGAACGAGCTGGTGGGAGAAGGACTTCTCCGCCCCGTCACCGATTTGAATCGGCCGGAGTGGATTGCGCCGCCGAGGAACCACCAAGAGCCGAACCCGTCGGAGGGCTATGTGGTGAGCTTCCTCAAATATCATCGGCATGGGTTCGGTGTACCCCCGAGCGAGTTCATGCGGGGGTTGACGAACTTCTACGGCGTCGAGCTCCAACATTTCTCCCCCAACGCCATCTCCAACGCTGCCATCTTCGCGGCCGTCTGCGAGGGCTACCTTGGGATGGCGCCACATTGGGAGCTGTGGCTCCATCTTTACAAGGGGGAGTGGTTCGCCTCTCCGGTGGCACCAGGGATAAAGCGAGTCGTCAGAGCGGGCTGCCTCAACTTCGTGTTGAAGACCAGAAAGTTAGAGGAGCCGCACGAGTATATCCCCACCGGGTTGATGTCCAACCACTCCCGGTGGGACAAGCAATGGTTCTACCTTCGCAACGACGGAGGCTACCTCCCGCCGTACACCGGTCGGCTTATCACCGAGCGTCCATTCAACTGGCCGCACAGTGTCGCGGGAGATCTTCAGCGTCGACTTCGTCCCCTCGTCGCCGCGATGAAGGCCCTTCGAGAGGCAGGCCTGACGGCAGGTGTGGTGGTCTCGGCCTTCCACAGTCGATGGGTGCTCCGTCTGATGGAGCGCCCACTGCGGTTGGACGAGATGCTCCCCTTGGCGGCACCCGAGGTTCTCGAGAGGTGCCGAATGTCCGGCGAGAAGCCGTCCACCGCGAAAGTCGTTGCGCGGGTAAAGGGGATGGTCGCGGGCTCGTTCAGGGCAGAAGACGTCAACCGCCTCCCCATGCGGCCGGAGGAGGGTTGCCTCAACTTGGTGAGTGCCCCGACGCGTGCCTTTTGCGTTTTTGTTTTGCCCCTTCTCTTGTCCCTGTGACTAAACGTTTTCGTATAGGGGAGAATCGACTACTGGAGATCGAGGCCCTACTGAGGGAGGACGCTCCCGATCGTCAGGTAAGACGCTTCAACGCCCAGCAAGAAAAGAGGCGTAAGGACGAAGAGGAGAAGAAGAAGGCCAAGAAGCTCTGGGAGCGCGAAAGGCTTGCGAGGCGCCGTGCTCAGCAGAGGCATGACGGGCTCTCGGAGGAGAAGTCTCCCTCGTCCGAGGGAGATAAAGATGATGTTGACGATGACAGCGATGACGTCGAGGGGGTGGCGGGGCGTCTCGAGCTCATCTTGTCGGGTTCCTCCCATGCTGACCGCCCCTTCGTGTAGGAGGAGGCGGTGGAGCAGCGCGTCCCCCAGCCGGGAACCTCGGCCTCGGAGCGCCGGCGTAAGAAAAGGTGGGCCGACGCCTCGACTCGAGGGGGTTCACCCCCCTCCCGTCGTACTCGAGGCGGGACCCCACCCATTTTGACCTGGGAAACCCGGTCCTGGTCGTCGGCGCGGGCGGAGCAGAGCCGTGCTCAGGAGGCCCCGTCGGAGCAGGGAGGCGCGGCGACCCCACCGATGGCCCCGAGCAGCCTCAGCCCCGGGAAGAGCTTGGCTTCGGGAGGGGTCTCGAGATCTACTGGCGGTTCGAGGAGGACCCAAAAGGCCTCTATCCCCTTCGGGTAAGTGTTGTTGATTCAATTCTTTTTCGTTGCATCCTCCTCGTGCAGTTTAATAAGCTTTTTGCCGTCCTGCTTCCCATCCAGGCCCAAGCGCCAAATCGAGGAGGCGTCTCTTGCGCCGGCTAAGAGGCTCAAGGTGGACGCAGCTGCGAAAATGGAGGCCCCGGTCACAGGTGTGACGTCGAGGCCCTTGGCTCCGTGGGAAGCCAAGTGGTTGTCCTCAGCCCTCGGAGCTATGGTGCGCGGTAGGCTGACGGGTTCTGCTCTTGCTGCAGGGTCGAGCGTCTCAGGGGCCGCGACGGGCGATGACTTCGAGCCAGGGAGGACGCAAGAGGGAGGGAGCTCCTCCTTGACGTCGTCGTCCGCGGTCCTCGAGCTCGGCCCGGCACCAGGGGGCGGAGCCCCGACGTCGGGAGCTTCCGCTCCTGGCCGACCGGAGGCCTCGATCCCCGCACCCAAGGCAGGAGCCCCCGAGGGCCACGAGCCGGGAAAGGAGGTAGCGTCGTCGACCTCGAGGGTGAGGAGACCACAGCCCTTCCCCCCTCAACGGGAGAGTGGAGACCCTGGCCGACGGGGCTACGCGAGCTCGAGGCCCAGAGGAAGCAGGAGCAGGGGGGCCCTGCAAGATGCAGAGCTGCCGCGGCCGCAGCGGGAGGGGGAGAAAGAGCCGCGGAGCGGCGGGAAGAGGAGGAGAAAACCGGGGGCCAGCCCCAGCATCAACAGGTGTAGCAGACGCCGCCAAGGGACACAGCGCTGCTGGACCCGCCGGCGCAGCAGCCGCCCGAGACGTCAGAGACAGAGGGGACTTCAGGACTGCCCAAGCAATGGGTGTCCGTGATCACTCTGGATGAGCTGCTGTCTGAACAGGAAATAGCGTCGAAGGCGTCGACGGTCCCGTGGCTGCCGGGGGTGCAATTGGAGGAGGCCTCGGTACCGAACCCACCGGAAGATGCATCGATGCTGGACCCGCCGGCGCCACAGGATGTGGTGTTGGGGGAAGCGACAGCCTCGACACCTCCGCTGCCTCCGAAGGCGCCAGAAGCAGCGTCGAGCCAGCCGTCGCAACCGTCGACGGAGCAGCCAGAGGAGACGACGGCTTCTGGCCTGCCGAGGAGGTCGACTTCCGACCTCGAGCTGAGGGATGCTGGCGCCACGTCGGAGCTCCGCACCCCAGCGGAGTTGGCCGAGCGTTATGGCGTCCCACGCGATGTGGTGGACGAGATTGAGTCCTTGGCGCGAACCAAGGTCAAGACGGTCCTTCCACATTGGGGCAAGGAGCGCATCATACTCCGGGAGCTTGGCGACTCCAGCGCTCCGGGAATCGAGATGGACGACCCGGTGGAAGTCAAGTGCTGGGAGGATGCGGAGCGGTCCTGGGCATGGCTGCAGCACTTGCTGAAGCTGGGCGTCAAGCTCGCCGAAGGCCTCGACCGGAATCTCGCGGTGAGTCCCTGTGTAGACCATATGCAGTTTTTTGAGTTCTTTCGTATGGAATGCCTTGACCCTCGATTTCCTGTCCCCTGGAGGTGCGGAGGCGTTCCTACTCCAAGTCAGACTTCCTCCATGAAACGCTCAACAGCCGGGAGGAAGTGCTTCACCAACTCAAAGCCGGTCGCTCTGCGCAGGGCAGGGTGGCCGAGATCGAGGAGGAGCTGAAGCGGACCAGGGGGAGGCCGCCAAAGCCAAAGAGGAGGCCGCTCGGGCGAAGGAGGACGCCGAGGCTGCTCGAGGGGAAGCCGCCCAACTCAAGGAGGAAGCCGACGCGGCCAAGGCCAAAACGGAGAGGGCCAAGGGCGAGAGCATCCGAGCCTAGAAGCGCGTCGAGCTACTCGTGGGGGAGGCTCAAAGCTCCATGGAGCGCATCCGCTCGCTCGAGGCCAATCTCGCTGAAGTCTCCACGGCGCGCAACACCCTTTCCGCCTTGGCCCAGGAGGAGAAGAATCGAGCCGCTAGCCTAGAAACCCAGCTCAGGGCGATGAAGGCTACCCTCCAAGAGAAGGAGCAGGCCATCATCTTGGCTGGTGGCGCCCTTGAGACCCTCCGCTGTGAGAAGACGGAGGTGACCCGGGCCTTCAAGGAGGCCCAGCGAGAGCGAGATGAGGCTCGGGGGGAGCGCGACGCCGTGCTGGGGGATCGCAGCGCCCTCGAGACTCGCTATGCTGGTGAGTTCCTTGAAGAGCCTTTGATCTTTTTTCTTCCTGTATGGTTTGTCTAACTCTTGTTTTGTGTTTCAGGCCTCGAGACCGAGCTGCGCGCTACCCAAACCGTCGCCAAGGCGCTGCAGGAGAGCCTTGTGGCGGAGGGGGCGCTTCTTGGCTGGCTCCGGGTTGCCCTCGACAGACTCTGCGCCTCCTGGGAGGTCGGGCCCATCGAGGGTGCTGAAGAAGACATCCCGGGTGCCGCGCTCATCGATCGGATCTACTACCTCAACGCCACCCTTCGTGATCGCGTGCGGGAGGCGCTTCATACCGGCGTGAAGCGGGCGCTGGCAGTGGTCTCCTCCGGCTTCGTCTTCGACATAGACATGGTCGCCCAAGGCTTTGTTCCTGATATCTCAAAGACCAACGCTGAGAATGAGGAGCGATGCCGAGGGCTCATCAATGACGCCGAGAGGCCGGGGGGAGCGCTGGCGAAGTTGTTCGAGGACGAAGTCCTCCCCCCGCGGATGAAGGGTACCTCGTCGAGGAGGGCGGCGACGGAGCGGGCCGGTAGGGCAAGGCTGGGCGGAGATGCCCGTGTAATAAGTTAGTTTTTTATAACTTATATTCAATGTGGCTTCGAAAGCCTTTTTGAACATTAATGCATCTATCGTAATGCAATTTGTCATTTTACTTTCAAGCCTTCTCTGCTTTCTTTCACCTAGACTTTGCTTTTTTGACTAAGTTTTCGACGCATGCTCGTATCCCTCGAGGAGGAGCGAGTAGAGGTACCGTAGCCCGGAGGCGTAGGAGAGCTCCCGGCTCGACAGCCCTCGACCCTCTAGGGAGTTCGAGGCATTTTCTACTTAGTCGCGAAGCGTATCGAGGCGTGAGAAAGAAGAGGCGCTCGAGTTCTGATTGCCTGACTTTTGCTTTTCGACTAAGTGTTTGACGCAGGCTCGTATCCCTTGAGGGGGGAGCGAGTGGATGTACCGTAGCCCGGAGGCGTAGGAGAGCTCCGGCTCGACAGCCCTCAACCCCTAGGGAGTTCGAGGCGTTTTCAACTTAGTTGCGAAGCGAAAGGGGACGCTCGAATTTTAAAAAAATCGTTCATATTTTTAGGAACTTAGGGGGTTCCCCCCCGTTAGCCCCCGAGGGAGGCTCGACTCTGGCGAGACAGGGTCGAGGCTACCTCTTGCATGTACAATAACAAGTTTGAACTTATAATCGAAAGTACTCCTTATATTTGCCATGCGAAAATGTACAAAACATGCGAGAATGTACGAGGACATTGGTGCTCTAAGGGTAGAAATGACGTAGCTGTTCGATGTTCCATGCGTTGGTGAGGATTTTGCCTTTGTTGTTAGCGAGCTTGTACGTCCCGGGCTTTAGCACCTCAGCTACGGTGTATGGGCCTTCCCATGGTGGGGTCAGCTTGTGACGTCCCTTGCTGCTCTGTTGTCGACGTAGGATGAGGTCTCCAACTTGGAAGTCCCTCGGGCGCACGTGCTTGTCGTGGTAGCGTCGAAGTTTCTGCTGATACCTCATGGAGTGAATTAGTGCCATGTCTTGAGCCTCCTTGAGCTGGTCGACGGCGTTTGCGAGGGCTTCTTCGTTGCTTTGCTCGTTGTACGCCTTTGGTCGAGGGGAACCATACTCGAGGTCAGTGGGGAGGAAGGCCTCGGACCCATAGACCAAGAAGAATGGGGTGAACCCCGTGGCTCAACTAGGTGTTGTCCTTAAGCTCCATAGGACCGAAGGCAGCTCCGCGGCCCATTTTTTTTCGTGCTTGCTGAGGCGGTTGAGGATCCTTGGCTTGAGGCCCTGCAAGATCATGCCATTGGCGCGCTCGACCTCGCCGTTAGTTCGAGGATGTGCAACCACGGACCAATTCACACGGATGTGATGGCGATCGCAAAAATCCAAGAACTTCTTGCCGGTGAACTGTGTGCCGTTGTCCGTGATGATGATGTTTGGGACCCCAAAGCGACGGATGATGTCGGTGAAGAACTCGACCGCCCGTTCGGAGCGGATATTGCCGATAGGCTGGGCTTCGATCCACTTGGTGAATTTGTCGACGGCAACGAGCAGGTGGGTGAAGCCTCCAGTTGTCCTTTTGAGGGGACCAACGAGGTCGAGCCCCCATACGGCAAACGGCCATGTGAGGGGGATCATTTGCAAAGCATGCGCGGGGAGGTGCGTCTGCTTGGCGTAAAACTGACACCCTTTGCACGAGCGGACAATGTTTGTGGTATCAGAAACGGCGGTCGGCCAGTAGAAACCCTGTCAGAAGGCATTGCCTACGAGGGTCCTTGGCGCTGCGTGATGGCCGTAGGCCCCCGAGTGTATGTCCTCGAGGAGCCTCCTGCCTTCTTCAATAGTAATGCAGCGCTGAAGAACGCCTGAGGGGCTTCGCCTGTAGAGTTCCTTGCCATCACCGTAGATGACATAGGACTTGGCCCGTCGCGCGATCCGGCGAGCTTCGGTTCGGTCCTCCGGAAGCTCTCCCCGAATGAGGCAGTCGAGGAAAGGGGCTCGCCAATCCAGCGGCGGGCTCGACGGAGGAGGAGTCCCTTGGATCTCCATAACCTGGGCCCCGGTCGAGGGGGCCCCAGTCGAGGTCGTGGGGTGGAGCTTCAAGGGCGTAGTGCAAGCCCCCGAGCCCAAATCGATGGAGGGCTCGAAGAGGTCCCTCGAGAATACGTCCGGAGGGACTGTACCTCGAGTCGATGCGATTTTTGCAAGCTCATCCGCGGCTTCGTTGTATCGTCGAGCAACATGACTAAGTTCGAGGCCGTGGAACTTGTCTTCCAACTTGCGCACTTCGTTGCAGTAGGCTTCCATCTTGGCGTCATGGCAGTTCGAGGCCTTCATCACTTGGTCGATGATTAGTTGCGAGTCGCCTCGAACGTCAAGGCGTCAGACCCTGAGTTCAAGGGCAACTCGTAATCCAGTGACGAGAGCTTCGTACTCCGCGACGTTATTAGAAGCGGCAAAGTGGATGCGAATGACGTAGCGCATGTGGACTCCGAGGGGCGAGATGAAGAGCAAGCCCGCGCCTGCTCCTATCTTCATGAGCGACCCGTCGAAGTACATTGTCCACAGCTCGACTTGGATTTGAACTGGCGGCAGCTGAGTGTCGGTCCACTCAGCGATGAAATCCGCCAGCGCTTGGGACTTGATGGCCTTCCACGGTGCGTAGGTGATGGTCTCGCCCATGAGCTCGACCGACCACTTAGCAATCCTTCCAGCGGCCTCCCGGTTATGGATGATCTCCCCCAAGGGGAACGAAGATACCACGGTAACCGGGTGGCTGAGGAAGTAGTGCTGGAGCTTGCGACGTGTAAGGACGATGGCGTAGAGCAGCTTCTGCACCTGTGGGTAGCGGATTTTCGTTTCCGAAAGCACTTCGCTGACGAAGTAAACCAGCCACTTGACGGGCAAGGCGCGCCCTTCCTCTTGCCTCTCAACCACTATGGCCGCGCTGACCACCTGAGTGGTTGCGGCGACATAGAGGAGGAGGGGCTCGGGCGGTTCAGTCGACGTCGCTGGTCGAGGAGGGACGAGAATCGGGGTGGATGTCAGCATGCCTTTGAGTTCGTCGAGAGCCTCCTCGGCCTCCGCGGTCCATGTGAATCGCTCGGATTTTTTCAAGAGGCGGTACAGAGGCATGGCCTTCTCCCCTAAACGTGAGATGAAATGGCTGAGGGCCGCGAGGCTGCCCGTGACCTTCTGCACGCCCTTGAGATCCCAAATCAGCCCCATTCGCATGATGGCCGCCACCTTCTCGGGGTTGGCCTCGATCCCGCGCTGGGAGACGATGTATCCGAGGAGCATGCCCCGAGGCACTCCGAAGACACATTTCTCGGAGTTAAGTTTTATGTTTTTGGCTCGAAGGAACCCGAACGTGATTTCGAGGTCATGGATGAGGTTGTCCAGTTTTCTGGACTTGACCACGATGTCATCGACATAGGCCTCGACCGTGTCGCCTATGTGTTCGCCGAAGACATGGAGCATGCACCGCTGATACGTTGCCCCGGCGTTTCAAAGGCCGAAGGACATGGTGATGTAGCAGTACATGCCAAAAGGTGTGATGAAGGAAGTCTCGAGCTGGTCGGACTCTTTCATCTTGATTTGGTGGTAGCCGGAATAAGCATCGAGGAATGAGAGGGTTTCACATCCCGCGGTAGAGTCAACAATTTGATCAATGCGTGATAAAGGAAACGGAACTTTGGGACATGCTTTGTTTAAACTAGTATAGTCAATACACATCCGTATTTTTCCATTCTTTTTCTTAACTAGCACGGGATTAGCTAACCATTCGGGGTGATGGACCTCCTTGATGAATCCAGCCGCCAAAAGCTTGTGCACTTCCTCGCCGATGATCCTGCACTTCTCGTCGTCGAAGCGACGCAGGCGTTGCTTCACCGGTCTGGACCCGGCCCGGATCTCCAAGGCGTCCTCGGCGACTTCCCTCGGTATGCCCGGCATATCCGAAGGACTCCATGCAAACATATCAGTGTTTGCGTAGAGAAAGTCGACGAGCACGGCTTCCTATTTGCCCTCGAGGTCGGCGCTGATCGTTAGCACCTTCTCACCGAGGCAGCTCAGGTCGAGGGGGACTTTCTTGGTGTCTTGTGCCGGCTCAAAGTTGCCGGCGTGCCGCTTGGGATCTGGCACCTCGTCGGCGAGGCGCTCGAGGGTCGCGGCTATCATGGCATTTTGCTCGACGGCCTCTCCATACTCGATGCATTTGACGTCGCAGTCGTACGCGTGCTCGTAGGAGGAGGCAACGGTGATGACGCCCTTGGGTCCTGGCATCTTGAGCTTAAGGTAGGTGTAGTTTGGGATTGCCATGAACTGAGTCCGGTCGGCCGATGATAGCGTGATACGTTCCGTGAAACCCGACAACCTCGAAGGTGAGGGTCTCTTTCCTGAAGTTGGCAGGGGTGCCAAAGCAGACAGAAAGGTCGATACGGCCGACGGGAAGGGCCTTTTTCCCCGGCACGACGCCATGGAATCCCCCGGCGCTGGGTCGGAGTTGGTACCTCTTGACTCCCAGGAGGTCGAGGGTCTCAAGGTAGATGACGTTCAGGCTGCTGCCGCTGTCCATGAGGACCTTCGAGAGGCGGGTGTTCATGATGATTGGGTCGACGACGAGCGGATAGGCCCCGGGGTTGGGGACACGACCCGGATGGTTATCGCGGTTGAACGTGATGGGCGCGTCAGACCAGTCGAGGTAGTGAGGTGTCATGACTCGAACGGAGAAGACTTCTCGACGCTCCCGCTTGCACTGTCGAGGCATGAGCTGGGTCAAGGGGCCCCCTTAGATCATGTAGCAGTCATAGACTTCGGGGAATTTTCCGTCTTCCCTGTTGTCTCCCTCACTGCCGCCTTGGTCTTTCTTGTTGTCACCTTTCTTCATGCCCACTTGCTCAAAGTGCTTTCAAAGCATGCGGCAGTCCTTAAGCTTATGCTTTGCCCCGTCCTTGTGATATGGGCAGGGCTCCTCGAGCATTTTGTCGAAGATGGCGCCCTCGGGGGACCTCGAGGTCTTTTGCATTCGGTTGCTGCGACGAGATCATCTTCTGCAGCCTCACGCTTGCCTTGCTGATTTTTCTTCTTCTTGTTGTTTCTCTTCGGCCCTTTGCTCGAGCCTCCAGCGTTGTCGGCTGCCGGCACCTTTCCCTTGTCCTTCCCGTCACTGAAGAAGGCGCCGACCGCCTCTTCGCCGACCGCGTAGTTGGCGACCACATCCATGAGCTCGTCGACAGTGTTGGGGCGGTTACGCCCCAACTCGAGAACTAGGTCCTTGCAGGTTGTACCTGCAACGAATGCTAGAATAACGTCGAGATTGGAGATATGGGGTAGTTCGGTGCGGAGCTTGGAGAATCGTCGAGCAAAGTTACTGAGAGACTCCCCTGGTTTCTGCTTGCAATTGCGCAGTTCCCAGGAGTTCCCGGGACGCACGTAGGTACCTTTGAAGTTCCCCTCGAGGATCCGGACAAGGTCGACCCAGCCACAAATCTGGTTAGGGGGAAGCTCCTTGAGCCACCTACGCGCGGTGTCGGACAGGAACAGGGGAAGGTGACGTATGATGACGTGATCGTCACGTGCCCCGCTCGCCTGACAAGCCAGCCGAAAGTCGGCTAGCCAGAACTCGGGATTGGTTTCGCCGTTGTATTTGACGATGCTCGTGGGAGGTCGAACCTTGTCGGGCAGCTGGGCGCAGCGGATCATCCTGCTGAAGACTCGGGGACCCGGTGGCTCCGGGGCCCGTCGGTCTTCGTCGCTGTCGTAACGCCCTCCACGATGGGCGCTGTACCCTGGATCCTCGGCATCCTCGTACTTGCGTTTGCGATTCTCGACAATGTCAAGGCGCGCGTCACGGGGAGCGCGGTCGTCGTTGATACATTCTCGGGTTGGCTTCTTCTTCGGTCGGGGGGCCGTCCCCTGATCGACCCAGCTCTCCCTTTCGGGCCGGGAGGGCTCGACCTGAGGTTCGGAGGGTGCCCCTCGATGCCTCGAGGCTGAGCTCTCGGCTTGCTGAACAGCAGCAACTTGGAGGAGATCTCGACCTCGCGTTGTATCCACCGAGCTTGCGAGTTGGATGGCGCGAGCATATTGCGAAGGAGCATAGCCGCCGCGACAATGTTCTGGCTTGATCGGCGATAACGGTTGGCGGGTTGCTCGGGTGCCCCAGCCTCGTTGATCTGCCGGTTGACCTCTCGGGCCCTGGCTCGGGCTCTACCGTCGGGCGGTCGTCGCTCTTGCTCGAGGGTTAGCTCGAGCAGGCGCAATCGTTCCTGCTCGTCGGCGAGCTTCGCCTGCAACTCCTAAATTTGTGCCAGCTGTGCGTCCTGCTCGCCAGGACGGGGGCACGCCTCTCGAGGTGCGTCTGGTTGTTGGTCCTCTGCTCTGGGGAGAGCACCTCTCGCCGCAGCGGTAGCTGCCCCGGCCACTGGATCGATGGTGTCCTGATCGGAGTCGACATCACCATCGATGTGGAGGCACTCGCGGGTAGGATCCCAATGATCAGAGTCAGAGTCGGAGTGTGCCGACGGTGTACCTCCGGGGGCCGAACGCTCTCGCGAAGGCCAAGCCCTCGGAGGCTGGTGTGACAGTCCCCACGTCCGTCATTGCACGGAGAAGGGCGCCTGGGCGGTCCTCTAACGTGCTCATGTTGGAGTGGGTCGCTGTCGAGATCGTCGTCGTGGCATTGTTGACGTCGAATGAAGGCCGCCGATGACGCTCGAACAGCTCGTGCGGGAGCGGGCTCGATCGAGCGGGGACTTCGTCGCGCTTCTTGGATGAGCGTACTGCGAAGGTGGAGTCAGGGTTGTGGTGGGGTCCTGCCGATTTGCCCTCTACCTCTGAACTCGGGTCAGACAACCCCTCAACAAGGGGTTCCTCATCTCCGGTCAGGGGCGAGGAGAAAGCAACGGGAACCATCCTCGATTCAGGTTGATGGCGATGACGGTGTCGATCATGCCTCCTTCTGGATGTGGAAGCATGGTGGTGAGACCGGCGAGCGGCCCCCCATGAGCGTGGGGGCGTACCGCGACCTCCGTTTGGGTCACTGATCAAGAACAGGTTCATGTCATAGCCCTGGCCGAGGGTCATGAACTCCAGGCTCCCAAACCAGATCACCGTAGCGCGCGGAAGTGGTGAAACAAAGTCTCCCATCCGAAAAAATGGCCGGAAATCGTTAGTGACACGTGGTTCCCCTACCTGGCGCGCCAACTGTTGGTGTTTTGACCCCCAAGGGGTTAACACCGACGAGTAATATTCGTAATCGCGCGCTCCCTTAATCCGGTGGGTGATGCAAGAAGGACACAGCGATTTATCCTGGTTCGGGCAAAGAAGGCCCTACGTCCAGTGGGGGGAGGATAGTTCGTGTTATCTTGCACCGAAGTGCTAGTACAGGAGAAAATACAAGCAGGTGTGAGGAGCGTGAGCTGGAGCTTGGGCGTTTTGGGCGCCTAGCTCTCTACTTTACACTGTCTCACGGTATTGTTTTGTGATCTAAAGCCTTAGCGTTTCTATGCTGCTGGATCCTGTCGTTCTGTCCTCCTTTTCCTAACATCCTGGCGCCTCCTTTTATAGGTGAAGGAGGGGTACAGGAGTACATATATTTAGAGTTCGCATGGCTGGTGTCGCATGGCGTGGAGGCCGATCACATCGGTGCTGCTGTAGTGATGTACGTCGGTATGGGAGGCCCTGCAGCCGTCGCGTCGGGAGTTGTTGAAATGCAGCCCGGAGTCGTTGGAGTCCCGCTCGAGGGTTCGTCCGACGAAGTCGAGGGGCGGCGGTCGAGGGTCTGGCTCGAGTCGAGGGGGTTGAGTCGAGAGGGTCGAGCCTCACCGGATAAGATCGAATCCCGGGAAATGCGGGAAACGTGCTGATTTATGCGTCTCGAGGGGGTGCTGGACGGGACACAGTGCTCGGCATGGCGCAACAGCGAAGTACGACTCGCGGGATTCCGGGGCATGGGCGGTAAAAGCAAGATTTGACCGCCACTCCCACTAATATTACCGTAACTGTGGCCATACGGTTAGGCGGGGGTAGGTAAAACGCATTAAATGCGTCCGGATCCGTACGGGAGAGTCGGTAGCCGAGGGGTGCACTGTCCTCGAGGGCTGCCCATTCGCGCGAACGAAGTTCCGTCCTCGAGGACAGGCTCGTTCGCCGGGCGAAGTTCCGTCCTCGAGGGGTCGCCCAAATCGTACGCTCGAGTGTATAGTCCCAGTCCGCTCGATAGCCCCTCGAGCAGGCTTTGGCTTTGGGCCGTCGTAGCCCGTTCGTGGCAACCCAATATGCTTTAGCCTGCAGGCATTCGAACGTTAATCGTGGGAGGTCACTGGAGGGTTCGTGTTGCTGATTTTGCGAGGTTTAGCCCGGCAAACCAAAGGTTTATGGTACCTATTTCCTGAGTAACGACGATCAGCTTTCTCGTGGCCCGTTCAGCCATGACACAGTTGAGTGGGTCGTGACCATGTTTTTCTGCTTCCTTCTGCTGTAGATGCTTTTAGGTGGGGAGGTAGGTGAGGAGGTCGTGTATGTGGTTAATGGGCTCAGATGAAAATTGAGGAAAAATTTAGAGATTCATGATAGTTTCACTCTTTTTGGTTTGACACATGGTTAACAAACATTGCCATATTAGTGTCAATACTAATTTATATAAAAAGTAAAATGTACATAAATAGACACGTCCCTTTTGATCCTTGTTTTCATGTTGTTATACATTCAATCCGCCTTTTTCTCTCATGGTTAGGCAGTTTTGCTATAGAAATGGACGATGATATGATATTATATCTGACAGAGTACATGGAACACACACACACCAGAATATGGTGAAATTTAGAGACCAAAAATAGTGCAACCGGTACTTTTCTCTTTGTCACGTTGTGGGGCGTGAACAGGTTGCTATTGCTAGCCCTAGTTTAGTTTTCTCCTAATTTCAGTATTTGAAACCGTGTAAAAAGAAAATTTATCGTCACATCAAAATGTCGGTACATGCATGAAGTAGTAAATGTAAATAAAATCAAAAACTAATTATACAGTTTTGTTATACTTTACGAGACGAATGTTTTAAACCTAATTAGTTAAAGTTTAATAATTTTTTATAAATACAATAAAATGCTATATAAATTCTGCCGCAGGAATTGGAGACCCATTTCAACGAACGATACAAGGCCCTAGTCGAACATGCGTCCACCGTCCTGTCCAACTTCGCCACGCTCTTGGGTCCGTCCGATCCGATCGATCTCATCTTTCTCCACCGTCCAGCCTTCCCCAAAACCCCAGACAGAAGCAAAGCTCTCCACCACTCCGCCAGCCCTGCCGCCCGCTGGACTCGGAGAGACTGACACACTCCCCGATTCGTCGAATCCGCCATTAACTCCGCCTCACCCACCTCTCCTCCTACCACCCTTGGGCCAAGCCCCTGCACTACGCCTCCCTGTCTGCTGCCTGCGTCCCTGGCTGGCCCCTATAAAACCCAGCCCACGAGCCCCGCCGGAGCTCCATCCCCAACACAAGGGAGAGAGCCTTCACTTCACTCCCTCTCCCACCACAGGCCGGCACAGGTAGGAGTGGTACTGGACTACTGGCCATGCTGATCCTTCCATTCCTTTTCCTTGGCTGCCTCTTCCTGTTCTTGTTTGCATTCATTAATGGCCTCGATCGTGTTGTTTTGTTTTGTTTCTTGATGCTAGCAGCTGCTGCATCAAGTGCCGAGGAGGAGGAGCAGCAGTTTCGGCGGGAGGGCCGGGCCGGAGGAGGCGACGACGATGGAGCGGTTCGGCGTGCCGCTAGGCACGCGGCTGGGCCTGGACGGCGCCAGCGGCGTCGGCGGAGGAGGCGAGCTGCCGCCGGGGTTCCGGTTCCACCCGACGGACGAGGAGCTCATCACCTACTACCTCCTCCGCAAGGCCGTGGACGGCACCTTCTGCGGCCGCGCCATCGCCGAGATCGACCTCAACAAGTGCGAGCCATGGGAGCTCCCAGGTGAGTCAGTGATCCATCCAGTCGCTCTCATCATCTCGTTCCGCCACTCTTGGTGCATGATCTGATCCCGCCATTGCTGCATTGCTGATTGCTCCCCCATGCATGGACGCACAGACAAGGCGAAGATGGGTGAGAAGGAGTGGTACTTCTACAGCCTGCGCGACCGCAAGTACCCGACGGGCCTGCGCACCAACCGCGCCACGGTGGCCGGCTACTGGAAGGCCACCGGCAAGGACCGCGAGATCCGCGCCGCCCGCTCCGGCGCGCTGGTGGGCATGAAGAAGACGCTCGTCTTCTACCGGGGGCGCGCGCCCAAGGGGCAGAAGACGCAGTGGGTCATGCACGAGTACCGCCTCGAGGGCACATACTCGTACCATTTCCTCCCCAGCTCCACAAGGGTCAGTATTTTACTATGTATTTACATCATTTTTTGTTTTCTCCTGTGCTACTACTGATCAATTGATCATACACCTATCTTTTGTTAGTATGTTGTTTGAACGAGCATTTTTTTTTAAATTTATATTAGGGTAATGTTTGTCTATGTTCTCTGGGATTGAAGTTCATTACGCAAGCATGCATATAAAACTATGAGAAATTTGAAGTTTGTGTACACTACGGTGCACTGCACAAAACTACAAATACGCCTACGTAGGAGCAGTACAGCACTAGAGACACGAGGTAATGATGATGGGAGGGCAAATAGTAGTAGGCTCACACTCGAGCATTATCGCGCATGGCTAGCAGCTACGAGTAGGACAGGACAGGAGTAGCTAGCTAGCTAGCTGATGCACAGTGGTGCACAGGGGCAAGGCAGGCCCTGACGACGCGCTGTGTCCCCCTGGTTTTCCTCCCTGCCTCGCATTGCGTCAGTTGAGTGCATGCGTGTAGCATACGTACGTACTGCACTGCTGGCTTGCTTCTGCTGCTACATTACGTGCGTGGATATGGCAAAGCCTTGGCAGGGAGGGGATAGGATTAATCGGAGCGCAGCGCAGTGGAAGAGAGATTCGAATCTTTTCTCGGCCAGTGCCCCGACGATTCGAGCGTATCAGCAATGCTCAGCTTGTTTGTTTTTTTACTACTGCAATGCAATGATAGCACTTTCTGAATAAAATCTACTAGTAGTGTACTACTTACTACGTACATTGTACATTTGTATTGATGTTTCCTATCTCGTGTCAAACATGTGCGCACTAGATTCAGCAAAGTATAAAATATCTAATGTATTGTACCTTTTTAGCACTGTATATTATTCATGTTACAATGGCATTTTCTATACACTAGTACTTTTTATTAATCGCAAAAAATAGTACTTTTAATTAGTTATGAGCAGTAAAACAAAGACATCTGAACTGTAGCGTAGCATTGCTTCTTCTTTAAATAATGACACATGATGGTACTGCCTTTTTGCAGGATGAGTGGGTGATCGCGAGGGTGTTCCAGAAGCCCGGCGAGGTCCCACCGCCCCGCAAGCACCACCGCCTGAGCAGCGCCGGCGGTGGCGGCGACTCCTGCTTCTCGGACTCCACCTCGGCCTCCATCGGAGGCGGCGGGGGCGCGTCCGCGTCGTCCGCGCCTCCTCGTCCGCTGCTTGCGCTAACGGACACCTCGCCGCTGTCGCTGGCCTTCGCGGCCAGTGCCGCCGCCGACGGCGACGCCGCCAGCTCCTACTGCGGCGGCCACGGCAGCAGTGTCGCGGCCAACAACAACCTGGTCACCGGCCGTGAGCTCGTGCCCTGCTTCTCCACTAGCACCACCACAGGCGCCGGCGCCGGCGCCGGCGCCGGCGCCGCCGGCCTGGATCTGGATGCCGCCGCGCTCGGCATCGGGCAGCCGTACAACGCGGCAGTCCCGCTGGCCTTCGAGCCGCCACCGGCTCCGGCCTTCTTCCCGAACCTGCGTTCGTCTTCGTTCCTGCAGGACAACAACCTCCAGCTGCCACTGTTCCTCTCGGCAGGCGGCGGCCTGCCCGGGACGCTGGGGTCGCTGGGCGGCGTCGTGGCTCTCCACCACCACTGGCCCCTCGCCGGCATGGAGGTCAAGGTCGAGGGCCGCTCCGCGGCGCCGCAGATGGTCGGCCCCGGCCAGCTCGACGGCGCCTTCGGCTGGGGCTACTAGCTCCATGCACGCACACACCTCTACTGCATGGATAGGGCTACTATGGCCCCACAAATCTACATGCATGGTTGTGCTAATCTATCTAGCCTCGATCTATCGTAGTAACCCATCATCAGTCGATTAGCAGTAGTAGTAGTAGTAGTGATTTGTTTCAGCATGCGTCGTTAAGCTTTGGTTAATCCGCTGCTAGTAAGTGTTAGCGTCGTCGTGTCGTTCTACGTGTAATGTGTGTAGTGTAACTGTGTGGATTATTATCTCTCACTGCAGTAGCAGGATGTCTCGGATGTGACCGACCGACCATGTAGCGTTGGTATAAATCAGTCCATCGTCAGTACTGTACTTATGTAAGCAGTGAAGTGAAGTGTTCTAAGCTTAGCTTCGCAGCTTTGTTCGTGGATTAGACGTGTCATGCATGTATGTGTGCCCAGCGTGGTGGTACTACTTAGTTCGTGCAGTGGAATCGACGCGCCTGCGTGCCTGAGAGCACTGGAGGTTCTGACCGCGTGCTTGTGCGGTGTACGTACTAGTACTACGATTAAACCAAACGCTTGTGTGTGTTGGGTTTGGCTGGTGGTGCTGTGGAGAGCGCTAAAAGTCCACACGGCCGTTTCTTATCCCTGGGACGGCACGGGCACGGCGAGCAATCAGCTTTTTGCATGCATGCGTCCATCCAAACGTCACTTCCCCCATTGCCATGCCTCCTCTATCTCTCTCTTCGTGCAGTGCAGTGTGGCTGTGGCAGGAGCTTGGAGCGAGTACCAGTACCCTACTAGTATTTTATGTGTGATGGATGGATGGATGGATGGATGGATGGCGGTGACGTGGGACGTCTCCTGCTCGGATCCGTCGCTGCTCGAGCTCCATCCAATCCATTACATCACAGGAACCCGCTCCTCGTGCTCCAAAAAAAACACTCATGACTGACTGGACGGAGATCTCAGTTCTGAATCCATCGAGCAGGAAGATGCATGATTTTAAAAGGGTTTTACTTTGATTAATTAGCATAACTTTGAATGATTTCGACTTCTTGCTATGGTTAAAACTAGAAATAGTAGTTTTATTTCATTCTAGTGTTCGTAATATATGAAGAGTTGTATGAGTGTAGAGTGCTGCAGGTTCGAAATCATACATATTCTACGAGACCTGCCAAACAGCTTTCTTTTACGCCAAACACCCATTTTTTTTTTGTACAAGCTGCATGAACCATCCAGGACCCATGCCAGGACCCATGCCGTTGGTTTCTCCCTCTCCCAATGCAAATGCTAGTGGGACTATTTGATCCTCCAATGCAAATGCAAATGCAAATGCAAATCGTCAATACACCCACGTAGACGCCTATAGGGAGAGTGTCATCCACAAGTACGACAGGGCGATGACACTGGAAAGACTTTTGGCACGTGTGCTTTCTCACGAATGGAGGAAAGAAAGTGCTTCACTCCGTGAATGGGAAGCATTTCATGCCCGAGTATTAATAAACCATTGCACACGAAGTCGTCGGCATTTAACTATCCCATCGCATCTCGCGTGCGCCACACACACCTCATGAAAGGTTCTAAGCTAGGGTGTCCAAATTGTACTCATTAGCCCCGGCTATCTGACATCACAAACAGTTCTATACACTGCACACGTTGTTCCTATTATCCAAAATAAAGAACAAGGTTCTATACATCAACCTAGTCCCATCAAATAAAATATGTTATTCTCTCTTCCCCTTGTCTACTCCATCTATATGAGGAATATAGCACAACGATGATGTCGTTCCTATACATTTGATATTACCAACAAAGTAATGCTACACGCAGTCATATTCTTTTAAATCTTTCCTCCGTCTTCGTCGTCGATATTTTCCCCTCTATATCAATTTCTTCTGCACCCATACATTCTTTATATCTCTCCTCTATCAGCTGTAGGGTCCATGTGTCAGCAATATTTTATTTTCCTCTCTCCCCTTTTTCTTATCTCCCTCGGTCCCTCCACCCGGTCCTCTCTCTCTCCCTTCTTCCTCTCTCCCAACGTCGGCTCCTCTCTCCCATCTTCTTCTTCCTCCCAGCACCAGCAGCAGGCACCACCACCACCTCCCCGCTCACGACGAGCACGGCCACCGGGAAGCACGCCGGCCCCCTCCTCCTCCCTCTACGGCGGCGGCTCTCCCTCACCTCCGCCACGAGCTCCTCCCCGGCCATGAGCAGGCCACGAGCAGAGCAGGTTGACGGCACGGTGAGGACGGCGAGGAGGGGCGCAGGGGGCTTGCTGGAGGACGCGCGGCTTCCCCTAGCGACGCCGCCGGCCCCCGCCACCCCGTCCCCCGTGGCCGCGCTCGTGGACGGCTTCCGCCCCCCAGCTTGCAGCGCGCGCAGCCGGCGGTGGAGCAGCTGCCGGAGCGGCGCCGGCGAGCACGCAGGCGACGACGCGGGCGAGCGCGAAGGGCAGCCAGCGAGCGGCACGAACACCGATGGTGGGGCGGCTTCTCTGCCGCTGGGGGCCCTCCTCTCCTCGTCCGGCACGGCGGCTCGCGAGCGGCGGGCGACCTCGCGAGCGACCGGCAAGGCGCGGCGCGGGCGGGCGACCTCGCGAGCGACCGGCGAGGCACGGCGCGGGCTGGCTGCGGGCTTCTCCACTTCTCCCTCGAGGTCCACGTCCGGCGGCGGCGGCTCAAGCTCCGGCCATGGAGCTCCGGCGACGAGCGAAGCCGGTGGAGTTCGCGGGCGTGGGCAGGACGAGCGCGGGACCCACGCATGGCACATGCAGGAGGGCGCCGTACCTCCTGCACCTGGCCAGGACCGGAGCACCTCCTGCTCGTCCTAGGACCGCGTCCAGGACCCCGCTGCGGCGTTTTGGTCCTGGATGCGCTCCTGCAGGACACGGTGGAGGACACCGCTGCGCATAGTCTAAGCATTATGTCGGAAAGGAACTACAACAGCGGGCATTTTCAATTTCCCGTAGCGGACAGAGAGGAGTGGGGATTTGGGAGAAGGAGAAGGGCGGCTGGCGGTGGAAGGAGTGGCGGGAGCTGAGGAAAACCTAACTGGCCGTATTTATATGGAGTCGGCTATCAGGCCTCGTCCTGGGCCTTTTGGGCCGCGGGATTTTCTGAAGCGGGCACTGTAGGACGCCCGCTACGGTAAATCGATTTACCGCAGCGGAAAAACTGTCCGCTATGGTAATTTAAAGGTGCCCGCGGCGGTAAATCGTGGCGATTTACCGCAGCGGGCAGCAAAGACGTCCGCTACGGACGCCAAAACGCAACGCTGCGGTAATTCGTTTTTGACATAGTGAAGCATGGTTCTATATTGAACCAAAGGTGCTCCTCTACACCGTTGGTACCACTACTGGAAACTCACATTTTTCTATGCGCGATGAATTTTTCTGTATGTTTTTATCGATACGCGTAGAAAAATTGGTATTTTTCTGTGGGTTTGAGAATATACCCATAGAAAAATACAAAAACTCACAAAAAAAATCGTACAGTTTTTCTAGGCGTGAACTTACACACTTGAAAATATTCAAAACTCACAGAAAAATTGGATTTTTTTATGTCGGTCACCTACAAACGCATGAAAAAATAAATA
Source organism: Bothriochloa decipiens (assembly GCA_023333625.1). Classification (NCBI taxonomy): domain Eukaryota; kingdom Viridiplantae; phylum Streptophyta; class Magnoliopsida; order Poales; family Poaceae; genus Bothriochloa; species Bothriochloa decipiens. The sequence continues at coordinate 27,690,973 of CM041647.1, read as the reverse complement.
CATGCTTAGAAAAATTGCTATTTGTACTGACGATTATTTCAAAATGCACAGACGGAAAAATTCAGACGACCGCTAGGTTTGGCGTTCGCGCTCTTTATTTCGGCTTTCACGCTCTTTATTTCGGCGTTCGTGCTTCTTCCTGAAAAAAATTAAAACATAAATAACATAACTAAAAGTCCTAACCCTAACCCGCCTAGCTGCCCGCCCTAAAGACCCTCACACATCCACTCCATTTGGCCGCCACCCCGTACGCACCCTCGCGCTCCTCACGCATGCACACACACGCTCGGACGCCGCCATTGCCCGCCGCCTCCGCACCCATGTCGTCCGATGCCGATTCAGCGTCTCCCTAAGCTCTTGTCCTCAGATCCGTGCCTCCCCAAGCCCCTATCAGCCACCACCACTCCTCTCCCCGGTCAAGCCCCCTCCCGCGCGCGGCCTGGGTCCTCAGGTCGTCGGCCTCTGGGCGCTGGGTGCCGGCCACTGGGATCTCTCGGCGTAGTAGCTCTCAATGCCATCACTTAAATCCAAATGTTTGTTTCTCCAAATTGTGTACAGATAGTCATGGCTTTAGTTCTTGCTTGTTGGCTGAAGTAGTGTGGTGGTAGTAGTATAGTACCCATACTTCTTTTTTCTCTGAAATTTTTGTGGGATTTAAGTGAATCTACTTTTCTATGTTTGCCTCTACTATTTCGCGCAGTGAATCTGCTCACTCCAGGAAGCAGTAGCCATCGACATCAGCAAGTTCAGTAGCAGCCATGTCTCAGAGAACGAGCCTGTATTTTTCTCCTTCACAAATCGACATGTTTCTACTGCTATCTGTATTGTAGAGTCTTATGGCTTGGTGGATCTATTCTTGTGTGGATACTATTTATATGCAAGGGTCTAAGGCTCATTTTTTCTCAAACCAATATACAATGACCAATTAGCCAGTTAGGGATAGGTTGTGATATGTGATTTTCCTGCATATATGAAACTATGAACTAATTTTTAGTGAGATCCTGTTATTCTACGGTTTATTTGAGTGTTCACTTGTATGCTTTTTGGAATATTTATCCTTTCATCCAAAAAATGGAGTTGTCATTGTTGTGATATCTAATTATTTGTGTGTCCATGCTATATGTGTGTCCATGCTGCAATGAAGATTTTGGGCTAAGCGGAGTGCTGCATTGAAGATTTTGGACTAAGGAAAGAGTGCTGCAGTGAAGTCTTTGGGCGCTAAGCAAGGACTGAAGCTTCGTATTGGAGGTGCTATGTACTACTTTCAAGGCTGAAGAATTGTTGAGGAACTGAGATTGAGACTAAACATACACTTCTTTCTTCATTGGATCTATTTACTGCACATCGTTATTCAAAATTCTATTTGTGTGCCCCCATGTTTGAGTTTGGAATGTCTCTTCTTGCACCAAAAATAATTGAGCTTTATTTGTTGTGATATCTAATATATGAATATTTGAAACAAAACTAGTTAATATGTCAAACCGAACATGGATGTATAATTGTTGGCAACGTGGCAAAGCTCCCTCAAATGAATGGGTTGATAGAACCAAGATTCTTGAATTGTGCATTTCAATTCCTGGTGTACCTGAAAATGATACTATTAAGTGTCCTTGTGCATAATGTCAGAACTATTTTAGGCATATAAGATTAACTGTCGAGATGCATTTGTGTTGGTGTGGATTTAAGGAAGACTATGAAACTTAGACTGAGCATGGTGAGGGGCTGATTTCACATGATGGATACGATGATGTGGGAAATAGAGAGGGCACTGATGAATTTGATCAGATGGATCAAATGTTGGTTGACCTTGCTGGGCACCATCCACCTATACTGGATGTTGAACCAACAACATATGTCAAAGCTTTCTATAGGATGGTTGCTAGTGCAGATGAGTTGGTGCATGATAGGACCACACACTCACGCTTGTCTACAGTAGCTTGCTTGATTGTTGCGAAGTCACGGTACAACATGTGGGTCACAGAATATGATGATATACTAGGCATAGTACAGGAACTCCTTCCCCCTGACTCCAAGTTACCTAATGACTCCAAGTCACGGTACAACATGTCGATCGTAGAAACTCGTGGTATGTATGTGACATGTGTGCTGAAAATCTGCTTGTACTTTTTCCAGTGTACACTACACAAACTCCTGTGTGGAGAACTCAAGCTTTTCAAAATGTTAAAAGAACATATTATTCTATGATCTAGAAATCTAGTTATGATTTATTTAACTTACTTTCTTTGTTGCTGTCAAAAAAATTCAGAATACAAACTTACATGTTTCCTTGTTCTGGTCTTTGTAGGATGACTACTTTGCTGTTGTTAAGAGGATGGAATGTACAAATGAACAATAATATTTGAATGAGAAGGCGGTGTATGATGTACCTAGTGGTGCCTTGAGAAAGCATGAGCGTCTTGCCATAGCAAATGGTGCGGTTAAGTCTGCAGATGTCAGGGCAGCCGGAAGGAAAAGAAGTGTGCGTCCATCAAATCCAGCGACTATGCAAAGTATGTCTCATGAAATGCAAGAGCTACGCCATGAAAATGGAAGGCTAGAATAAGAGAATCGTGATAAGGACAATGCATTACAGCAAAGCAACGTTCTTGTAGGCTTAGTATTGGTATGTGCAATGCTCTTGTAAATACTTCACCAATATTATATGTTTATTATCAAATGATTTGAATCTGAAATATTTGTGATTACAATGCCCTTGTAGAATCTTTATCAGGAGACAAGAAGGGTTGTGCCAGAAGAAGCGTTACGACATTTGTCCACTACACAAGCAATTATGAGTATATCTTCATTCCACTATCAACATGTTCTCTAGCTGTCAGATCCATGACTTAGAGATTTTAAGATATAAAAGAAGTAGAAACTAATTAGTATTTTGTGGGGAACTATTCAGAATGGCAACACAGAGTACAACAGTGAGGATGTGGCCTCATGTTGATTGTTGTATAGCTATTGCGGTGATGAAGTGGCCTTATATTGGTTTGTAATGTTTGACACCTTGAAAACCTACAATTTGAACACTTTAAACTTTGTCCAGTTCTACTTATGTAACCTTGTCCAATTAGAGGCTTTTCTAAAAGTGTTATATTGTTGGGAGACAATCCACTTACTGTTGCAACTTTGTTCACATTCAGCTCATGCGCTGCCTCATAATCTGACAACAATGCTAATGATGCTCTCCACACCAATGAGGATCTTCTTGCTGCAAACATTGGCAACAACCAAGGTTTCAACAACAATGGAGATCATGCTTCGATAATTTAATGGTTTAGTTGCAAAACATGGATGTGGATGTAGTTTCGTTTGTGGAGTAGTGCCTCTAATCTGATGGTTTAGGTGCCTCTAATTTGTTAGCTTTAGTTTTAGCTCTAATATGACTCGATGATGATTGCTGGTATTTTATCATCTTAGCTAAAACCTGAACTGCTGAGATAAGATGGTAGTGCTTTTGAAAATATCGATGCCGGACCATTTGGACATCATCTACATATAGCCTGGATGCTATGAATGAATGTTTTTAACATTTGGATCTTTATATCTATCCTATTTATATGTTGTAATGAAATTGTATGGAATGGAATGGAATGATATGATGTTGCTATTGTTCCCGTATAATTACTGTATATGAATTTCTACATGTTTAAGTGGTATTTTTTCTAGTGGTGCTTTGTTAATGCCCATCAGAAAATATAATATCTCTGTGCGGTAACCTAGCCCGATAGAAAAATTAAATTTTTTCTGCGAGTAACTTCTATAACTCTGTAGCGAAAAATCTGAAGGATTTTCCTTTTGCTCTGTGCGGATTCTCGCACACAAAAATTAACATTAATCTGGGCAAACACATTTTCCTGTGGGTGTTATACGTACTGAAAATCACTACATAGAAATTACAATTTTCTGTCAACATATTTCTGTGTGTATTTTTCTGACGGTACACCATCAGAAAAATATTTTTTTGATAGGATTCACATTTTCTGTGTGTTTTTGCACACACAGAAGAACGTATGTTTCTAGTAGTGTACCCTAAGGGGCATTTGGTTGCTTTCCCAACGTCTGCCCTCCCGCATGCAGCCCCGTAGTGGCCAAGTTGGCTTTTCTGTGATTTTTTAATTTTAATAATTTTTAAAACTATTTTTAAAGTTGATCGTGGAACTTTTTAAAAGAAAACTAACCGTTTTGGCATCGCCATTCAACATTGTGGCGCCATACATGGCGGCGCCATAGATACGTGACGTGGCGGCAAACAGGCAGACGACGGGATGACGTGACGGCCCTGCGGCGTCACTATGCATGGCGCCATGCTGTGGCACCGTAGATCATGGCACCATGTGTGGCGCCGTGGATCACAACGCCACAAGAATAAATAGGGCACTTGTAGTACTTAAGTTTGACCAAGTGCACAAGTTGTAGATAGTACTTAAGTTTAACCAAGTGCACATGTTTTAGATCTAATCAATATTACATATGGAACCCAAAATCATATTTACCCTTGTGGCGCCATGATCTACGGCGTCACAGCTTGGCGTCATGCATGGTGACGCCATAGGGCTGCCACATCATCCCGCTATCCATGGTGCCACCACGTCACGTATTTGTGGCGGGCGCTGCCAAAACGGTTATGTTTTAAAAAAAAATTTACAGTCAATTTGGAAATAGTTTTAATAAATGGTTAAAATTAAAAAAAATCCCATATATCCATGGTTTGCTCCTTGTTCTGCACCACTCCTTGTGCATGCAGCGAGCCTGGCCCGTGACAAGCAGCCTAGAGAACCTGGCTGAGCAGCTGATTTGCATCTCTAGAACCTGGCTCCAGTGCTGACGATACAGCTAACCAATCAAGGAAATACTGCATCCCGCAAGCCTGGGCGTTTTCTTACATAGTAAAAATTCTACAAATATAATAGAGCAATTTGTTAGACAATAAGACAACGGTTAAACGATATACAATGCTAGTCTCTGTAATCTCTATTTTCACATATACAATGCTAGTCTCTATAATCTCTATTTTTTCACATATACTAGAGCAATTTCCCTAGCTCTTCTTTCACATATACAATGCTAGTCTCTATAATCTCTATTGACAAATAAAGCACTCAACCAATTTAAGCTATGTTTCAATTACACGTACGGCTTTTTTAAGTAAACATTACACGTACGGCTAGTAAGTTAATATATGCAAGCGACAAACCAAGCATGCCCGTTAATACCCGTTAGTTCCCTGGTATTATATAGGATACTGTTTATTAATTTGGCCATGACAGCATCTAATCTCCTTGCATGTCCTGACTTGTAAGAATATGCTTTTAAAAACAAAGCCGTCCAAGGAACAAGGTGTTAGATTGATCTCCCACCAGATTCGGCCCAACGGCTATTTGGGACTTGGTCTCTCGCCCTGATCGGGGGCGCCCAACCCTAACTGGTTGGTGAGCCCCCGTTGCCAGTGCTATATAAAGGGCGGTGGGGCCGGGGAACTTAGTACGAGGTTCACCTGAGCCGCCAGTCCCCCCACCTACATTCCTAACCCTAGTCTGATCTGAGAGGGTGCGCTGCCAGCGACAGGAAGCACCACTAACACCGGCATCGCACCGCCTCGACGTCCGCGCCGCCGCCAAGGATGCCGCGGCCTCCAACCCCTTCACCGACCGTCGCTGCCCGTGCGCAGACTTCACCGACGAACACGATGGGTTCCTCGGTGCCACCTACTGCCACTCCGACCGCGCCACCCACTGAGGGCTTCGGTACGCGTCCCACTCCTCTCTCCCTCTTTCTATCTCTCTCGGATCCGGTAGAACGTGATTAGGATCTTGATTATTTACTACACCTATGTTGAAATCACCCACCTAGACACCACTGCTAACGATCCTACGTCTTAATGAATCTATCAATGGTATCAATATGCCTATTAGTTAGTGGATCTAGTGTCTGGGATATGAAATGAAACAAAATGACACGAAACCGATCGATCCGATGCAGATAGGAAATGATGAACCCTAACCCTAGTCAAGAACAGATCGGGGTTGTGGGTAAAAATGAAAAGAAAACGAGAAGAAATTGACCGATCCGTGCAGATCGGGACGAGAAGCAATGAAACCCTAACCCTAATCAAAGAGAAAGAATAGATCGGGGTGGGGGAAAACCAAATGAAAAGAAGGCAACCGATTCCAATGAATCGGGAAGAACACCGAAATCCTAACCCTAATGAACAGATCAGGGGAGACATTCCTACCTGGGGGATCGGCCGCTCGATCACCGTCGCTGGTCACCTTTCGTTGCCGGCGCGCGAGACGAACAAAATAACCGAACGGCCGGGTCACGCCACTGCGCAGTCTCCACCTCGGGTGCACGAAAGGGCACTGCGGCTAGCCCGCTCGATGGCGGCGCGTCCACTCTTCGGTGGGCGCGCGCACCAGCGAGGGGGCCGGCGGCGGCGCCATCTTCCTCCCTGGCCACCATGGCCCGGCGGCCACCTGCTCACTGCTGCTGCTGAGAAATCGGGGAGGGGAAGAAATGAATTAGGGTTCAGGGGCCGGCGTTGTTGGGGGTTTTGTTCCTCCGAGAACCGCTCGCGACTGTCGAATCCAGATCAACGGCTGAGATTGGCCGACTGCGCTGGGCTGAAATAAGCCCATGCGGGCGTGAGAAATACCGGCCCAGGCCCAGGTTGCGGCCTGGGACGCGGCGTGCGCGGTACGCGCGGCCAGCTGCGGGCCGAATTGGCCTCCAAGCCGATTGGTCGGACTCCGGCCTGAAATGAACAGTAACTTTTTTATTTTTTTATTTACTCTTTCCAGAAATTTATTTGATAAGTATTTGATATTTGAATGAATTTGAATTTAATTTTGATACAAATTTCTGTGCAATTGTTTCGAAGGACATTTTGCTCAGAGAATACAATAGAATTTAAGAATTTCTGGAAAATTGAATTATGATATTGATTAATGTTTCCGCTGCGAATATTAAATTTATTGCTCTCTTATTAAATTTGAACCAACGGGATAATTTAATTTTAAGAGAGAATATGAATTTCTAGAATTTTTTAATAAATTATAGCGTTGTTACTTTCTGACCAACGTTGTTAATAATAATATTATAATGTTTGATTCATAAGAATTATGCATTAATTTTACTTCTGTCCAACGGTGATGTCGAATTTTTGCATAGATGAATTTTGTTATATGTTTTAATTTGACCAACGTTGAGTTAAGACATGCAATTTTATTTATGAATATATCTCACTCTCTTTGATATGAATTTCACGAGGAAAATTTTTTGTGAACGTCAACAACATCCCGAAGCTCGATGGGACCAACTATCGAGTTCGACGGGAGAAGTATAAAGTGGAGCTTACTTTGGGTGAAGTTGATATGGTAATCCATCACCTGTGTCCTGTTGAACCAGTGGCACTGGTGAAAGGAGCTGATGAAGCTGATGCTGCTTTCGCTACTTGTGAGCGTGAGCATGCAGATAAAGTGATGAAATATCAACTTGAACATAGAAATTGGACTGGCTCCAACCACAAGTATCTCTTGGTGGCCAAGGCCACTATTGATGAAACCATTAGGGGATCAATCCCAGAATGTGCCACTATTCAAGAATTTCTAGAAAAGGTGAAGAATCAGTTTACTGGGTCTACCAAGGCCACAGCAAGTATACTAATCAAGAAACACGTCACTTCAAAATACAGTGGTGGTGGCATTAGGAAGCACATCTGTGAAATGCGCACTACGGCATCTAAGCTTCAACCAATGGACTTGGAACTGAAAATTACTGATAAGTTCCTGATGTATTTGGTTTTTGCTTCCTTGCCCAAAGAATATGAAAACTTTGTTGTGAACTACAACATGTAGCCCGAAGATTGGGATTTTGAAAAGCTCATTGGCATGTGTGTTCAGGAGGAGAAAAGAATTAAGAACTTACCGGGTGACACTACAAACCTTGTGAGGGAGAACAAAAGAAAGCACTTTCATACTAAGAATCCTAAACCACAAGGGAAACCCCAGTGGGATAATGCCTCCTCTTCTTCCAAGCCACAGGAAAAGGCCCCCATGAATCCTCAGAATCAGCCACATGACTTCTATGGTGGTGCTGAAAAAGATCAATACAAGTATTGCTTCAAGAGAGGACACTATAAGAGAGATTGCTCACTCTACCTGAAGTCTCTGCTGAAGAGAGGTGAAGAAATTATTACATTTATAGATGAATCTCTGTATTTGAATTATGCGAAAACCACTTGGTGGATTGATTCTGGAGCAACTACTCATGTTGTAAATTCTTTACAGGGATTAAATAGGAAGAGACTCCTGCAAAGAGGAGAAAGAACAATTAAAGTTACGAATGAAGTGCAAGCCAATGTTGAAGCTATTGGAGAACTCTCTTTAGAATTAAAGAATGGTTTTGTACTTAGGCTTAAAGATGTACTCTATGTTCCTTCTTTGCGAGAAATTTAATAAGTGTTTTGAAACTTGATGATGATTATTTTGATTGCCATTTTGGTAATGGCCAATGTAAGATACTCGTTAATAATGAATATGTTGGTCTTGCCTTCCGACAAGATAAACTTTATTTATTATTTCTTACTGAGAATGTGAACAATGTCTGTAATGAGAATATGAATGATTCCCCATCTATGAATGTAAGTAAGAAGCGAAAAAGAATTGATAATGCGTCTTCGAAATTATGGCATTGTCGCTTAGGCCATTTTTCGAGGGGGAGAATAGAACGATTAGTTAAAGAATCAATTCTTCCGCACTTAGAATTTTTTGATTTAGAACAATGTGTTGATTGTATTAAAGAAAAATATGTTAAGAAAATAAAGAAGAATGCCAAATGAAGTACAGGAATTTTAGAAATAATCCACACAGACATTTTTGGTCCTTTTTCTATGAAAAGTGTGGATGGTTATGATTCATTTATAACATTCACAGATGATTACTCTCGTTATGGCTACATTTATCCAATTAAAGAAAGATCAGAAGCACTGGATAAATTTAAGATATTTAAAACTAAAGTTAAAAATCAACACAATAAGAAGATCAAGATAGTACGTTCAGACCGGGGTGGAGAGTACTATGGGCGACATACCCCATAGGCCAAGTTCCTGGACCTTTTGCAAAGTTCCTACAGGAAAATAGCATAGTCGCCGAATACTCCATGCAGGGTGAGCCTCAGCAGAATGGAGTAGCTGAAAGAAGAAACTGTACCTTAATGGATATGATGAGAAGCATGATAAGTTACTCCACATTACCGATTAGTTTATGGATAGAGGCGTTGAAAACCGCCATTCATATACTTAATCGAGTACCAAGCAAGTCGGTGTCTAAAACACCATATGAATTATGGACAGGAAGAGAACCCTCACTTAATCACTTACGTGTGTGGGGATGTCCAGCTGAGGCAAAGATTTTTAACCCAAACATTAGAAAGTTAGACCCCAAAATAGTTAGCTGCCATTTTATTGGCTATCCAGAAAGATCGAAAAGATATCACTTCTATTGTCCTGATAGACATACGAAGTTTATAGAAGCAAAACATGCTGTGTTCTTAGAGGATGACATGATCAGGGGGAGCAAGGTAGCACGAGAAATTAACCTTGAGGAGAAACGGGTACATGTGCCCACTCCGATGGTTGAAGAACCATTTTTTGTACTACTTGCTGCTATTACACCAATAGTGCAAGACACTGTAGTGACAAACCTGTTGTTAGTTCCCCTGTGCTGACAACGAATGAACATGAGGAACCTGTCCTTTAGGAGCCTATAGAACCAAATGTCGCACATGAGGAAGAGCAACAACAGCCCATTGTGGAACAAGTGCTAGAGGTCCCTAGGAGGTCTCAAAGAGAAAGAAGGCGAGCTATTCCTGATGATTACGAACTTTATAACACGAAAGAATTTATATGGAGGGCAATCCCACCTCTTATGAAGAAGCCATAAGAAGTGCACACTCATCAAAGTGGTTAGAAGCTATGAAGGATGAAATAAAATCGATGAGTACCAATAAAGTTTGGGACTTAGAACCTATTCCTAAAGGAGCCAAAACGGTAGGCTGTAAATGGGTCTACAAAATAAAATGTGACTCCCATGGGAATGTTGAAAGATATAAAGCACGACTTATGGCAAAAGGATTTACACAAAGGGAAGGAATTGATTACAATGAGACTTTTTCTCTAGTCTCTTGTAAGGATTCTTTTAGAATCATAATGGCACTTATAGCTCACTATGATTTAGAATTGCACCAAATGGATGTGCAAACGGCATTCCTTAGTGGGGATTTAGAAGAAAATATTTATATGGCACAACCGAAAGGTTTTGTCGTAGAAGGAAAAGAAAAGATGGGATGCCGCCTGAAAAGATCGATTTATGGATTAAAACAAGCTTCAAGACAATGGTATTTGAAGTTTGATAGAACAATTAAGAGTTTTGGGTTTAAAGAGAACATTGAGGACAATTGCGTTTATGCAAAGTTCAAGAATGGAAAATACATATTTTTGATCCTATATGTAGCTGACATCTTACTTGCTAGTAGTGATGTCAATCTACTGATGGAGACGAATAAATTCTTGTCCACAAACTTTGATATGAAAGATCTCGATGGGGCCTCGTTTGTTTTAGGAATTAAAATTCACCGAGATAGAAGAAAAGGGGTTTTAGAATTATTACAGAAGGCATACATAGAGAAGACTTTGAAGAAATTTTGTATGCATGCATGTAGTCCCTCACCTGCTCCTCTAGTCAAGGGCGATAGATATGGGGGACACCAGTGTCCCAAGAACCAATATAAAATTGATCAAATGAAAGCGGTATCGTACACTTCAGCTGTTAGAAGTTTGCAATATGCTCAAACATGTACTCGCCCTGACTTAGCTTTTGTTACCGGGTTACTTGGCAGATACCAAAAGAATCCAGGAATTGAACATTGGAAATTAGTGAAGAAAGTCTTGCGTTATTTACAAGGAACGAAAGGCCTCATGTTGACATACAGAAGATCTGATTCCCTGTAGATAGAGGGGTATTCAGATTCTGATTATGCGGGAGATGAAAGAAAGTCCACGTCAGGATACATATTTACTCTCGTAGGAGGAACTATATCGTGGAAAAGCTCCAAACAAAAAGTAACTACGAACTCGACAATGTATGCTGAATTTGTAGCATGCTATGAGGCCTCGGGGCAGGTGAATTGGCTAAAGAAATTTATACCCGGACTGAAAGTAATAGAAGATATACATAAACCAATGAGGTTGTATTGTGATAACAACCCAGCGGTAGAATATGCTCATAACAATAGGTCAAGTGGTGCTGCCAAACACATTGACATAAAGTACTATGTTATGAAAGATAAAATTCAAGATAATGTAATAAGTCTTGAGCATATAAGAACAAAAAGAATGTTAGCGGATCCGCTCACAAAAGGCTTACCACCCAATGTGTTCAGAGGACACTTAGCCGGCATGGGTTTAAGGGAAAGCCTATGATTCCCGAATAAGAAGGGCCCAGAAAAGAGTTTCATTTCAAAAGAGAGAAGTATGTCGTGGATGTTAGTCTAATGGCACTAATTATTGTGACGATGAGGCACGCTCGATATACTAATCTATATTGAGATGGAACAGGATTAAGAAAGAAAAGAATTGAAGAATGAAAAACAGAAATTGAAGAATGATAAGAATGTTGAAGAAATAAATTGAAGAACTCTAAGAATAATGAGAGATCAAGGGGGAGAATGTTAAATTGATCTCCCACCAGATCCAGCCCAATGACTATTTGGGCCTTGGTCTCGCACCCCAATCGGGGGCGCCCAACCCTAACTAGTTGGTGGGCTCCCATCGCCCAGCGCTATATAAAGGACGGTGGGGCCGGGGCACTCAGTACGAGGTTTACCTGAGCCGCCAGTCCCCCTACCTACATTCCTAACCCTAGTCTGATCTGAGAGGGTGCGCTGCCAGAGACGGGAAGCACCACTGACACCGGCATCGCACCGCCGCCAAGGACGTCGCGGCCTCCAACCCCTTCACCGACCGTCGCTGCCCGTGCGCAGACTTCACCGACGAACGCGATGGGTTCCTCGGCGCCACCTACTGCCACTTCGACCGTGCCACCCACTAAGGGCTTCGGTATGCGTCCCACTCCACTCTCCCTTTTTCTGTCTCTCTCGGATCCGGTAGAACGTGATTAGGATCTTGATTATTTACTACACCTATGTTGAAATCACCCGCCTAGACTCCACTGCTAACAATCCTATGTCTTAATGAATCTATCACAAGGATCCCTTGGCCTTGCAGCGGTGGACGTGTTCCATATATGCGTCCCTTTCGTAGGGTTCAGCTCAACCAGTTACTGTCAAATTAAATAAATCTATTTTTAATGCAAATGCGAAAAGGAAAGCACCAAAGCGCCTGTAACAGCAGGTAAAACAAACACTTTGTCTATCTACCGTTAAATGGCTAGCACAACATATAAATTATTATGAGAGAAAAACACGTTATCATTCCTGATAAATCGGGCCGATAAGTTACAGGTGTTCATCTCAATTATGGTCGGAGAAGGCTTGTAACGACCCCTTCATCTGGTTCACAGTTTCATTTTTACATGGCCCCTCTTAATTGGTTTTGTTTAAAATATCATATTAACAACAAACCTTCAAACATACTCAGTTTTTAAATACAATCTACGATCAACTAAACTAGCCAATTCTCGGAATCAGCTAAGTGCAATACATGCATAGGCACGAGTGCTTACAAGGAGGTTAAAGTGTTATCAGACCGTTAAGTACAGGGTATCCATCTAATAATTCAAATATTTGCTTAAATATACTCAAACATGACCACACATATTAGCACCGGAGCATACTACTTAAGCATCTTCTCCACCTGATAAGCACTTAATTAGTGCATATTATGCTATAAAAAACCCAAACTTCTTCCAAAATAAAAATAACAACATGGTTAACACATCCATATTGTACATGCAAAATTTTTTTTGCCACACAGAGCAGGTTTAAATGCTTGGAGCATCTCGGATCCAAAGTGCTCCTTAAAAGAACTCCTCAATTCATTTTTGGTAGAATAGAAAAAAACAGTCTCTCCACAGTTTTGTGTGAACTGCCCCTAAATCTGCCCTCTGAACTCACAAACATTGTTCATTATGTGCTTTCTATTTGTCTCGGCGCCTCCTCCTCTCCTCTACGGTTTTCGCATGCCCCCACCCCCCACCACCCACCCCTGCGCGGCCGCCTCACCCACCCTAAGGGCCTGTTTAGAGCGCGGAAATATTTTCTGTTTTCATGTGAAACTGAAACAATTGTTGTGACATTTCTACGTGATTCCTGCGTATGTTCTAAACAGACCTAGTAAGCTAACGATTGGATTGGAGAAGGATAAAGATAGAGTTCTCTATCCATTTTATTCACTTGACATAATCATTATTGGTTTACCAAATAGTTTTGAAGAAGCTTTCAAAGTTTCAAGAGATGCTCTTACAATATACCTGTGAGCAAACTTCTTGGCTAAGAAAATGTTGCAGGATTTGATAAATATTATTCATGCAACTGCTGAATTGGTTCATCAGTACTCAGTCCATGAGCAACGCACACCAACAGCAAAGTTTCCCCTAAACACGACAGAAACTGGGTCATGCTAATAAATTTGGACCAGGCCAACGAATGATTGTTGGCTTGTTGCAGCAGGCATATACTTCAGTGTTCAGATATGGAAAGGTTCATTCCGGCTAAAACAAGTATCTGACAGCAACACTAGTCTTCTTGAGCGAGTAAACCAAGTGTGGCATTAAGAAACATTTTGAGGGATAACCAGAAATTAAAAACAAAGCAATGATCAACCGCCCTGAGCAGAACAAGTCCAGTGTAAACAACACATCAATCTACACCTGCAAATGGCTCCATATAAGTGAGTACAAAAGCCCTCTGTCCTTAATGCGTTTTCAGACGACGATATAGACAATACAAGAATCTAGAGGGAATGTTTCAGAATGGTTCAATCCACAAATTAACCACATAGTTAATTGGAATAATGAAATATACCAGATCAAAGGGTGATAAGACAACAAGAAAAACAAAAGAGCACATACAAGTCTTATTCGTGCATCCATGTACTAGTAGTAGTTCACCAATAAGAGCTAGGTCAATCCCTGAATAGATTTGAAGAGTTCAGTGATCTGGTGACTAAGGCCTACTTACTTCTACCAGCTGCATACAAAACAGTGAAATTTAAATAAAATAACTGAGATAATATGACTTCATCAAAACCAAACAGGGTGCAACATCTTGCTTTAGCCACCCTCCTACCTGGAGAAACAATCAAAACTGTGGAATTTGTAATCCGTCGCTGTTAGAGAGTACGTACTATTCATCAGCATAAAAAACAGCTGGAAATGCAGAACGGATGAAAGAACAAGTCTATGTGATTTGGTAGTTTGCTTCACTGTCCTTAGAAAATTCATTAAGAACACTTCAGACAACGAATTGATGGCATACGAAATTGTATAGTAGAAGACTACTTCATCCACCCTCGTTCGAGAGGTTGTAGAGTCCAAGTTAAGTTTTAAACTTCATAACCTTTTCCGTGCCGGCTTCAAGAGAATGATCAGCCTGGCGTGCTATATTCATGTAGATGAGTCCCTGTGGTCGACATGCGCATTGGCGGGGCTATTATTAGTACATAATTAATATAATTTCTATGTTATTAATATTATTTTTATGTTTTTATCTATAATTAGTACCTATAGTTAGTATAATTTCTAGCCTTTTATGTTGTAAAAAAATTAGCCTTGTAGTATTTTTAGCCCCCCTTGGTCCGTTTCTGGATCTGCCATCGGACATGCGTGCAAAAGATTGGAGCCTAAGCATATAATACAATACAATATGTAATTAGCACAAAACAGTTCTAATTGTGAGCGCCGGAGCCGTACGATTTCAAGCTTTCAAATCCTTTAGGGAGTGTAATATAAAAAGCAGCGCGCCATATAACTTTTGAATTGAAGTCTGAATTTCAACTTGAGAGATTTTATAACAATTATTATAGCAAATGGCCATTGGCCATAGACCATAGGCCAACTACGGCCCACCCAGAGCAGCCAGCGTTGTATCGGATCCGGTGCCTGGGCCGGGCTGCAATCTAGGTCCAACGCCAAGTTCATTAGTCGTGTTTCTCAAAAAAAAAAAAAAAAAAAAAAAGCACATTAGTCGTTCACCACTTCATTCGTTTTGCTCCTTAGAGAGAGGGAGAGAAAAAAAAGAAGGCCCAGCGGCACTTCATTATTTTTCTTCCGGATACTCTTCATTCTTATGGTTTGATTTATATCCTTTAGAGCTAGAAAACCAGACATTTTGGCTTATGCAACCACTGGTTGTTTTTGCTCCTTAGGTGATCTACTCATCTAGATAATTTTTTAAAAAATATATATAATTAAATATTAAAATCTGATGCAATCTTAAATTCTTAGAAAATTTGTACTAGTACAGAAAAATATGCTCTATATTATGGTATTTTGGAAGTCATATATAGTCATCCCCTTTTGGTATCCATTTGTTAGCAGAGGTTCTCCTTAATCATTTTTCAAACTAATCGTGAACTAGCTGAAATTAAGTGGGAAATTGAAAGAGCATCCCTAAGTGAATCTTTATGTTTATATTATTTTGATTACTCTAAGTTTCTAATTTATCTACTGGGTGAGGCATAGCCCTTAGTGGGGATGGTGTAAAAAATGAGGTACAAATGGGTGAGGCATAGCCCTTAGTGGGGATGGTGTAAGATGAGGTACAAGTCCTCCCAATGAGATACTGAATCTAGGGTCGTGCTCGTGTTCACAATGCGATTGCATTATGGTTTCATTTGTGACACACTTGTTTATGTGTGGTGGTGGTGTCTTCGTGTGTGTTATCCTTGTAGTAGAAAAATAGCCCTTCATGTGCAATTCTAGTCTAATATATACTCACAGAAAAGGGTACAAATGATTCCAAATGTAACAATCACTTTTTTTGTTGTTAATAAGTAGAAGGTACAATCGTACCAACAAGCAGCAGAAGTTTGGCTTCTACAGAAGGCATGTATGTGTCAAATAGAAACAATGGGTCTATTGACTATGATTCATCATGCCCTGCCTCATAGGTACTTCATAATCTTGTTACCTATCTTCATCATGAAATATTTTTCTTTGATTTAAAGCAAGATTCTATTTAGTGGTACTTTTTTTGACGCAAATACTTTGAGAGAGGTCCCCACAGCTGAGATTTATAAATAATTTAAAAGAGTTTAGGACAAGCTTACAAACCTAAACTAGCTTAAAGCATTAAGCCAAAAACAAAACTATGACCTCAGGTCATCTCTAAATCTAACCGACCGTAGAATACATTGATTCTTGAAATTTGCTAACCATCTACTCAAAGTAGGATCATGTCGCTGAAACACCTTATCATTCGCAGCTTTTAGAGTTCCAAAGCCTCAATCAGCACTACTTCCATGAAGAATTCCAGATCATGTTTGTGACAAGCTCTTGCAAGCTTCTCCAAGAGTGATAGATTCATGTCCCACGTGAGCCAATGGCATCCCAGCACTGACTTGCAAAAGGACATTGGAAGGAGACGTGCTCAATGTTTTCCTCCAAATCAGCACATGCCACACAATTTAGTGGTAAATTTTATAAGGAAGCATGACCTTTAACGTTTCCTTCATGAAGTAAGAAACATATTGATGACCACTGCTTCATAAAAGAGTCATGCACTTTGAGCTTTACTTTTTGGGTTATACAAGATGATAAGTTGTCATTAGTTTACAAAGCATAGGTGGTCATCATCATGAAATTTGTTGATTTTTGTTTGTATCTTGCATGATGTAGTCTCTATAGGATACATAGCCAAAATACAAATGTAAATGAATCACATCTTTGCAACACTAATCATAGATACAACAAAGAGGAGATGATGTAGGAGAAATACATGCCTCACCTAGTCACCTATGAATAGATAAAGACAATACAGAAAACACAAAGATGCACTATTTTATTGTTTATTTTATCTTTTGCAGTCACATGAGGTGAAATAAAGGTATGTTTTAAAAGGTAACCTTTTATACATTTATATCACAAGCATACATCCAATGTAGTAGTTCCAATAAAAGAACAAACTTTTCTCTATCCCTAAATAAGCCATCATTTAAAATTTTTTGAACCCACCGTAAAATTACTTGCTCCACTCTAGAGATAACCTTCATAATGTCCACCCAAACACTTATCCACCCAAGAAATACAACATCCTAAAAATATATGCACAAAATCTTCTCCCAACTATTATCTCTACTTACTTGACCATATCCAATGGCCAACATTTGATGGATCCCACCTCCAGGGTCGATCTCCCTCCTCCTGCAGCCTTATCGCTCGCATATATAGGCAGGCGCATGACGATTCATTTTCCTGTGCACATCACTTCATCTTCTGAGTCATGCGCTACCTGTCCTTTCTTCCTATAGCATAGAACCTCCATCCTTTCCCTTTGGTCTCTCTCATTCGCATATTGAGCTGGGAAGTAGGTTGGCCGCATGGGTGTGCCAGCTGAGGCCGCGCCAACCATGATCGCGGGGCCATTGTGAGCGGAGGCCATCGATGGCCATGTGATCATGGCCGCCGGCTCAAATTGGCGGTGAGGAGAGGTCAGGATACTCATGGAGTGAAGGCCATCGGCCGAGGATGCCGGCCATATAGGGGCTCGGAGACCATGCGTGGCCATGACATGAAGTTGCAAGCTGCCTAGCCGCCCACGAAGAGGGCATGTGGGGCTGCCTGACGCAGGAGTCCTTGGCATTTGCTTGTCGGCTATAGGTGGGTTCACTGGCCACAGATCTCATCGCCTACCCTAGCAAGGGCTGATGCTAGGCCGAGCGCAACGCCAATGCGGGCCCTGGGCCGCCGCATCAGGAGAAGGGCTAGACCGGGAGTGAGGAGCGAGTGTGCTCCTTAATTTCCTGGCGGCCTCTCTCCTCACTGCCACATGATTGTTTTGTGGCTATCTGTGGCATGTATAATTTTTTTGAACTGAAACTATTATATTGCCTTTTTTCAATGTAATTTTGTTCTTTTTATTTGCATATATTTCGGTTCTAATTTTGTATAGACGAATGTTCTCGTAGCATTAGCATGGGTAGTATACTGGTTAAGACATAGATTTACATCTCGTATCAGTGTAGAACGAATGATACAAAAGTGACCTTTTTCATCATTGGTGCGCTTTAAACTATACGAAGATATTTAGTGTAGTAGTGACAATAAAAAAAGGCAACCTCTTAAAAGATACCTTTACACCTCAGAAAATATAAAACCAATGACAGAAAAGTGTACCTTTACACTACAAACAGACATCTATTGTGGCAGTTACAAGTAAGAAAAAAATTACTTTAAGGAGAGTTTATAGCTTGCACGAAAATCGGCTTCACAACATGCACGTCATGAACACATCAAAAAAAAAACATGCACCTTTTTGGTCCATAGCACGAATCCAGGTAGTAACATACTCTCACACCCACTTTATCATGTGAGTTGTCACTCATAGTGCACAAATATCCACAAGTACCAGAAAGTAATATACAGTAGCACAAGTAATATCGAGAAGTACCAAAATGTTGTTGGATACGTACACGTTTAACAAAGTAACCGTCAATAGATAATAAGAAAAATATGGTTAATGACAAACAACCTCTAGCTAGAGGATATAAAGCAAGGAGCATGGATATACTCAACCATGAAGTCAGGCGTGAAAGCAGGGACAAATAAGTGGCAAAGATGCCTATAGATTTAAAAATCATAGCAAGAATAGAAAGATATGAATCAAGAAGCAACAACCTCATAATTTTAGCGTGTCCTTATTTTACTTTATAACAAAAAGGTGATCCTTTGGTTTCCTATAAATACCACTATACTTATGGTACCATCCTCATAAACAACCAATTAAGATTAAGATATACAATTTTCCTCCGCGTGTCCTCCTTCATTTAACTACTCTCACTGTTTCACGTGCTTAAGGTCCTTGGCTCCGTCCTTCTCCCAACTGAGCTAGGAATCTCATCAAAATATTACATTCCGCGCTTTCAAATCGGGTTTTAATCTAGTAAGGTACAACATTTATCTTGTTATTCTTTTTTGACTGAAGTTTACCTTGTTATTCTTGTAGCCTTGTTTCTTGTATCTTATATCCTGCACTTTGCAAAAGCATGTTGTCTTTGCAAATTTATCTAATTTTCTTGTACAACAGAATAATAAAAGTTGTTTGTTAAATTAATCATAATTTATGCATTACAACATCAATTGTAAGAAATAACTATATAATTGTTTCATATCTAAGTGCATCTATCACAGCCGCAGAGGAAAGAAATGGAGCATCCTGTTAACACTTCTCCATCGCAAAGTATGTCCATGCCATCATCTGAGCAACAAACGATGGATGAATTTTGTAGGAAGAAACAAGATGAAATTGAGGCAATTGAGGACTTCAGCAAGCGTGCAATTCCCATGACCTGTCTAAAAAAGGTCGTATGTGCTGAAAAGGGTAAAATGATGATGACATTCGACACGCCATCCTTCCTCACAAAGGCATGTGAGACATTTGTGCAGGAACTTTCACTCCGCTCTTGGATGTGTGCTGATTCCCACCATCGTACAACCATACTAGACTCTGACATTGCCGAGGCTATTGCTTCCATGGAGTCATATGATTTTCTGAAAGATGTTCTATGCGAACATCAGGAAAAACAAAACTCAGCCCATCATTCAAAGTCTATTAAGAAGGGTAATCACAATAGGTTGACAGTGTTGGCGCCGGCTGCCGGAATGGCGAGCACGACGGCGATCGGCTT
>CM041647.1:27633883-27656106 GCA_023333625.1 Bothriochloa decipiens | reverse complement strand
TTAAACACCAGAATCAAAGGATTTACCTGCTCACTGAAACTCAGATGCGCCGGGGGGTGGGGGTTGTAAAACTTCAATAACAGGTAAATCTGGCAGGGTGCGCAGTATGGGTACTTGGAGCAATGGCACATGTTCTTTCTGCAATGTTCTTAATCTGTCATGATAGTGACTGAACTAGATGCAACATTTTCGTGGAAACTTCATGGTTGACTTGCCCGAAAGAAAAGTCAATTTAAGCACCAAGCTATGCCAATAGTTAGTTACATCCGGATGAGACGTAGACAGCACAGCCCCCTTTGCATTTTCCAATAGCTACTTCAAGTACTCTATTACTGAGTCAACCGATTCTGACCGCATATTTGTTTGTATATAGCAGAATCCTTGACTTTCTCTGAGGAGAAGTTACCCTGTAATAAATAGAAAATCCACTTGAGATTTACTACTTTGCAAACTCCTAATATGATAGATGGTGCTCAAAGTTTTCCCGACACAATGCCGTCATTTGAAATTTAATAATTGATGAGAATACCGAAGACTGATTCAGACTAACCCTACTAGAGGGGTAGGTGTTCATTCTTCTAATCTATAACTTCATTAGTAAGAGAACTTGTTCTCCTTACATGTGAACAGTAAAGAGAGATGACCAGTGCTTGCAGCAGTGTAGTTTCTGATCTAGTAGAAAATTTTCAACTATTTGTCATTTAAAAAATATTCAGTACTGCTTCTGAGTTATGAATGTGCAAGAAACGAACCCAAATTACTCCTACTGGAGATTTCCTCGGAAACTGTTTGTCTAGTTGGTAAGAGAACTGCAAGTGTCACTGATACTGATGGCGTCTGTGTCAGGATGGGTCCGGGAATTGTTCCCGGAAAGGAGAAGAAAAAAAAAACATGAAGAAACATAGGCGTACATACCGTTTCCCCTGTTACAATGCACTGCGCGATGCGCCGCCGCTGCCGCCTCCTAGGGCTCGTCCGCTGGCGGTGATGGACCAGCGGGCGAGCGGCCGTCGCTCGCCCTAGAAGTCGAACCGTGGGCCTGTCGACCGCTCGACAGAGTTCAGGGAGGCAGGGACCGGCGAGGGCATCTGGGATTATGCCAGCTCAGTCCGTCCAGCACCAGTGGACCATACCCTACGTTGCCTTGTCGTTTTCGACTGCTAGGGCCGGGTGAAATCATCAAACCTGCTCTCTTGTTCATAAATTTTTGAAAGCGGATCAGTAAAAATTTCCTAAAGAACCTATATATCTACAGAAAGATCTAGATCTCTATCGTCATTTGTCTCTATATCTAAGTATATGAGAGGGTTGATAGGCCAGATCACTTTCAGATTCATTTTTTCTCAAAAACATAATCAATATGGTATTGTCAAAAACAAATATGGCAACAATATTTCGATAAATTTGAAAAACAATAGTAGTCGATCAATAATAATAATACATCGATAACGATTGGACATGAGAACAATATCCTTAATCAAAATTATAAACACATCAAATCCTAGAACATGAGAAGAGCCCTATAACTCGACCAACGACCTATACAATTGACAAGACCACAAGCTAAAACCACACTAGACACCACGCTAATCATACCATCTTAGGTCTCAAACAACGCCAAACCACGTAATAGTACCACAGTTCTTTACAATAGCACAAATAAATGACAAAGTTTTCAAGTTCTTAGTTGACTTACATAGCATAGTGATAAAAACAAGAATTATTAAAGCCTCACAAAAAACATGAATTATTAAAGTTTCTAGTCACAGATATCATTTTCATTTTCATCCCTATTCATGGATATCTAATACGTGACAATTTTATTGTTTGGATTGTGGGGACTAGGGAGGCGGGCACGGCCAAGAGTGGTAGGGGAAGAAGATAATAATTAGACACAAAAAAGAAGAGCTTCTTGGCATTCTATGGAATGGAGATCTCTTATATCCAAAAGTTGCCTTTTGAGAGACATCTCCTAGAACTAGTTACAGGAGAAGGATAGAAGATATGGTAGAGATGCTCTTAGACCAGCAGATCACATGTGACTAGATTCTCATGAGGGGGGAAAGGACGGGTACAAAATGCTGGCAAATGAAATACAAGAATATTACTTATTTCTCGGGGTAGCAAATACATCAGAACACATTTGTGCAACATACTAGCAAAGATTTTCCGAACGCAAAATGATCTACCGTGCCATGGCTTGCAAAAGTCCATGGCAATAACATGTCATATCACACATATATGTTATTGGAAGTCAGATCACTTTCAGTTCCATTTTTTTTCTCAAAAGCATAATTGATACGGTATTGTCAAAAACAGATATGGCAAAAATATTCCGATAAATTCAAAACAATAGTAGTCAATCAAAAAATACATCTAAAACAATTGGAATCCATGAGAACAATACTATTAAAACAATAAACACGTCAAGCTGTTGAACATAAGAGCCCTAATATCTTTTTTTTAGAGGAAGAGCCCTAATATCTAGTACGGATAGTTTTGTTGTTAAAAATAGAACATGAGATGAGCCCTAATATCTACTACGGATAGTTTTGCTGTTTGGATTATGGGACTAGGGAGGGGATTGTGGGGACTGGGGAGGGGGCGCCGCCAAGAGTGACAGGGGAAGAAGATACTAATTAGACATTGATTCGTGAGCCCTACATGTCAGAACACAAAATTAGGAAGAGCATTTTGGCAATCTATGGAATGAAGAACTCTCAAATTCAAAAGTTGCGTTTGAAGTTTCCAAAAAAAAAAAAAAAAAAGAAGTTGCCTTTGAGATGTCTCCTAGAACTAGTTACAGGAGAAAAGGATAGAAGATCTGGTGGAGATGCTCTTAGACCAGCAGATTACAATACACGATAACAATGTCCTGACAAGATTTTCAAGAGTGGGGAAGGATGAGTACAAAATGCAGGAAAACCGAAATGCAAGAACATTACTTATTTCTCCGGTAGCAATACATCAGAACAATATTTGTGCAACATGCTAACAATGAGAAGCACATACAGTAAAGATTTTCCAAACGCAAAAATCATCTTTTGTGCCATGGCTTGCAAAAGTCCATGGCAATAACATGTCACATCACAAATATCTGCTACTGGGAGTATATAAGTGGATCAACACTCAGACTGTGGTACAAGCATTAAACAACTTGATAGTTAGCAGTGAGCAAAAGAGCCCGCTGAGAAAACTTCGGAGGGTTGCCTTCCTTCAGAGGAAGGATTCCAGTGACCTGAAAAGTTTCCGGTAGACAAAATTAACAACGAACGATTAGGGATACAGCAAGCATAGGATTTGGACCATTATGTGGGAACCAACCTTCAGATCACTGAAAGTACTCGACGCAGAAAATCCAACCGAGATGGGGAAAAATGATGATGGGTCAGCTGGGGGAACAACAAATTCCATGGAACCACTGAAAAGGGTACAGAAGGCAATAGTTACAGGCAGGCAATCTAACAGAATGGATGATAATCACAAGCTAAATATTCAAATATTTCAAACCTGCGATTCGACTGGTCAATAAGGAGAATAGACCATTCCAACACGGAGTTTCTTGAGTCCAACCTGTTTGCACAAGGGGAAAAAAGGCTAAGACAACAAGCACAAGCTGACGTGCTTTCTGCTCAAAAAACAAGCTGGTGTGCTCAATTCTATAAAACAAAGAAGGTATTGTGCATTGCCACGAAGAAATGAAGTAATGAAGTGACATAGCTTATTCAGATCTACGTGCAGAGCTTATCTGCACAGCTTACTCAGACTTAGTGTGACTACCACCTAGGATACAACAGTCAAGTTATATACACAAAGTCCACTTTAACAGTTTGATATACCAGTTATAACAGCAAAAGTCTTGGGGATATCACATTACTTGTTAACATTAACAACAAAAATAACACACATAAAAAAGGACAGCAACAGAGTGGCATAAGGTCATGCACTAGTCACAAAAAATTTATGCAATATGCTTCAGTAAAAACATGAGCATGAATAAACTGAAGAGGAAAGAAAATCTTACTTCCACTCTCCATCTATCTGTCTGACGCTTGGAGGTTCCCGAAGAGCTGGCAGAGGTATAGATATGACAACATTGTGCAGATCAAACATCTCAGAAGCTTCATATTCAATGTTCACATAGGTCTCGTTTCCAGATACGGACGGCCAGCAATTGACTGCATCAGAAATAGCATGTTACCAAAAGTCCAAATTGGTAAATTGTTAGACAGAAGAAAAAAAAGAGATTTCCACCTGACAGAGGTAAAGATGACTCATCCATCCCCTGGATTCTCCATTTCACCAGAGGAGTCTCATTTTGACCACTCGGAAAGGGCCTGTTTGGATCCTTTGCTCCCAAAATTTGCTGACCGTTAAACAAATCCTTGTTGATATTTGGGTGTGTTTTGAAGCTAAGCCCAGGAATATCTTGGGTTTCAATCTACAACAACCCATATATTAGAGAAATCAGCTCATAAACTAATTCATACGATGATATACTGCTGTGCAATGAATTTGATTATCGGCAATTCAAAAACATAGCATAAGCTAAATGAAGGTGAATGTCATACTAATATAAAATAATGGTCTTTACATGGGGAAAACAGAAGTAGAGGTATTATTTTAGTTGGAAGGTGACCACAACAGAAGGTATTGTTCTTACCTAAACAGATTGCAATATCAGTATATGTTCACGTGACGAGGAGAATAAAATAAAATAAAGTTTTATACTATTATGAATTTGCTACAGTTAAAGCTTTCCATTCGCAAATGAAAATGAGACAGAAAAAAGCAAGTACAAATGTAAAATGCTAGAATTTAGGAAAGGGTGTTACCTGCAATTGGATGAACCCATCAGTATCATTAAGAACCTGAAGAGCAAGTGTTCCTTGAACATCAAAGTTATTAATGCCACCATCTCTTTTAACAACAACATTGAGCTTCTCTTCTATAGTCACTGTGACAGGGTCACTTGGTGGAAGAGCAGATGATCTTGTAGAAACTGCACTTGGTTGTACATCCTCCAAAATGACTTCTCCTTCAGCTTTCAAAGATTCAAGGAATTGATTCGTCTTCTGTGTCTTGCCTAATTTCATACCGAAACCTTTACCAGGTGCAGTAGCTGCTGTAGATGGACGGCCTGTAGAAATGCGTGCGGTTAGAATCCAATATGGGTCATATGCTAACCCTGTACTATCTCTAGCATTTTGACTGGAAATAAGGCAATGTAGTCCTGTTGCCCTAATGTAGTCATGATTCATGGAAGATCTGAGTAGAACTTAATTACATGATGAACAAAAGAAAGACAGGATTGAGCTATCACTAACCAACAATGGAACACAACAACAGAAGACTTATTTGTATTTTGCTATATGACCCTCCATTTTTTGTTTAGCTAACTTGAATCCAACTTGTACCCACTATACAATAAAAATTAAATAGTTTACCACAAAAAGATAATAAATATATCATGAAAGAGACAAAGTGCAGTGGTACATAAGTTCATTTGCTGTTTAAATATAATTCTTCATCAACTTGTTCTGTAAACTAAGTACAAGTTACAGAGTTCAACGGATTGATAAGCCTAATAATCTGGGAGTCTGCATGCTCCCTAGATATGATGTGACTGCAGAGTTATAATAAAAAATCAAGGTGTAGTATATTTACTATACATGATTCAAACATCCACTTATACAAGAACTGGGAACAATAAAATATCTCAATACGTTTCCATGAAACAAAAAATTCATTAAGGTGTAATATATGTACTATACACGATTCAAACATCCAAAAAACCAAAAAAAAAGTAATATATATTTCCTAGATATCTGGAGAAGAGCAAGATGAAACAGAACTAGATGTAAATACCAAAAGAAAGAACAAATTTAAATCATCAACATAAACTGATCACTGATGCAACAAGTTTGGTTATTCTAAAATAACATATTTATCAAGAAATGCAAGAGGAGCCTCCTTACCTTTGGGCTTGCTGGAAAATGAGTCCATGTCAGTGCTCAGTCCACCTAATCCAGAACCACTACCAAATCCAGAACCACTGATGCTCATGTCACTGAAAGTTTTCTCAATCATGCGTGGACCAGATATTGATGAGTATCCACCTTTGTCAAGTTTGCCTCTTTCCATCTGCAATGAACACCACCCAAAAGTATACAACCTTAGACAATAATAATTAAAGCAAATAAAGATTGCAGTAATTCATACCCGAAATAGCCTATACATCTTGGTGATGGAACCTAACTATTCTTTCTCTAAATAGCTTGTGTTTCGCTCTCATTTGATGAAATTTTCATTCTACTAATCATATCTAAAGGGGTCAGCAATTCGTCTTTTTTATGCTTTTGCAGGAGTCAAAAATTATTTTATGATGAGAAACATATATTGCCAAAATATATTCTAAGTGGATGCTTTAACTTTACTGTGGCATTGCCTGAAGCATAGTCACATAAGACTAAATTGACAGATAAATACCCATAACCCTAACTTAAATGGAATTTCGATGTACTTTGAATCTGGTAAAAAAATAGTCAGACCCTCATTTTGTCAAGCTCATTAGCCCTCTTCTTCATGAGATCCTTGGTTTCATTGATTTTGGTTTGCATCATCAGCTTGTGTGCCTTCTCTTCATGGCTCTCCATCTCACAATATTGTTTCACTTGTTGCACTGTTACATTTTCCTTGTTCCCAAGAGAGATGGCTTCATCGAAAGCAAATATAATTTCAAATGCTGTTTTACAAACACCCTCCTCATCCAGGGAAGGGGAGTATTCAGGCACCTTTTCAAATGTTAAGGAGACAGTTGTGAAAGAACACACCACAGAATAGTAAAAGAATTGATATATACACAGCACTAAAAAATGAGATTCATATTGGTCAAGGTTTTGCATAGACAGCATCAGATGTTTAACGTGGTTACTACTTTGTATGTTCCCCCATCAGTAATATTAACTTGGATGTAATGTAAACCTAAAACTTCCATTTTCTCCACAAGAATAGACAGTACAGCTATCTTGTACTTATCATTACGAAGGATAAGGTCAAGACAAACCTTTTCCTCACCCCCCAACCCCTTCGGTTCTATTTCTAATTCACAGATTAAATAGGATTATACAAATAAGGTAAATTCCAATGAGTGAGAAGATTGATATATGTCAGTAGGATACAAGCTTGGAGAGGAGCCTCAGAGTGTCCAGATCTTCAAGAATATTGCTCTGCTTGTTTGTGATAAGCAGAAGATATAACCCTTCAATAGGTTGATAAACATAACGCACATTTTCAGTTTCAACATAAGTGTGCTGTTTCCCAGTTCCAACCAGTTTCGGGAATGCAGCAAGTAATCCTTCAATTCTTATGCGAGACATATCAACAAACTGTCTCGAAACAAGTGCTGCAATTGAAAACAGAAAAAAGAACAGCCCTCAGCCAAGTCCATTCACTTCTTTAAAAGGATAGTTAGGGAAAAAAGAACATAATAGTAGTTTCATATTATGTGAACCCCAAGACTTGTTATATAAGAAAAGAAGCGAGTAGTTAGCAACATGATACCAGATATTGCACCAAAATTGTTATACAGTGTTATAATAGATGGCGACTGGAGTTATTATAGCAGATAAATAAGTTACAAAACCAATTGCTTTGCGAATCGGCAATAAAGAAGGATCTGATTAACTGAGGCACCACACCTTTTCCCGACTTTGAAACGATTGAAGCTGCAAGAACCACCTGGGGTACACAAACGATAAAAAATAATCAGACCTATCAGAAACAATATACAGTAACTCAATGATAGCAAAGGAATAAATGCATAAAGATTCCTTAAAATCAGAAGATTAATCAAGTTTATTAGCACTGCCTAGCAACTAGCAAGAGGATTAAAAGTACAAAAGAAAATGAAACCAACTGGCCATACCATTTTTATCGCTTTTGTTGATGACCACGATTATTCAAACCAAGCCCTTAAACAATGAACCTGTCACATGAAAACAATTACACAATCAGCAAAGTAATCACAACGAGAATACAACATGATTAATGATGATTGTCTTGTCACAAAAAAAAGATTAATGATTGTCCAGAACTGGGAAAAATGAAGGAGGTAATTGCAGTCACTTAAAAGTAATTTATTTCAGCAATCAACAGTTGCGACCAAAGACATGAACAAAGCAATCGATTTGCCCCTGTGATACGATCTCAAATTAAACATGCCCCTTAAAGTTTTGCACATAAATCAACACTAAACAGGGTATCAATTAGTTGTATCACATGATGCAGGGAACAATTCCAAGGACCATAATGGTTTTAATTAGTACCCAACAACATGTACATGCAAACAAATCAAAATGCTCAAAAAGCCATCTTTTGCATCGTATTCGGTTCAACTGGTGTGATTACCAGTACACTACAGGCATCACATCGTTCGAGGTCAATGAAAGTAAAGAAAGATGAAAAAAAAGGAGTCATCCAAAACAACACTGCCCTTGACATCATTCAGATTCAGGGCAGCACATTGTAAACGGGCCGGAAAATCGTGTGGACGCGCATTGCGCCTAAACCAACAGCCCGGATCTAGGAGAGTACACCGAGAAGAAAATTGGCAGAGGCGGCCCGGATCTAGAGGAGCATAGCTACCTACCCATGGCGTGCGGTGGTCGCCAGAAAGAAAAAGCGATCTTGCATAACAGAGCGGCGGAAGGACGCCTGGATCTGGCCAGAATTGGCGTGCTGGGTTGCGCGTGGCCATAAAGAAAGCCAAGTGGCGGCCTTGCCTGTTTCATCATGCTCGTCGCCGGCGAAGGGCCCGAAGTCGGCAGAGGCTTGGCGAATCGATCCTCTCACACATATAAGCTAAATGGAACTACAAACCAGTGCTCCAAGCGGGCTGGACATGGACTGGTGGTGGTGATCGGAGATCGAGCAAGAAAATGGTGTAGGGAAGAGGGAAAGGGAGACAACTGAGGGCGAGAACGTACGTTGGAGGAGTGCGCCGGTGCGTCGTCTCCCGCCGGTGGCTGCGAGCGAATTCGTCGGAGTCGGCACCGCCTGTGTCTCCGCCCTCGCGAGATTCGTCGCCACTGCCGGGTGCGAGATCCGTGTGTGTTGGGGAATTTTATTAGCCTGTGTGTCCTCCTGTGGCGGGGCGGTGGGCTAGACTAGAGCGATGGATGCTGGGCAGTTGGGCCTGGGTCGCCGTCATGTTTGGTTTATGGTTTATGGGATATGGGATGGGACAAGAGGCTAGGGACTGGGCATACATCATTATTAGTCTAAATTAGCCTCTTAAGAGACTAGTGGATTAGGATTATTAGTCACTCTTTTAGTCCTTATGTTTGGTAATTTAAAAACTATTTAGGATTAAAAAGTAGTCTCTAGTCCCTAGTCTTATTGAAACCAAACAGACCCTAAAACTCAGCTAACTCAGCAACGTTCCCGTTAAAAAAACTTAGCAGCATTTCTAAAAGGAAAAACTAACTCAGTAGCGTTTTCTGCACCCTCCCTCCTTAAAAAATGTCTCATAAAACAATTTCAAATTTAACCATATGTAATAAAAGTTACTGGTGTTTATGATCTATAATATGTAATAAATATTATTATTAGACTAATTATATAATAATATATTTATAAATGTTGACTATATTTTCGCCTAGTTAAATTGAAGATCATTAGACTTCTTCGAGACTAGACTCATTTTTCTTGGGACAGAGTTGCTAACTTGCTATTATACCACCACTCTTAGCCATCCAAGAGCCTTGTGTAGAAATTTATTGATACAATAGACGATGATATTACCAAGCTTGTAGTCATTTGATTTTTCTAAATGAAATGATATCATATACACACATCAAGAGGAGTAGAACTCTCCTCATTCGAGTCCTTCTAAGAACCAACTCCTTGTGAGAAATACCATATACAACACTTTAACCCTCAATTTTCCCAATACTATCCTTTGTTTGCGCTCCTCCTCGTTCCACCATCATGTGTTTGTTAAAAATTACTTTACCCTTGATATTTATAGCACCACAAGTGTAGCCACTTAAACCAATCATAGCCATGCCCTGACCCAACAAATACCACTTATGACATGCATGCGCATTAGTCTAGGGTTCTTTAGATCAATATGAGAGAAAACATTGTTGCTTAAGATGTGACAACCCTTTCACAGGTACCTTCTGTGTCTCGATTAGTATTATTAACGAATTCTTAAACAACTACAGCATGAGTGGAGCTAATACCGCTACAGTGTGTTGGCAGTGATACATTTCATTGCCCTTGTATTCTCTCTAGTTGCTTTGTAGTTACCACCCTGTCCGGAAAATTGCTAATAGTAGTCTTATTATCTTGTTATGACTTTTCGTACTACTGAGCTTTGCATAGGTTGGAAATACCATACATATATGAAAGTGATGCTATTGATCTCATTAGCGAGAAAAAAATCACTGCAAGCCATTATCTAAATGTTGTGTGTGGTATCTTAGATGCAAAAGTTATTGAGAGCACAACAGATAATTGTAGTTGGGAGAGTGGCTCTCTTGAGTTGACGTTACAACAAAGAAAGTCGTAGCGTTCATTTCCCAAAACAAAAGTGTGTTGCTTTCTCGGCTCCAGCCTTCTTTATTCGGTGAAGGAGTAGGCAAGCGTATTACTTTCCCAGCTTAAGACTTGTTGAGTTTCTTAACTTGATAGAGTAGGAGATAGTCTAGCTCCATATACTTCTTCGCCATCATCTCGTTATGTCACCCTTCCCATTATGGCTGCCGCACAGACTTTGTTGCTGAGTAGCAATCCAATGGCGCCGGCCAGACATTGCGTGCCACCCCGCACTAACAACATGTCGTGCCAGACCCGGCCGTTTATCTGCATAGTAAAAGAATATCCCGAATTTGATGTGTTGGTGCCTGGCCTGGCTTGTCCAACTTCTATTGGTGAACTGAACCGTCATCTGAGTAGTGCTCCTGCAATAGCACATCAAAGAAAGTCTGGCGACATCATCAGTGTTTAAGAGGAAGCCACACCATTAATCCTTGATGACTACGGGACCGGACATACGATTACGTGCTACAAACTGACTTTATGTAGTAGTGGGATCGTGACTAAATATATATATACACAATAAAAGATTTTCATGTCAGATGTGAGAGAGACATAGGGCCTGTTTGGTTCTCCTCTCAGTGTCCCTGCATTGCATTTGGCCATACTAAGCTCCCGCTAACCAGGCTACGAGTGTGCAACCATCATTTGTTTGGTTCGCAAGACATGCGGCGCCTGGATGCAGCCGGCCGGCGTTTGGTTGCTAGGACCCACGCTCCCGCCTGCGCTATCGCACTCACGCGCATACGCCATGTCCGCTCGCGCGAGCCAGGCTGCGAGAAAATAGACGCTGCTTCCGTTTTAGCGAGCCAGGCTCCGGCCTCTTCGCTGCATGCCCAGGGCCAGGCCCAATGATGAGCGCACGGAGCCAAACATCACGAAACTACATCCCAAGAGCCAAAGCATGAGTAGATCAGAGCAACCAAATAGGCCCATAGACCACGAATGACTTGTGGAAGTGGCTCCGCGGAGGGCGAGACTATGTCGAGGACAGGAGAGTGCAAGGACCCATGCCCACTGTGCCGCATGTTCCGTGCTCGTGTGCTCCTTACGTCAAAGCTTGATGTTTGTGGTAATAATAAAGCATTTTCAGTTTCAATAAAAGACAAAAGTTATGTGTAGGGCTAGAGAAGGTTAGTTTTCTACGTAATTAGGTCAATATATTCGTGTGTTCTTGTTTGATGAATGAATGTAACAGATAAACACATTATATTTTCTCTGACTTGAGCAGTCTTTTCTCTTTTCTGAAGGAAAGACAAATATTTTTTTAAAAGAAAAACTGAAAAAAAAAAAACACATCTGCTTATGTGAATAGTAATAACTGTTTTTTTTCTTCTTCTTGTTGCCCGTTAATATCTGATCCGCTTGGCTATCCGAACCAACCTCCTTCCCTCCATAAACCGCGAAGCCCAGACCTCGCCGCCCGGCGACGATGCCATCCATGGCGTCGTCGGCCGCCGCCGCCTCCTCCTCCCTCGCAGGCATTAGCCACCCCCATTTTCTCCCTGCCAAGCTCATCTCCCCTCCCAAACCACTCACTCATCATCCGCTCCCCGCGCGGCGTCGTCCACCCCGCTCGCAGCTCGTCGGCGCCGCCTCCACCCCGACCCCCCGCACGTCGCAGGCGGAGCTCCGTCCGGACTCCAAGAACGCCTCCGCGCTGTCCGCCGAGCTCAGCCGCCTCGCGCGCGCGGGGCGGCTCCCGTCCGCGCTCTCCCTCCTGGACCACCTCTCCCACCGCGGCGTCCCGGCCACCGCCTCCGCTTTCGCCGCACTGCTCTCGGCGTGCCGCTCCCTCCCGCACGCGCGCCAGATCCACGCGCACCTCCGCGTCCACGGGCTGGACGCTAACGAGTTCCTCCAAGCCAGGCTCGTCGAGCTCTACATCGCGCTCGGCGCCACCGACGACGCGCGCGGGGTGCTCGACGGGATGCAGCAGCGGCAAGGGGACGGGGCGGGGGCGAGCGCGACGACTGCCTACTCGTGGAACGCGCTCCTGCACGGGCACGTTCGCCGGGGACGCGGCGAGGCGGCGGGCCCCGTCGCCGACGCGTTCGCGGAGATGCGCTCCGCGGGGGCCAGCGCCAACGAGTACACGTACGGCTGCGTGCTCAAGTCCATCTCCGGGAGCGCCAGGCCGTCGATGGCCATGGCCACCGCCACGCACGCGACGCTCGTCAAGAACGCCTTCGCGGGCGCGCCCGGGATGCTCATGACTGGGCTCATGGACGTCTACTTCAAGTGCGGGAAGGTGAAGCTCGCGGTGCGGGTGTTTGAGGAAATGCCTGAGAGGGACGTGGTCGCGTGGGGGGCAGCCATTGCTGGGTTCGCACACAAGGGGATGAAGAGGGAGGCCCTGGAGCATTTCCGGTGGATGGTCGAGGATGGGGTCAAGGTGAATTGTGTGGTGCTCACGTCAATTGTGCCTGTCATTGGAGAGTTGCGGGCGCGCAACTTGGGTAGAGAGGTTCATGGATTTGTGTTGAAGAAATTCGGAGATCGTAAAGATATTGCAAAGGTCCAGGCGGGGTTGGTTGACATGTACTGCAAATGCGGTGATATGATCTCAGGTAGGCGAGTGTTCTATAGCAGCAAGAAGAGGAATGCTGTGTCGTGGACAGCTTTGATGTCTGGGTATGCATCCAATGGGAGGCCGGACCAGGCGCTGAGGTGCATAGCTTGGATGCAGCAAGAGGGAATCAGGCCAGATCTCATTGCTGTGGGGACTGTTCTCCCAGTCTGCACAAAGTTGAAAGTGCTGAGGGAGGGGAAGCAGCTCCATGCATATGCTTTAAGGAGGTGGTTCTTACCCAACGTCTCCTTATGCACATCACTGATCACCATGTACGGCACATGTGATCACTTGGAATACTCTCACCGAGTATTCCATGATATGGACAAGAAGACTGTACAAGCCTGGACTGCATTGGTTGATGCCTACCTTAAGAATGGAGACCCATTAACTGCTATTAATTTGTTCAGATCTATGCTCCTGACAAACCGCAGGCCTGATGCCGTTGCCATCACCAGGATGTTGAGTGCCTGCTGTGATATTGGAGCATTACAACTCGGCAAGGAAGTGCACGGTCAGGTGCTAAAGTTGCGGATGGAACAACTCCCTTTAGTTGCCGCAGAAGTCGTAAACATGTATGGTAGGTGTGGAGACCTCAAAGCAGCACAGAGGGTTTTTAATCGAACAGAGTCCAAGGGATCTATGACCTGCACTGCTATAATAGAAGCTTATGCAGTCAACCAACGCCATAAGGAGTCGCTGCAACTCTTTACTTGGATGCTGTCGAACAAATTTGTTCCTACCAAGGCCACATTCAATGTGGTTCTGAAAATCTGCGATGACGCGGGGTTGCACGATGAAGCCCTTAGGATTTTTAACTCCATGGTGCAAGAATACAACCTAGAAGCATCCCAAGAGAATTTTGACTGCATCATCCGCCTCCTTGCTGGTGCTGGCAGGAATTCTGAAGCACAGCACTTTGCTGACCTGAAATCGACTCTGTTTAATTTACCAACTCCAGTTTTGAACTCTGAACAGGATTGATTTTGTACAGATTCTTTTCTTTCTACATTGTACTGATATTTGTTGTATGATTTTTCAAAGAGATACTGATAGTCCTTTTTGTGGCTGTAAAGCAACATTCTTTCTGACCAACTGACAGTGCCATCACTTGCTGAGTGTGTAATTTGTTAATTTGACATCAGTGCAGTATCAAATTTTGAAGGACAAATAATACTGTTAGCATTATCGATTCTTTGATTATACACTGTTTTCAGGTGTCCTTTTTTTATAATATATGCTAATGTCTAATTTAATATATACTACCAATATAGTCACATTACAATTTACAGAACTTTCTTTTGCTATACAGTAGTTTTTTTAGATGGAAAATGAATTACATTACCATTTACCCATTATCCACAGCCAAATTGTTGGACGTTAGGACATAGACAAAGTTTGGCAGTTCATGGCGCTGCCAAAGGACACTAACAAGTCACATAGCTTTCGGAGCTAGGTCAGTGTCACACGATCCTTTTATGTGGCAGGATTTATGTGGCGGACTTCGTTACTAGCTTGGCATACATCAATTTGAGTGGGGGTCAATGGTTATAGAAATCCTTTCCATCTCAAATATTTGGTTTGCTGTACTCAAGACTTTGGACATAAATTCTACTTATGCACAAGCAGGACGAGATTTCTCTCATTCTTTGATTCACCTGATGCCTCAGAAAGTTTAGAATCTTCTTTCACTTGAAATATTTATAAATTTATACTGCACAGTTGGGCCTGAACACCTTTTATATGCTTCCAGAATGTTACACAAATTAATGATATTATGTTTTGCTTTCACAGGGATAAGGGAATCTTCAGCAGACAAATGAATGCTAATATCATGGGTGTAACAATGCACCAATTCTCACAAGCATCTAAGACGATACTAGCCCGGCATAAATAATGAATAGGTAGTAATTCCTGTCCATCTATTGTTTTTTTATATTTTCCATGACATGGTAAACAAACAATCAACTGTATTTCACTTTGCTCCTGTCCTATGCACAAAAGAGGTACGAAAGACAAGAAACAAGACTGGTAACTATTTTTAGATAAGAAGCATAACCATTAGCTAATTTTAGCTCTCACAATATCTCCCATCCATTCCTTTCTGAACACCTGGTCGTTAGTAGTTTCTAATGGTTTGGTTCGTTTCCTTTTGAGATTTTTTAAAAAAAATTGATTATTTCCGTAGAGACAGAAAAAAATAAACAAATTTC
This sequence comes from Bothriochloa decipiens, assembly GCA_023333625.1. Taxonomy (NCBI): domain Eukaryota; kingdom Viridiplantae; phylum Streptophyta; class Magnoliopsida; order Poales; family Poaceae; genus Bothriochloa; species Bothriochloa decipiens. The sequence goes on along the minus strand of CM041647.1, from coordinate 27,640,719 downwards.
TCTATGAAGCTTCCTTGCTGCGAAATCCCTGTCTGTTGTTTGCAATCCAACTTTGTTGTGTATTATTATTGTTTCTTTCACTCACTCTTCTCCGTCCAAGGACCCAGATGGGGAGTTGGTGTCACAATGGTTTTCTGAAAGGAAAAGAGAGATTGATACCTGGTTCTTGGTTCTTCTTGTTGGGATGCCTTCACACCAAGCTACAATTTCCATCATATTTGGCTGGTTTTTCCTGCTCCTGATCATATTTTCAATGAGATAATCATTGCCCACAATCAATTTCCTGTCCATATGGTCAGAGTTCTGCTCCTCCCCAAGGTAAACTTTTTATCCCATCTAGTAATTCATATTAAATTATTTAATTTGTGTTGCATAGTTGATATTGATATATTGGTCTGATTCATATAATTCCAAACGTTTCTGCTGGCCTTCGAACTGTTACAATAGGACTGTCTTTTTTCTGCCCAAAAATGTTGAAGAAACTTGTAGTTTGTTTCTCGTGATCATAGGAAAGGCATAAAATAAAGAACTCATTTGATGTTCTTTCAATAATTGTATGGTCATGAATACAATCAGGGTTGTACCAAGATTGGGAAGTTGAGGCAATGATCATTTGTTGTCAAGTGCAGAGATTAGCAAGAAAAACTGCAAAAATTGGTCTCACTGCAATTAACTCGTTCAAGAAGAAGGCATTGCATCTTATGGGCTGCCTTTGCTCCAAAGGATCCAAAGATGATGTCAATGCCACTTCTGGACGCGGAACACCATCAAGGAAAAGTGACTCTGCTGCTGATGCAATTTCGAACAATGGCGGTACAGCAGTGCTTAATGCAAAGACCAAAGAAAAATTGTATGGTGGAGAAAAAGTGGTAGTAGCTTTAGATGCTAGGATCAGCAGTGGTAACAATGCAGATTTGAAAGGGCTCTCTGGTGAGCATGTAGTTGCTGGTTGGCCATCTTGGCTTGTAAATGTGGCGCCTAAAGCAATAGAAGGCTGGTTGCCTCGGCGAGCAGATTCATTTGAGAAACTGGCCAAGGTAAATTACTGAGTGAATAGCTTTCCAATGCATGAAAATTACTTGAATAATTGCATAGTTTCTTTTGTGTGGCAGATTGGGCAAGGAACTTACAGTATCGTGTATAAAGCCCGGGATCTCGAATCTGGGAAGATTGTTGCACTAAAAAAGGTGCGGTTTGTCAACATGGATCCCGAAAGCGTGCGCTTCATGGCCAGAGAAATCCACATTCTTCGGAGACTTGATCATCCGAATGTCATAAAGCTTGAAGGGATTGTAACATCTCGTGTGTCGCAGAACCTCTACCTTGTCTTCGAGTACATGGAACATGACCTTGCCGGTCTTGTTGCAACTCCAGGCCTCAAGCTCACTGAGCCGCAGGTGGTTGTCATATTACTCTTCCATCGATTGATCACTTGGAAAACTTGCAAACTCTAAAACTATTAACACAAATATCAGATAAAATGCTTCGTTCAGCAGCTGCTCCATGGCCTCGATCATTGCCACAAAAATCGGGTTCTGCATAGGGATATCAAAGGCGCAAACCTTTTAATTGACAGCAATGGGATCCTCAAGATCGCAGACTTCGGCTTGGCAATATCATATGATCCCAACAATCTGCAGCCACTGACAAGCCGTGTTGTGACATTATGGTACAGACCACCAGAGCTTTTGCTGGGTGCCACAGAGTATGGTGCTGCGGTGGATATGTGGAGTACAGGATGCATTGTGGCAGAATTGTTCGCTGGCAAACCAATCATGCCAGGAAGAACTGAGGTATAGACTAGTATTTGTTATTTTGCTTTCAGACATCAATAATAATAACAAACTGTAAGTTTTTCGGCAGCTTCTGTTTTTCTTTATTGGTTGACCTCTAATACAATGAGCCCAATTATGCTTAGGTGGAGCAAATTCACAAGATCTTTAAGCTATGTGGCTCCCCATCTGAGAATTATTGCAAGAAATCAAAGGTGCCAGAAACAGCAATGTTCAAGCCTCAGCAGCAATATAGGCGGTGTGTTACCGAGACTTTCAAAGATTTGCCCCCTTCAGCTGTACTTCTCATAGATTCCTTGCTTTCACTAGAACCAGAAGTTCGTGGAACAGCCGCCTCAGCTCTTCAAAGTGATGTAAGTTTTTCACTAAACCTTTCGTGTACTGAGGCCTGCCTGGCTCCCAGAACTTGTGTTTGGATATGTAGCACTTATACCATGCATGTTTCAACCTCTTTCAGTTTTTCAGAACCAAACCACTTGCTTGCGACCCTTCAAACCTTCCAAAACTCCCACCAAGCAAAGAATATGATGCTAGGCTTAGGCAAGAAGAAGCGAGGAGGTACATGATGCAGACCTTATTTTCCCCTTCCATCTGTGGATTTGGGGTTCATTGTGATGTGACGTTTGGTCTTCCTAATTCTGTTCATCCAGGCAAAGAAACGCAGCACTTGGCGGGCAAGGAGCTAAATCGATCAAACCTGGAAATGAGAATCATGTAGCTAGTCGTGCCATTGATATTGCTGCTGAAGTTAAGGTGAGTATGATAGATGGACCTTCCAAAATGCTTTAGTAGACTTTGTTACAAATCAGGATAGAAAAAAGAATCCGGCTAAAGAACAATTTTGGTTTCTCTATAAGCTCTATACTTCTAATGTTAGAGTTCCATGCCTAAAACTATTGCAAGATTACTCAAAGAATGGCGTCTTAAACATATCAACATATCAACGCAACATCTCCTATGGACTTGCACAATCAGGAGAACATTAACAACCTCTGCTGTCACCTTGCAGCAACCCACACATACTACTTCGAAGAGCACGTGTGAGAAGTTCAATACCGAGGACAGTGTGCCAGGGTTCCGGGTAGAGCCACGAGCATTGCCGACCTCAGTGCAGGTTCCTGAATGTGGATCCACATGGAACAACACAGGGGGTTACGCCGACCATCGTTCGGTTCTTGGTCGTGTTTACAGCTCTGTCCGTGTTGCGAGGAAGAAAGGATCATCAAATTCAAATATACCGCAGTATGACGCTGCAGATTTGAGGAATGGTATTGAGATTACTGATCACAACCAGCAAGTAGATAGGCCTGTCTCTTCTCAGAAGAAGGACCAGCAGGAGGTTAGTATTGTACTGTTAGGAAAGCGGACTACACTAGGTGTTTCTTTCATTTCACGTCAATTTGTTGTGATCAGGACCGTGGAAGAAAGTACAAAAGGATCCACTACTCTGGACCATTGATGCCACCAGGTGGGAACATCGAAGACATGCTCAAGGAGCATGAGAGGCACATCCAAGAAGCGGTGCGCAAAGCACGCCTCTCTAAGGGAAGCAAATAGCTAGGAGAACATAGAACAACTGAAGGTCCTAGAAGAAGATGGACCAGGGTTCAATGGCCGCTGACCGTTTTAGAACTAGGAATGCCAAAATAGCATTCATCAGCAAAGCTGCCATATCGAGCTGCTGCAAGAGTTGCCACATGTAACATGGTCAGGCTATATTGGTCAATACCATTGAAGATTAGTAAGATGGAAGCATCATAATATAACAGAGCATGAGTGGATTACATCGCAAAGACCAGTAAGTTCATATGTAGGATCACCTTTTAAAATTGAAGAGTGCAGAGAAATTGGGAAGGGGAATTGCAGAGCCTGGGTCAACAGATTTTTTTCCGCCGTTATTTTGTAAAGAGGAGCACCTGAATTTAGGCTTTTTTTTTTGTAAGTTTTAATGCAGGTATAATGTTGCCGCTGTAAAATTGTTCATCCATTTTTCTCACTGCTCTGGGTTATGGAAAACAACAGGAGCTGGAACTGAAACTTCAAACGAACAGTCTGGTTGTTCAAAACCTGACTGCAGCCTGAGGATGAAGCAGCTAGAACAGCATGGTGTGTTTAAACTTTATGGATACTTCAATTCTTAACAAATGAGGAGTCAATGCTAATTATCAGTCTATCACGAGCATCAGATAGTAAGTGGAAAAACATACCGTCTAAAAAAGAATTGGCATTTCGAATCTGAAAGTTTGGAAGAAAATAATTGCTGTGGCTCCTCCAAAAAAAAATTGTTTCATATGGACATTAAAGTATTATATCATCAGGTTCTGAATTCTGACGCTTTCAGAATTTTATGTGAAAGGATTACTAAGCCATATCATCGGCTAAAACTTGAACACATTTGTTAAGGGAGTAAATAAATCTCAGAGTTTCTTTGTACTCACAGATTTACCACAACAGCAGTGGTGTCTTGTAACATTGTAGCACACCACTTGTGAACCGTTTAAGCTATGAACATTGAGGATGGAGTAACACTATAGATGAATTTCACAAGTTCTGAATTCCATTAAACTCAGTAGTTCATACAACAGGCAACATAACAACAGTCAACAGGCAACATCGGTTCTCCATGCACTGACATTTGCAGCAGAACCATGACTGATACGAATTCAGTGATTTCCCATAAAAATTTGAGACAGCCAACGTAAGCCTATGTCAACCTTCAGAAATACAAACCATAGGCTGGAGCCACCAGAGGATTTCTTTTCTTTCCTGAAGTGTTTTATTTTTATTATTGTGGATCAAGGGTTTGGGAACACTGATAACAGAAAAATTAAGAGTTAGCAGAGAGATCAGTTGCAAAGAGATAGTGAAAAATAACAAAAATGAACATAGTGCCAGTATTCACCTACCATTTTTTTAACCAGTGAGGCTCAGTTCTCACTGGGACCAAATTGTTTCTGTATATCACTGAATGATATGGTCGCAGAACCCCTTCTCTTAGCCTTTTGCTGTGATGGATGCTCCCTCCAGCCAGTCATGTAAATTACCTGCACAAACAAGAAATATTTGGCAATCAGTAGCCAGTCTGTGTATCTTTTATGGGGATTAATTGTATATCTAGCTCGGATCAATTCAATTTGCTGGAAAAAAAAGGATTTTGCTGATCAGTTCAGGTTCAAATAAAGGTAAAGTGTGCTGTGCTCTACTCTAATGAGGCAAGTACAGAACTTGAAAGATTGCTGGAATAGATCCGTCTTCTAACCCAAACATTGACTGGTAAATTGCTGCAGTTGCTAAGGCTGTATCCCTTTTCAACACCTAATAACACAAAATCAATCCAAGTTCAATTACTAGGATAACTGAAACAGTTATGGTTTAGCCATTTTTCGATAAACAAGTATGATATGTAAGATACTCACAGGATTTCTTTGAAAGAGAACATTTGTTTCCCCCATTGCTCTAAGATGTTCAACTAGTTCCAAAGCTAAGTTGACCAAAGTAGCAAAAACATCAGCATGGGTAGGTAGCCCGTAAATCTCCATAATCGAAGTCAGCATATTTCTTTGATACTGAGTGAACTCTTATAGCATATATTATTTCTAAACTGAACACAGAAAGAACTATTGCTATCTGATAGATGTACAGGAATCACACAAAGCCAAGCATAAAAGCTGAAATACATGTTTATTGTATCAGCATGCAATATTGTAAGGAAAAGAAAAGCTGGACAATTATAAGAAATTTAGGTTTATTTTTCTACAAACCATTATTGTATTTAACAGTATACTGATCAACATCAACTCCTGGAAGGGTGAAACCTGCCCTTGTCAAAAAGGTTTCCTGCGTCATGGACCTTGAAAAGTGCAATAAAAAGGCACAGTTTAAACAAATGGACACATAACAGGACAAGATAGAGTAGTTGTATGCATGTAAGATCCATTCTGACTGTTATAAAAGTCTTGAAGTGGTAAAACAAATATGTAAAGGGAGTACAAACAAAGCAAGTATCTTTAGCAAAATTCAGAACATAAAGTAACCATACTTGTGCTAAAGGGGACATTCGAGGACTGATGCCACCTTCGCGTTCCATTTGAGCAACTGTGCATGCAATTCTAAGCTCCCTGATAATAGAAATTGAGGCAAGACAAGTCAGATAAGGAAGTAAAAAAATGATAACAAATGGAAAATTCAAGTTTTGTCTACAATTTGATAGGTTATCACTTCAGTGTTTCTCCACCAAGAATTGGTGCCAGGAAAAGGCCATCAGGTTGCAACGCTAGCCTACACTGCAAGGAAAAGGTAACAGTTAACAGGCTATTGATAGTTAAGGTATTCCTTTTGTTAATAACTGACCATTATAGGAACGTAGTAATGCAAACTGTTCAGGTTAAGGAATTTACCTGTATCATTGCTCCAGGTAGATCATTTGTCCAATGAAGTCCAAGACAGCTTATAATCAAATCCTATGAGCTTCAGAACCCATGAATCACATTAATGAGTAAGTGTTGCAAGATCTGCCTGTGTGTTTATAATTATGCTTTTGACACTACAACTGACTAACTCAGACACAAGAATAAAAAATCACACAAGCATGAAGCAATTACATTTTTTTCCTCATGTATCATGTATGCTTTGATCTATAAGCAAAGGTGGGAGGAGAGAAGTTGAAAGCTGAACCACTGAAGGAAAGAATACTTTTTCTTTTTTCGCATGTGGAAGGATAAACCTCTGTTTTTTTTTCATATTCAATTCTATATGTTATAAAAAAAATGTTAGGTCATGGTCATTTAACTTCACAAAATCACCTGTGTACAGCTGGCAGTTGATTGTGATGGATAAGTCCCTGTGTGTGTGCTGCAAGAGCACATGGTCCTTGTGTCCTTGTGTCCTTTGTAAAAGCATCCTTGACTGCTTTTAGGACAGCAGTTAGCATCTTAAGGACAGCATCTTGACTAGCATCTAGGACAGCATCTTAGACTAGCATCTTAGCATATGCTTAGCTGGTTAGCAGCCTATAAATATGTATCCCCAACCCCTAAGGTTGGC
>CM041647.1:27607168-27624148 GCA_023333625.1 Bothriochloa decipiens | reverse complement strand
GAGGAGGCCCGGCCGAGCGCGCGTCTCCCTCCACCGCCCTCCATCTCTGTCCTCCGCTCCCTCCGGCTGGCGCGGGGACCGCCGCACTCGCGAAGCCGCGTTGGGCGGCGGGCGTGCGGTGGCCGGTACACTCGGCGGTGGCCCTCTCCTCCACCCTCTCCGGCGGGCCCAGGTGTGGCGACGGCCGCCGCGGAGGTCCTCTGCTCCCTCCGGCGGGCCATGGACGGGCCGACAAGAGCTCCATGCGCGCGTCGCCGATGGAGAGCTCCATGCGAGCCGCCGGCACTGACGAGGTTGGGCGGCGGCGTTGGCCTCCTCCCTCTTCTTCGTCCGGGCATGGACGGCCTCCTCCCTCCTCTCTCTCTCTCGCGAGACGGTCATTCTCCCTCTGTCGGCGCGTGGTGGGGCCGGGTGGTCCCCGCGTGGTACTTGCAGGAACGTTCGTACGTCCCGCAAACTGACCAGATGGGAGCCCCTCCTGAATGTTACAGGAGGTTTTATAGGAGCCCGCTGCGGGAACTTTTCCTGTAAATCGTTCCTGTAGGACGATTTACATGACGCCGCTGCGGTTGGTGTTAAAAGCTTTACTCAATAATACTGTTCTGGAGTCATGTTTGGTAGTAGTAGTAGTTGAGACGGAGAGTACCTGCATATACTTGTAGGGCCAAACATGATTCTCTCTCTAGTGAAACTCTGAAACTGATCGTACTTGTAGTGGTACCACATAGGATGGCTGCCATGAATGAACTAGGTACGGCTCACAAGGTGATTGATTTCCTTTGTTCATTGGCCACAGTGCCATGGAAATCAAAGCAGTGCTGCCCTGGCACTAGTAGTTCTGTTGTTCAGCAAAAGGCCATGCGCCTGCAGGAACATTCCAAGACGATACTGGTCCCAGTCACCAGACACCAGTAGTAATTGGCTGTGGGAGTTGCATTGCGGCAGCAGCACCTGGACAGAGCCATCCATGGCTTCTAGCCATCTGTTTCTCTCCGATCTAGATTTGTACCCTGGAATTTTCACCCGAGTAGCAGACAATGCAAGTTCTTTCTCAACATTACATTGTATATTCGTCCTTTTGTGTTGGTTGCATTCAGAAAAGAAAAGAAAATTCTTATATCTACATCGTAGGTGGCGACACTTCCATCAGCAGTGTCTTGTTCTTCCTGCCCAACTCTCAACCACTCAGTGTAGATGATGATATCTCTTTGCATTGTTAGCAATGGCACGAACACTGAATAAAAAATTGCAAGCAACATATATATCATAAACTCCCATCCAGCAATGATAATATAGCTTGGCTACGCCCACATCTCATAATAACAAGCTCCAGTTCTTGATGAGCCAGCATATCAGGGAAGTGTGCACCATCCCAATCCAATCCAAAGCAGAGCAAGAAGAAGAGGAAAGAACAACACATCTCTGACCAAAAGAAGAAGAAGGCGAAGAAGAATTGCACCGAATCTGGCGCCTCCAAATTCCAGCATGGTGTGCTGCCAACCCCAAAATTCTATCAGGAAACATTTTGATTTATACAGGAGTAACAGTAACAGTTGTAGTACAGAAAGAATGAATCAAAGGAGCTCCTGATCCTGATGGCTGCTGCTGCATGCAATGCTCTGTAGTAGTATTTTGGGATCTTCATGTCATGTGTGTATCGGCAAATCCAAAGAAAAAAAAAAAGGAAGATTCACAGATCGATATATAGATAGATGTTTCCCGGTATGCTCTGAATGCAACTCTGAAACGAACTCAAATCTCATCTCATCTCAAGGGCAGAACGGCGTGCCCTCCTTCTCGCGGTGCGACGGGATGACGAAGTGCCTGATCCTGCCAACCTGCTCGGCGAGGTACCCCTCACACAAGAACGCCTTGGAGAAGGCGTCCTCGACAGGCCGGTCCACGTCGTGCACGAACACGTCCGTGGCGCCATCCCCGGGCCGGCGCGCGCGCGCCGCCATGCCGGCGGTGTAGATGGCGCCCATCCGTCCCGGCGCCTGCGGCGTCCACCCGGTGGGCGCGTCCACCATGATGAGGTCCCACTCGAGCTCGTGGAACACATGCGGCAGGCCCTTGAGCGACAGCGCGAGCCTGCACTCCGCCGCCGTCGCCGCGGCGAGGTCCGCCTGCGCGACGCAGGACGGGTCGTGGCGGAGGTGCAGCAGCGCGTCGGCGTCGGTGACCACGGTGTCGTAGGCGACGTGGTACGACTCCAGAGAATGGTGACTGGCGCGCACGGTGGAGATCCACGACGCGTCCTCCTCCAGGAACACCGTGCGCCCGCCGTGGTTGAGCGCCGCCCACATCGGGCTGTCGTGGCCCAGGCCGAACACGAGGAAGTTGCAGGGCGCCCGGCGCTGCAGCACGCGGAGCGACACCCCGATCTCGTCGGCGGTCTGCTGCGGCGTCACGTTCGACGTCGTGTAGTGCACCAGCGCCTCCATCACCGCATGCGGTACGCCGCCTGAGGTCGACGCCTTGGCGTTGGTGTCGGCGCAGTCGACCGCCGCCGCGTCGGTGTCCTGCTGCGCGCGGGTCGTGGTGGAGGAGGAGGAGGAGGAGGAGAGGAGCAGGGTGCGCGCGGCGAAGACGAGGAGGAAGCCGGCGAGCGCGGCGGCGAGGAGGAGGCGGAGGGCGAGGCTGGCCTTGCCGTGGTGCGCGAGCTTGGCGCGCAGGGAGGCGAAGTGGATGGCCTTGCGGCCGTGCATGGGGCTGGACATGGCGACGTACGGCCGGCGCCTTGCTCGGTGCTTCGATCTTGCTCCTTCTCCTGCCTGTTGGCCTGGGACTCTGACTGCGAGAGAGATGAATCTAATCTACTATGGCGGCGGCTGGGGCTGGCTGATACGTGTGCCGCCGGCTGCCTCTGCTGCAACTGCAAAGAGGGTGGATTTGGTGGTTTGGTTTGGTGAGGCGCGATGGCGATGATGGCGGCGGGCGCGAGTGAAGTGAAGTGGAGGAGAGGCAAAGCAGAGGATTGGATGGGGATGGGTGGTGGCGAATTTGGAGGGGAGGAGGACTCTGGAGCATGGAGGTGCACCTCCAAGATTATAAAAAGTTTGGTGGCGGTGGCGCGGGCTCCTCTGCTTCCGCGGGTGGGGAAGGGGGGGTGGTGTGGGGTTGGGGGGGGGGGGGGGGGGGGGGGGGCGTGTGTGTGTGTGTGTGTGTGTTGTGGGTGGGTGGGTGTGGTGGTGGGGGGTTGCTTTCGGTTCAGCTGCTTGGAGTGGACGGTGCCCATGCGGGTGCATTTGCAGAGAGATGGTGATTCCAGGCACACCCCCGTTGATTATACCTCTGGATCCGTGTTCTGACGGGGACTACCGACGCGCGCTCACTTTGGTGCTTCGATCTCCACGCTGTGTGTCCCGGTCGACCACGGCGAGTCGGCGATCGACCACTGCTCCGGTAAATCTCCGTCTCGGGCGCCGGCGCCAAGGCAAGGCAAGCAGCGGCGCATCGCCTCGATTTTTTTTACCATCGATCGCTGGCTGGCTGCAGCAGCAGCAATCGCGGTAGTTAAAGAAGAAGGAAAATAAAGCAACGGTTCCTATACACTGAGTAAATAGCGTCGATCTATCAAAGCTACACCTGTTCCAATTCTCCAAAAAAAAAAAACCTACAGCTGTTCCCTCAAAATGAAAATAAAGAAACAAAACAAATCGTACAGCTTCAAAAATAACACAAGGAACCAAATGAAATGAAGTGACGTAACTTTTCTCCATTCCAGGGGGTAAATAATCACTTGCTACGTTTATTTTTTTTACTAGAAAAAAGGGTTCAAAATATTACTCTTAAATGTGATGTATGTCCAATAACCCCTAATCTATCATCTGGTTTGATTTAGTCATAATTTTCAGAATTATAAAACTCAACTTGTAAATAGAGACATGGAAATGAAAATTCTTATTAGAGGGTGAATTGGACCGACTAAGCTAAGTAAGGGCAGTAAATTGAACCAAACACTAGTTTAGGAAATTATATGGACATAAGCGATACTTGGGTACTGATTCTTACGTTTCCCTTTTGAGCAAATTATTTTCTTTGGCCCTTAAGTACCTCTTAGTTTCTTAGTCCTTTCTTTTGACGGATTTGGTTATTTGACACACTTTGAGTTTTGGTTAGTTTCTTGGCCCTTCTGTTTGCTTTATGACTTAACAAGGTTAAGTGGTAAGCGAAATGACTATTTTGCCCCTAACGCCTAAGGAAAAAGACCATCCACATACAGGCATCAAAGGAGTGTGGCAGCATAAATTGTCAATAGTGAAAAGAAAAAATATCTTTTCTCACGTGGAGTCAGGTGTAGTTTATATGAAAATTATAGCTTCCTTTAAGATTATAACATTTTAGTTTAGATTTGTTTGATTGAAAGTCTTCGAGAATACTTAAATAATTGACCCAAATTTTGAACAGCCTGTTGGGTGACAAACTATGATCCGCAGCCGAACTCAAATCTGCAACGAAGCTCGATATGAACAATAATGCAGTTGATACGAGGTACAATCACACCCAGCTCTTTAAATGTGTGATTGCACTATCAGTCGGGGGCACGCAGAGAGTGAATTACTAACTGATGAATATCTTTGTACTATCAGGCCGGCGAGGAGCAGGAGATGTGGGGCGAAATCGAAAAGTTGTGTCCTCTGTGCAACTGCTGCGAAACTGCCACGTACGGATGAGCAGATGCTATTCTACCTGTCTGTCCTGTCGACCAACCAGCTGCGCATGAGGATCTGCTTGCTGATTTGTATTGTGTCCAATCTCTAGCAGATTGATAAAGGCTATCCAAATTTCATTTCGTAGTTTGTTATTCTAGGATTTGTGTACACAAATTTTCACAGTTTTATCATCGCTTTATAGGATCTGCATGTGCAGAAAGTTCTGAAGTTCGACTTTGCTTGGCTGCAATTCTTGTGGCAGCGCTGAAGCTGCAGCTGTACGAGGTATACTTCATTCGCCCCGAAATAGGTCAAATTATTTTAACTTTAACTATAGAAAAAACGTCAATATTTATGATGTCAAAGTAGAATGGATACATTTCAAAATATGTTTTCGAAACTTACTTATTTGGTATAACAAATGTTGGTATTTTTCACTATAAAGTTGATCGGACGGAAGGAGGGAGTTTTTTTTAATTTTCAAATGTATTTATATTTATTATGAATAGCAAGGGTATGGTCAAAAATTCGCATTGCTGGAGAAATGTGAAGACCAATAGTTGCCTGATAATAATATTTAGCAAATTGATGAATTATTAGAGACATAAATTAACTGAGAAATGTAAAACAGTAACAATAAGTTGTAGCCAGAGAAAAGAGACAACCGGCAGGAGGTGACGTCGTACCTGAGCTTGACGACGTTGGGTTAGAATATAATCACAATCAAAGTGCCTAGCTACTTTTTCCCACAAGGTAGTTGGCAGCTGATGAGGTGTGTGTGTTTTCTCATCACACTTTGATTAGACTGACGATTTGAGGTTATTTACTACTGGTAGTACACGTAGAATAAGTATGTGGGCCATATATACGTGGATATCTTTTCTTTGGAGTAGAGTAGTAGTGAAACGAGCAGAAGGACAATGATTCGGTTAGAGCAGAGGTGGTTGTGGTTGAGAAAAACAAATAAAGTTGCTAGATTGATTGGCAAAGCAGGGGCGCAAAGCATGTTCCAAAAGCGGGTTTTCGTTGTGGAATGTCGTCTTTCTTCTAGATACCATTCAGTGAAGCATGGTCGATCGGTCTAGTGTGTATTTTTCTTTCAATTCGTTCTGCCTTCCCATTCATCATTATATTATTATCCTTGACAGGACGACACGCCGGGCTAACTCTATCGGTTTTCGTAATTGCAAAGGAAAAATTACTACTTGATTATTCTACCAAATTTTGCATTGTTCCCGTCTTACTACGTTAATTGCATTTGCTAGAGAGGAGGGGCTTAATCTGTTAATTAATCGAGGGTAGAAGGTCGTTGTTGGTCACTGTGATATGTCCAATTTGCGTAGGACCAGTGCGAAACACAATCACAAGACTATGCCAAGAGATGAATATTTAATTAGTTGATCGATCTGTTTTCACTCTCCATTGGTGCCGGAACACCTACCGGTGGCGCCCGGTCCTGTCAAGTGTCAACCTAGCTGCTTAATCGAGCGTCCAACCACCGCCCTCTAGCTAACTCATAAGCTAGTAATTCACTACATCTTGTCACCACCTCTGCAACACCCATCCATATCCATACATATACATATAAATAAACAAAACAAAAACGTTTTGGTTTGGATGGAAGCATCACAGGAAACATACAAATTTATTTATATATAGGAGATCGCATGTTACACTGCGATCAAGTCATGTAGATATAGATATATAGTCATGTAGATATATATAGGTATATAGGCAAGGACGACGTATCTGCCAATATGGCTTCTATTTTTACACCGCCTCGGCGTCTGTGCATGATGCAGCTAGTGTCGTCGCCGGTGAGCGAGAGAGCGAGCGAGGCCAGAACAGCACATGAGGGCCGTCGGGACGCCAGTTCCTCACGTCACATGGCCGGCGTGGTAGGCCAGCAAAAGGTCGAGACACGCATGCGGTTCATTTTTAAGGCTGCAGGGCCTGTTACAATAATGGTCGCCGCGCGCCGGCCGAACCACTTCCACCGTCGATCGAAAGCGCGGCGCCACCTGCTACATGGCAGCACGCCGCAGTAGTCTCACCAACTCCCCACGGGCGGCGCGCGCGCGGCAGCCATGATTGGCCGCCGGATTGTGCCAGCTCCAGCGTACGGAGGGACGACACCGCAGTCCGGCCGGAGGCGCACGCGCCGGCAAAGAATCTCTCATCTGTGGCGCGTGTCCTCGGTGCGGTTGGTTAACTTGTGCTTTTGGCACGCCGGAGCTGGATTAAAGGCCGCGAAAAGCTTGCTTAGGCCACATGGTGAGGTAGTGAGTAATAAGCTGGGTGTCAGTGCGATCTGGACAATCCAATCCAGTGTGGGCACCATGCAGATCCGTCTGAACTAGGTGACTTCCGTGCGTCCGGTTTTGAACAGTTGAGGCTGTAGGGCAGGGCAAATGTTTGGCAGGACTTAATCTAAACACGTACAATGATCTATGCTATGTGTGTCATTTTCTTTTACAAAAAAAGGACTCTATGCGTGTCATGCATGTGTGAGTACATACTACCGAGTATCTAAAGGACTAGCTTGTCAACACAATGTCGTCACGCCTAGGATCTGGGCACGCTGGATTAATTGTATGGCACACCCGCGGCCCCTGCATATTGAATCGTGTTTGGGTTGGCATATGGCAAGAATAAAAGCCGTCTATTGGTCTTTTAGATAAAAACACGAAAGATGTGTTTTGTGGAAGGAACATATGTCACCATCTGTCTTTTTAGATGAACAAGAAAGATGACAAGACAAATGTTTTTTTTTTAAACCTGGACTTCTAAGGTACAGCTGCTGTAGTATCTGAACGCACGCACACAACACACGCCACACATCACGTGCCCTTCGGGATATCGACGAAGTCTCATGGGCTCCGCAAGCAACGACGAAGTCTCATGGGCTCCGCAGCCGCAAGCAGCGAGCACGTCGCACTACCATTGTGGTTCCACGCGCGTACGTCCAAGACCTACAAATATATTTGAGGAAAAAACCCTGATGTCAGACCCGTTCGATCCCGCTGGGATTCGAACGTGGGCCGGTGGCCTCCACGACGGGAGAGCCAACCACTGCGCTACAAGCGCATTGGCGACAAGACAAATGTTAGTAAACTAGATATTCTCTAGTCTATGACATCCTCTAAATTAGAAATGAAGCCTACGACCAGATGTGAGTGCAACGAACAACTATTGTCGAGCGCTATCATGGGTCGTGCTTGTGCCAAGAAAAATACTTCTCAAGCCATGCATGCCAACATGGTTCGATGTGCCTGTTGGCCCAAAACGTCACAAAGCACGAAAGCACGAAAGAGAGAGGATGACTGACGAACCCTAAAGATAGCAAGATGTGCCAAAGGTTGACAAGAGTACTACAATATTCTCTATGAATCTCCTTTATACCGTTCATTCGCTGAGCTTACATTGTAACTTGTGTGTGTCCCTTGGGTTGCTTGAACTCCTCTCTCTTTGAAGGTTTGAGATTGAAAAAGTATGCCAACAATAGTGGGGCCCAATTCCAACTTCTAAGTGAATAAATAATTAGTGACCAGTCACTGTGACACGTTACCGTGATCAATTAGTGATGAGTAATCTTCACCATTGAAGATGGCCTCACATCGTGCCACGTTTCCAGTACTTTACCCTGCCACGCGTCGTTATCTTATTTCTCGAGCGTTGGATTTTATCCGGTTAAGTGAACCGCAGATACAGATGAACCAGCATGCCTAGAATCTAGAGTCTTCTTCCCTAAGCCCGACCCCCGAGCGCGAGCGGACGCCGCTCACGCGTCCAAACTCCAAAGTGCACGGGATCTCCATCTCATCGTCGCAGCTGCGATGCCTCCTCTGCACCCTTCTGCCTTCTTCCGCTCTCTAACAGTAAGGCGCGAGACCACAGCTGAAACGATATTGATTTTTGCGAAAAAAATCCACAGAGTCAGAGTATAATATAATTATTTAAATCATATTATTTAATAACAGTTGAATACCATAATTTATACATCGAACAAAAGAGTGCAATAGAGGGGTTTACAATAACTTATTACATCGCTACTTGCCGAAATCAGAGTTCATGCAGCATAACAATAAAAGCTTGAGGTGCGGAAGCTATTATCTTTGATCCAACTTGAGCGTAGGTACGAAACCCTCAATCGCAGTACTCCCCAGAAGAGTACTCTCCTTAAACCTGAAATCAAATTTTCAGTACGATTTGTACTGGCTATACTCTCATCCTATGCATTGCTTTGTGGAATTAGATGCAAAACTTGGATATATCAAAAGGAACCTATAAAGACTGGGGTTTCCTATACGGCATCAGGTATATAAATAATAATATAGTAAGCAAGTTTTAAACACATTTCCATTCCCACCATCCATCACCATTCATATCGGTAGCACCATCCTAACTCTTCCAACACCATCTCAGACTCAAGTCGACAAGCCAACTCCCTCTCGGCTTGCCTCAGCGGCCCACAGCCTTTAACCTAGCTCACGGCCGAAAAACATACTCAGGGGAAGGTAGAACACTCCACTCACTAGTCCGGTGCATGCGAAACTCAGGAAAGGTCCATAGCCGATCAAGTCGGCATATTTATCGATCGATCAATCATACACTCTGCAGAGGTATCACTAATCCACTAGATAACCATCATCGGTGTTGATCACCACCTAGGCAGATTCCGGGCGCCTACTGCCATAGAACGATGCCACTCTACCATCCAGCTCTGGATCGCTGGAACTGTAAAGAGAGCATATATCCGCTCCCGTAGAGGATGCCATGCCATGTACCCACTCCTAAAGGGGGTGCCATGATCATCTCGGTAGGGTGTTAGCTCCATCCCATGCATATACATTCCTATCACTACTCGCCTAGCAGTAGTGGCATCGATCCATCCAGCGGTTCGGCCGTCTCCCCCCATGGAGAGCGAGTGAAAAACAAGAGATTTCTAAAGTCCGGATACCAGCGCAGCAGTTCCTAAGTATGACCAAACCGGGATATCTTCATCAGGGTTTATCTTTAACGTGCTACCACGGCACCTTCATCCCGGGATCCACCCCTCAGAGGATCACACCCAAAGACCACCATCACATCTCAGTTAGCCCGCCACAGGCTCCTCTCATGGGAATGTCCAGATCCATTCCCCGGCAAGACTTGCTCCAAAAGCTCGTCGTAGATCCCGGCTCGATCGACTCAACCCTCACCCTACTCCCTGCTGTAAGCTCCACCCCAAACCCAGATATAGCATCATCAGCTCACATGCCCATCTGATCCATCAACTCACACATCTCCAGCCTAGCACCCTCCAGGCCTTCCCAGGGTTCATCACGTCGCATCAAAATGTAAGCGAGTGAAGTATATAAATATAGTTATAGCAGATAACCAAGGGGCTAACATAACAGCGGTTAAGCAGGTGAAAGTTTACAACAAGGTAGGGCTCATCAAATAATAATCTAACATGAAATCCTAGCACAGGCAATTCATTATAGCAACAGGAATTAAAGCACTAGCCATACTATATTTGCCATACGTAATGGGATCTACGAGGTTGGGTGAGGTGTGGCACCTTCACTGACGTAGCTGTCGGACTTCTCCTGGTAGTCACTGTCGTCAGACTTGTCCTCGCTCGAGCCTGTAACGAGAATTAATGGTCGCGGGAGCGACCCCTATAGATTAGCACAAAGAACAAATGCTAAATAGAAGATCCAAATGCACTCAAACATAGCTTAGATAGATATGGCTATAGAAAATTTGGATATATGAATCGCATTTTTCGTAGCTCGTATGAATTAGTTATGATTTTTTAAAGATTTAACCATTTTTTGAAAAAGAAAAAAGGTCAATTTATCTGGTGTTGACATGTGGCAGCACGGGATTGGGCCACGTGTCACGTGTGGGTCAAACAGGGTCAACACAGTGGCTGACGTGGTGGATGACATCATGCTGATGTCATGCTGACGACAGCACTGACCGGGTCAACAGAGGCCTGACAGGTGGGTCCGGGGTGACGCCACTGCTGGCGTCAGTAGTCAACGGTCAACGGTCTGGTGGGCCCCACTGGGCCGTTAATGGGCCGTTAATGGGCCGAGTGGGCCGGATATGGGCCGGGTTGGCCCGCCACGTGGCGTGCTCAGATGCTGCCACGTCATCACGCTGGAGCGCACACGGGCTCGATCCACGGCTTCTGGTCCATGGTGCACCGGCGTCTGCTGGGTCCACTGTCAGCGGCTCATGTCTACATAAACCGCGTCCACGACGCCTTCCTCTAGTCCATGTGGTCCATCGACTGATCCATCTGTAACACCTCTGGTGTTATATTAACTAAAACCTGCCATGTCATCATATGCACTGCAAAGCATTCATGATTAGGTGAACCTTGATGTGCATTAACTAAAACAAGTTTACATTTCATAGGTTGATTGTGTTTCTGGAATGTGTTGTCACATGAAATAATAAAACCCTACTTTCGAATGTCATCTCAAATGCTTGATTTATATTCTATGTACTTGAGGTGTAAACTGTGTTTACACTAGTGTCAAGCATAGTATATAAATCTAAGTCCAACCCTAAAAATGATTTTCACATTTGAAGTTGAATTTGGATTTCAAAGCTTATTCTCAAGTCTGGCAATTCAAATTTAAATTCAAATTAGAATGCTATAAAAATGATTTTTGAAAGTCAACCTGGTCAACCAAGGGTACTATTAGGTCATTGACCTAAAAATATCCTTGGATGATGTTTGTGATCACTAATAACCAACTAATTAAATTAGAAACCAAATCGAGTTTGAATTCGGTTTCAAAAATCCTTTATTTCAAAATCTAGATTTATCCCCTTTTGTATAATTCAAAATCTAAAAAGAATTTGGAGATACTCTAAAAAGATAGTTTGTAGATCTTGGAAAGAGCTACAAAGTTGGTATTTAAAGTTTTTCAAGTTTCCAAAAAGAATTTCAAATGAATTTGAAAATACAGTTTGGTTTGAAAATTTAAACATTTCATAGTTTTTAAGATTTTCAAATTTTATTAAAAAATCAAAAGTAATTTCAAATGTTTGTTTCTAGGGTTTTATTCCTCTTTTGAATTTGAATTCATATTTCAAAATCCAAATAGAATTTGAGGATGCCAGTTAAATGAAAAGTGTAGCTCTTGAAAAGTTATGCAAATAATATTTTTGGAGATTTTCAAGTTCTTATATAAATTTTGAAGTAATTTGTAATTTCAAACGAGTGGCATTTCTGTAATTTGCTTGAACAGCACTGAGACCTATCGTCGGCCGCCATCGCCGGCTTCTCAAGCCGCACCGCCGTCCACCGCCGCACATGCCACGGCGGCCAGCGTGCTCCTGGACGCGCGAAGCTTCATCGTCGTCGTGTCGCCCGTCCATACCTCGCCCCTGCCATATAAATAGGTCGGGCGCCGCCTCTTTTCTTCTTATTTTCCCCCCTGCCGCCGCCGCCGACGACCTTGCTCCGCCGCTCCAATTCACTGCCGTCGCTCCATCGTTGGTCAATTGCTCTTGCTAGAAGCTCCGCATCGTCCTTGCGCTCAGTTTGAGCTAGCCCGTGCTCGCTCTCCCTGCCCGAGTCGCCCGCGCGCCGTCGTCTTCCTCGCGACCGGCACTCGAGCCGCCGCGAGCTTTCTCGCCGCCCACCGCCGTCAAGATGGAAAACATATTTCCTTTAACCCTTCTATCATGTTCTCCATCTTCTCCTGCCCCTCATGCGCATCTTGGCCGGCTTAATGGTGCACAGGAGTCGCCGTGACGCGGACCTTGCCGCCGAAGCACCGCTGCCGCCATTAGCGCCGCCGGCTACAGCTCGCCTCAGCCACTCCGAGACTTCATCAACATGCGCATCGTGCCCGTGGTGAGCTCCTGCGTCCCTACATGCCCTCAATTTCACCTCTCTTGTGCCGTAGGGTCCGGCCGCCGTGGCTCGCCGCCGGCATGGTTCTGCCCGCGCCGCCACGCGCATAGACGTTTGAGCTAGAGGCCAGAAACGGTTTCATTTTCTAGCCCAACGTCTTCGCATCGATGTCCTGCACATGCTCATGCGCTCGCCGCCGCCGGAGAACCTCCGGTGAGCTCTCCTGTCGGGCCGCCGCGCCGCCGGGCCGCCATGGCCGTCGGCCATTGCGCCGCCGTCGCCCTGCCACTTCTTTAGCCAGCCCAAGTTGCTCGTCGTGCCGAGATGAGCCTGTAGGACCAAGCCCCGATGCCGTAGACCTCGCCACCGGTGAGATAGCCACCGGTCAAGCGCCGTCGCCGTCGGGTCAACGCGGGGAGAGAAAAAGGGTTTTCTTTTTCTTTTTCTAGAAAATGATTTAAATGCTGTTTTCTTTAGAAATTCATAATAATTCATGTATAGATCCAAAAATTCTAAAAATTTTTGTGTGTATTCTTTATGATGTCTCTACCTAGGAAAAATATGAAATGCCAAATTTGAATAATTTTGCATAAGTTAAAATTAGCTCTTTTAATTGAAAAATGGACCTTCAATTATTTTTAATAAATAAAATACTTGGCTTTTAGTTCTGAAATTTATTTTGCCATCTAATTAGACCAAGAGCTTTTTAAAATAAAAATTTGAGTTCAATTAGACAACTTTACTTTTTATGCCTTTATTTAAATGTTTTAATTAATTAACCCCTTTAGTTAAGTTTAATCATTATAGAAATTGTTTGACTTTGGGATTGATTGATGACCTTGGGTCATTAACCCTAATGACCTTTGACACTTTAATTAATTGTTTGCGCTCACCTGGATCATGTCATTAGGGCTTAATTAACGTTATTTCATGTGTTTAATAACTTTCTTAAATAATGTAGTTTACCCTAATGAACTTAGTAAGTATGTTTTGGTTGGCTTGCAACTTTATCGTGAAGGAAAGTTGTACTCAAACCATTAATCTGATCATGTATCCATTGAGTATCATGTTTACCATTCCATCATGTTGAAGCATATCATTGTATCGTATAGTTTCCGTTAACGGAGAGTTTAACGTTGTCACACTAGATCCCAAGGAAGACCAGACTCAGGAGTTGGGAGTTGATCCGGAACTCGAGACCGTCTACCCTGACCATCAAGGTAAGCCTCGGATGCATTCAAACCCTGTTCTATTTTATAAAAGTTTTATCGCTTCAGTTATGATATGTTGCATTAAGTAATAGGAGTTGAGTGAAAACCCACCAACTGCATTACCTGTCTTACTTCCATATTCCTTGTTACCTATTCTAGAAGATGCGTAGTAATGCTTAGCCCTGCTTAATTAATTAAGTGTTCAAAAGTAAAAGAATGAAAAAGATGAGTCTGGCTTTATTTGTTGAAATCATGATGATAGTTAATAAATCGAGTCCGGACGGGTTACTTGCATTGGGAACGGAGTCCCTCTGTAGTGTTTCTGTCTGTTGATGCCCTAGGTCCTGTGTAGATGGTGAACTCAAGTTTATCGAGAAATTAGAAAATCCACTTGCATGAAGTGGTATACGGTGGGCTAGAGTTCCCATGTATGTCATGGAGTGACTTATAGTGGGCCAGAGTCCCCACATATGTCATAGTGTGTTATACTGTGGGTTTAAGTTCCCATGTATATCGGTACACTGGATCGAAGTGCTCACGTGTATCATGTGGTGATATATGGCTGCGATTGTTATCCCGGTATATCGGTTCATCTGATATGCTTAGGAGTTAGAGTCTCCTGTATATCAGTGACCTAGGTCCCAGCTGGGTATATGAAAATGGATTCAAATCGCCATTGCTTCTCGGAGAAGAAGATTCGATCGGTATTCATCATCGTAGTAACAACTTGAATAATGATTAAGGTTTAAGAAGGAAGTTGGCTGGTAATTTTGATCTTGAGCAAGATAACTTTTCTTTCTTTCAAGCTTTTCTTCAAAATTTCTTATCTCCTGTAAGCCTTACCTTGTCCCTCTAGCCTGCATTTCCTGAGTCTTCACCCCTCTTTTTCGTCGGGTCAGTCTTGTTGAGTATTTTTGTACTCAGGGTTTGTTGAACCCTTATTGCAGGTGAGCCTCATGGGCAGGAAAGCTTCGCATCCTGCTGCATGACCGTCGCCGAGGAAAGTGACGACGAATAGGATATCTCGCTCTTGGGCAGAGCATATAATCAAGGTTGATGTACTAAGTTATATTGTTATTCCACTGCTACTATGGTTTGTAATAATTCAACTTATGATTTGTAAGGTTTAAGCTAAACGGTTTGTAAATTTATGTTATTGTAATCCTTCTGCTCTTTTACTCTGATGTATATTATTTGTATAAAACTGTTGTAATACTACAATATCTCTTTGTAATGATTAATCCTGCTCGAAGAATTGTGGATGATTTAGGATTTACCCGATAGGCCTTTTAAGTTTCATGGAACATATTCATGGTTATTTGGAGTCTGTTTAGACAATAATCATGCTTGTGGGCCATATGCTTTAGAAGGTTCTGCCACACCATCGATGCACCGGCTCAGTTCGGTCCCACTGGCAGCCACTCAGGTTCACGTACACGACGTTCATCATCCTCTTCTCCAGTTTATCCCCTTCCTCTGTCCTCCCCGCCCGACGACGCAGCTCGCCATCGGCGGCATTCCTCCAAAATCCGACGCCTCTGGTGGTTCCTGCCCAATGGCTTCGCGGAGTCATGGTGAGCACGACGGTGGGCTTCAAGGCGGTGGCTTGGCTCCTGGTGACGCGCTCCATGGTGGACGGTGTCTCAGCAGCGGCGGCGCTCGGTGCATCCTTCACACTGAGCCACTCTGTGTCTAAATCAGGGCGCGAAAGTGCGATTGAGGTCACGTAGCATCCCTCCGAGGCATTGGTGGTGACCAAAGTACACGGCGGAGTCCGTGCAGGCAGCAACTCCCATGGCGGAGCTCCGATGGGACCTCGGTGCACGGCAACAGCGCTCAGAGATGGTCTATGGCCCCCATCTTCTTGTCCAGTTGACACAGCTCATCACAGCGGAGCTTCTCGGCTTCTTCTTGATGCTCGTGGTGATCGGAGATGGCGGGAAACGACAGTGAATGGCGGTGCTCCAGAGCAGCGGTGGACGGGCACGACGTTGGCAAGGTGGTTCAGGAATGGTGCTCTGGCGAGGCAACGCGGAGCTAGGGTGCGCACGGGGTCCGTCTCATCAAGGTGAGCGCGGATCCGAGGTTAAAGGGAGGCAGGGCTCAACGGAGAGGCGATCAAGACGGCTTTGCCATGGCGGCGCTCAGCGCGCGGCGACTGGCAAGGTGGCACTCCGGTCTGGCATCCTCCCGATGCCATTGTCCAAGGGCTGGGCTAGACTGCGTGTGTGTGCGGTTGTGTCCAGGGAGGTCGGCAGTGACCTTGGCCTACGCGCTTCCAAGGCGGAGCGCCATGACCGGGAAGCAAAGGCGGAGGTTGGAAGAGGGGGAAATGGCGGCGGTGCTCACCGATGCGGACGAGGATGGAGGTGTGGTACAGGTCCAACTTTGGCTTTGGCTCATGATTCAGCTCCAGTCCTTCGTCCCCGTTGGCTCCACCGCAGCAGCACAGCGGCGCTCCTCCTTCTTCTCCAACTCCAGCGGCAGCGACCTTCTTATTTCCCGCCTCCCTTCTTCTCCCTTCCTTTTCTTCTTCTCCAATTGAGGCTGGCTCGGTGAAATTGGACACCACCAGAGCGATGGCGGTGGCCTGGGAACCCTAGGGTGCCAGGGTCTTGCTCTTATAGGAAGATGGCGGAGGTAGGTCGCCGGCGGACGGTGATCGGCGAGGGAGCTCGATCAAGCGGCCAAGGAATGGTCCAGGTCAGCAATTGGAGCTTGGTCTGGGTCCATGGGACAGCGAGAGGGGGTTAGCTGGTGCTGGGCGAGCCTAAGCTTTACAGTGGCTGCGCTCCACCGCGGCGGCAGTGCATGTGCGCTCGCGCGGGAGGGGAAAATCCTCGCGGCTGCGGGCTTCTTGTGCAGGGGCTATCAGGCCAGGTGGTGAGCGGGCGCGCATCGATGATGCGAAGGTGCGGATCGTGCGGCCAGGGCGCTTTGCTTAGTGGTGACACGGGGGAACAGGCGCTGACACCGGTGACGTCGCGCGCGCGGACGGTTGATGGGGGGACCGTGGGGGCTCATGACAGCTGGCCCCCCTGCGGGGTCTGGTCGTCAGTGGCAGCGGCGGCTCGGTGCGGCACGGGCGGGCGTGAGTGCTAGCTGGGCCTCGTGGGCCGTCTTGCTGGGCTAGTCGCACACGGAGGAAAGGCGAGCGGGCGCGCGGGCGAACGGCCGGGCCGGCGGCCTGGCTTGTTGGGCTGCTTGCTGGTTCGGGCATGTATACATATTCATACATATATATATATAT
>CM041647.1:27421347-27603128 GCA_023333625.1 Bothriochloa decipiens | reverse complement strand
GCCCCGTCGCTTCCGGCGCTGTCGGAGATCCGGTGGGGCGAGCTGCTGTCCCCGGACCCCGCCAACGCCGCGGCGGTGGTGCTCACGGGCGCGCTCGCGTGGGCCGGCGCCTCGCTGCTGCTGCAGCTCGCGCTCATCTCCGCCGCCATCTTCGCCGCCGGCATCAAGTACTCGTTTGTCGCCGCGCTCCTGCTCTTCGTCCTTATCGCGCAGCTGTGATATTGACCCGCCACAGGTGCCCCATCTCCTCCTCTGAATTTGCACCCGTCTTACTGCTTCTCTTAACATGTACCTTGGAATTTTCGTCAACATCATCATAAAACTGTGAATTAGCACGAAGCATTTCGATGGATGATCAGGGGGAGGGTTCAACTGAGGATTTCAAATGTTTTCATTTTTGTATGGAGCAGTAGGAAATATTTGCCTGCCAAGTGCTTAAATTTTTTCTGCACACTGATTGCAAAGTAGTTGTCTCAGCAAACAAGGGATACCTGAGAAGAACAAACCAGAATACAGTACCGCTCAATTCAAATGTTTATTCAATACACACGTGTTGTCTGAAACCTGAATGATGAAAATACCAATCCTACTGACAAACACACCAAATCACATCGATGCCGGTTATTCCAGAACGACTATATCGTAAATTAGCAACTCTCATTTGTGTTGTAATGCATCGGATATGAAGATCCATAAAAGGCCGAGCAGTTACTTATAAATTCATTCTGTTCATTCACCTGGGCAGTAGGAAGTGAAGTAGTCAGGTTAGCTGTACCATTAGCATCTTGTACCTTTCTACTGAAACTATGTCCTATATTTGCAATAAAATGGAGAGTGTGATCTAACTTCTCTTATAAATGTGGAGTTTGTTTTGGTGCTTACTACCTTGTGAAGTTGGGGTTGTTTTCACTAAAGCCTGAATTTAGGATTCAAATTTGTTTTTTTTTTATCTCTTCCTCCTAATCGTTGGTTTAAGATACTAGTTCATGCTAGCTATGTATAGAGGTAATAATATGTAAGTCTAAGCTATCAGCATTTTTCGAAAGGAATACTGCAAATTATGCATCTATTGTTACCTTCTGCTGGAGAAGTTCGTTTGCTGCTTTCAGGATGCCTTCCTGTATACATAAAAAAATATTATCTACCAAAGAAAGCTCAGGGTTTTGAAATTGCATTTTGATGTAATTAACACATTTATTGCCTAAGTATGCACTTTAAAATTGTGCTTGCAGTTAGTGCTATTATGTAAGGCTGAGAATTTCATTTCCAAATAAATATGGCAAAAAAACTTTCTTGTTATTACCTTCTGTTGAAGAATTTCATTTGCTGATTTAAGTACGCTTTCCTGCACATCAAGAAAATGTATTGTTATCTTTGATTTTGCTTCTTCTGCTGTCACAGACTCCCTTTTGTTATCAAGGAAGATTATGAGACATTGATGCTGAGCTTATTTTTAAGAAAGTGAATTTCTTGCTGCATGATCTGCATCTGATAAAATAAAAGATGTATCGCATTAGTTTGTTGCCTAATCTGAATGAGTTTGGAAATGAGAAGGGGGATAAAGTTGTCTTGCCTTTGTGGAGCGTGTCCGGTAATACCATAGTTCAAGACCTTTCTCGAGCGCGTGCAGTCTGTCCAGTCTCATGTCCTCTGCTCCCCTTCCAGTGGATCTGCTTTGATTCATTTGTCAGCTGTTTTATATGTTATTTGATGGTCCATCATGTCTGGTAGTCTGAATGCCTCATTCAATTATTTCTTGATTATTAGATTAGAAACTGTCATGATTGTTAGTAGACTTAGAGATAATATGCAAGCTTGGGTTTTATTTCATTTTTCTAGTACTGATGTTAGTGTCTTGGTGATGTACTAATGTTTACTACTTTACTTGACTTTACAACGTAGGAAGTGTTTCATAACTCTTTCATTACCCATTGAAACACTTGGCTGCAATAGCAAACAGAAGTATACCAGTAAGGCCCTATATTCCTAACAGTCAGTTCTAGATTTTGCTGTTTCAATTATTTTTGCAGAGATTAAGAGATTCATAACAAAGTGCCAACAACTAAAGGCTTCATACAGCTTTGTCAGCATTTTGTATGTCTTATGTTGGTCATGCCGTGTTGCAGTTGTACTTAGATCACAGTGGTTAGATTAGAAAGCAAGATGTGCATTTGCTGAAGTTTCACAACCCACAGGTCATATTTTGGGGCTGAGCAGCTGAAGCTGCATATCTTAGGCTCTTAGCTACACATGATATCTCTTTAAGCCACTGCTGGCCATCTACAACTACAATGCAAACCATTCATGGGTTTATCATCTTGAACATGAACCCTACCTTAAACCATGCTGCAGTAGACATATCTCTTCCTTTAACAAGGAAACCAAATGCTCCAGTTAAGCATAAAAATATTATCAGTTATATTTGCTACTATTATAAAGGAAAAACTATTTGTTTTAGTATTAGATCAGAAATTCGGGATTTTTATTTTTTAAAAAGGGTAAACCGTTCTCCTCCCCTCATCCCCACCCCCCCCCCCCAAAAAAAGGAAAAAAAAACTCAAATGACACACTCATGCTATCCTTGGTTACATCTCACTGCAATGTAAACTTGAAGAGGTAGTATAACAGCGCTCAAAGATTCATAGACATGTCTCTATCAAGTAGTTACAGAATTCCTGAAAATATGCAAGGTGAAAGGTTGACCTGGCTTTGTAGATTTTTGCTTTCCAGTTGACCTCCTGCTTTGATGCTCTGGTACCTCTCAACCAAGCTTTGCATATTTCTTGCATTTTGAGTGTAAAGGAAAACATCTCAGAAGTTATGTCGCACTTAAGAGTCAGTATATAACAACATGAAATTTGTAGAACGCACCCGTTAGTCGCTAGTTCATGGAGTTTCCTAGTAGAGGAAAATATGATTACACCTACATCAGCACCACAAAGTACTGAGAGTTCTCTTGCCTTCTTGATCACACCTTCCTGGCGCTTGGAGAAGGTTACCCTTCTGTGGACAGGGTTCTCAATTCGTCGCATTTGCACCTTCCCTCTGACCATTGTTTTCTCACTGATTGCACCTACAGTTTTGATTGGCATTGCAGATTCAAGTTGCAGAGATGGTAATTGTGGCACACACACACTGACTTTGCTTTCCTCACAAACCGAATACACATGCATGGACACGGCCTGCTTTTATATAGCAATCCACCTTGGAGAGAATATGACCTTTGGGCAGTATTGGTTGCATCTCTGTGGGCCACTTGAAAGCACCTCAAAGGTCACTGTACATCTTTATTTATGCTCTTGTAAATTCTCATGAATATTGTAATATGATATAGTTTGTATATTTGTGTTATGTTATCTCATCTTGTGAGATCCTGCTTCAGTGTTCTGCGTGTGAGGTGAATTTGCTGTTATTGTTTACCTTGAACATAACGACATGTCGGTAGATTTGATGTTTAATAGTCATCCTTTCTTCTGTAAGATCTACTCTTAATCCTGTTTTCTGTTTCTGTGGTAGAACAAGTTCCTGTACTATAATAAGAATCTAGATTTTCTGTCAGAAGTGGATGAAAAAGTAGAAGTTTATGGTTCAAGATGTTTTCTCCATGATACTGTACCAGCTTTAGGACTTGTTTTTAGATCACATATTCCAAAATTGTTAATCATTCTTTAGTTTATACTCTAGTTCACACTGGATTTATCTCATAAATCTACATCACACTGTATTTGATTGTGTTCGCCTGCCCTAGTCATCTACCATAGGAGCACTTGACTGAATCAGTCCTAATATAATAGATTACAAATGTTGGAACTTTTGGTGTTTGATTACATATTCTTGACAAAAGATCTCTTGTATTTGTCATGATTTGCAGTTCTTTATGCTATCATCCTTTTCAATTGTTAATGCTGGAATTGGCCAGTAGTTATTCTTGTGCAATGCGCTAGCATATTTGATTAATAGACTTGTACTTGAGACCCCTGAATAGTTTACCATACAAGTTACTAGTCTGCTTCTGTTAATCTTGGCAGAGTTCCTCGGTTCAATCTCTGTCTGGGTTTTTGAATCTTGCCCAAACAGATTGAGCATCCCCAGATCCCATTCGTTTTATTTTTTTTTTACTAGCTTGTGCATGGAAGTAAAAACTGGAGCCTTTCTTCAAGTACTTGAGAAATATTTATATGGTGATTAAATTTGAACTGGGACTTATTTGTGACGAGCATGCAAATCCTTTATATTTGCTAAGCGTCTAGTAGTTAATTGATGAAGGAAGCCATAGTCTGAGGCTTAGGCTTCTGTTCTCTGATGTTCTGATGTCGAGATATTTCCTACTTTTCTTTGTTACACAATATACTGAAACTCTTTGTTTAAAAAAAATTCTGTATATGGGACAGTTTCTCGGAATTTAGGATTTGGAACAAAGTTTAGGTGAATCAGACTCAGTTATTCCTTATAAAATGTAAAGGACACTCCATTTTACTATTTGACAGTTGTAAAGGTATTCCCTTGACCTTCTTGTCCAATGGGGGTCGGTTGATCTTGTTATCGTCTAATTTTTTTTACCAGTGCTGCTGGAAGCACCTGCTCTTTTTGAAGTTATCGATTTCTCCAGAATCGACTTGGAACTCTTCTGCACTCAGCTTATTGGATATGTGTGATAATGTGTACTCTGACGGTTTCTCAATGTACGTCAGTTTGACTTTTGTCATAAATCAAACTTGTCTAATAAAAATACATTACAGCACCTAGATAAATCCACGGTCAAGAAACATTATCTTTCATATTTATGATGGAAATTTTTGATAGAACTAATTTGGTGTGGTTGGTTTATTTTGCTATAAATTTGGTCAAAGTTACAGGGTGTTGATTTAGGAAAACTAATGGATGGAGTACCGTGGTTTTTTGATAATGCATACAGAGAAAACTAATTGGGTGTTTTTTGTATAATGCATACAGAGGGACACATTCT
This sequence comes from Bothriochloa decipiens, assembly GCA_023333625.1. Lineage (NCBI taxonomy): Eukaryota > Viridiplantae > Streptophyta > Magnoliopsida > Poales > Poaceae > Bothriochloa > Bothriochloa decipiens. Next base: position 27,598,162 of record CM041647.1, on the reverse strand, counting down.
TTGAAGCAGTCAATGTTACCACAATGTTTTGACTCTGGAATCTTTTTTCGTTCACCCACACATTGAGAGCGCAACAGAATGTTTTTCCTCAATGGTGGGAGCTAATAACTCTAGCAACCTGTGTTGGCATCTTGTTCAAGCATTTCGTGTTATCAAAGTTAGCTAGGGGTCAAAGTCAATGCCATCGAAGTTGCTTGCTTTTCATAAAAAAAAAAAAAAACTGGGCATTTCAGTTGTTAGGTAAAGATGTATGCGCTCGGGTTGAGTCAAAAAGATTTTAACAGGATATTGCATGCAAGGACGCAACGCAGCCATATTATCTCGTGAAAAGCGTCCATGACTTGTATCTGAGATGCTATTCCTAATTATTGGAGAATAATGTTTGTAGACACCTGTCAACATTTTGGGCGTCGCTTCCTTTTGCTGCCCCAGATCATGTATAATAATGTGCTGTGTTGACTGGAAGTTTGGAACTGAGTTTCCAGCTCTTCCTTTTTATGCATTTCCTGTTAATCTGTCTGCATGTGGTTTGAAAACTGCTAACAGGGAATCTGGAAACTCAGCTTTGGCTTGGGCTTGACTTGAATGGTGGAAACTGGAAAGGTCTGATCTGAGATCTATGGTCATGATTCTCATGAAGCAACAGCGACCGAAGCTTGTTGGCATTTGTGACCAAGGAAGGCATTCTCGCCGGTGCCAAAACTGCACTGACCAGTGAGGCCATGAGCTGATGTACAGTCACATCTGCCATCAGTTCGGTACTGTGTGCTTTTGTTCCCTTCTCCTTGTTCCTGGGTCGCAGCAGTGCCATGAACGCACACAACGCAACAGGGCAACACAACAGCCTGAGGCAGGTCTTGGTTCTCTGGTCCATGGAAATCTGATGGATTCTGTGCCCGTGCTGCTCACGTCAGGAGCCCCAGCTGGTCGCATCTACAGTACTCGAACTAGCAGTGGAGCATGACTCCATGGCAGCAAGGCTTCGCTTTGCAGGTTGCGTGGCTGTGCAGTGCTTGATTCCTGTTCCTAGGAGGCGTGGCATGCAGCCGTGGCCGAGTGCGGCTACTACGCTGCTTTTGACCGGCGGACCTGAGGATGGTGCACGAAGGCGGCCGTGCTAGGCTACATAGACAGGCTTGCTCGGTAGACAGGCTCGCTCCGGCTGCAAGTTCCTTTTGCCTTTGGACTGCGTTTATCCAGGATGCACATTGCTGGTCTTTTTTTTTCTTGACCTATAAAGCTTCTATAGGTAAATGAATTAGGCCTATTCTAGGCTAATGAAACTACTCTATAACAAGTTAATAACAGTTAACTACTTCCAGATATTTAATCCACAGGGCATTGAAATAGGTGGCACTCTGGCTAACAAAAATGGCGTCTATACAAATCTATTATCTTATATAATTTATATTTATATATATTTAAGGTATTCATAGTGAAATCTAAAAGTGTTTGTCTTTGAACATAATAACTAAATTAAAGTGATATAAAGTACGAAGATCGAGATTTCCAGCACGCATAACCGGCGTTATATCACATAACATACACTAACATATTTCCTTAGCACAACGATTATACATTCTAGGGGAGATAGACAATACGTAATCCATTTTGAAATTATAGCATCGGTGATTGAGAAATTGTGCAAATGAGGCATGTCTTTATCGTTGCTTTAGGATATTGTTTGGTTGGAGGATGGAACGGTTCTATCTCAAATTTAGGAGTGTTTGGTTGATGGACGTACGAATGGAGCGATCCTTGGTTCAAAATATCCGGCGTGAGAGAGGTGGTGCTGCAGGAGATCTCAATGGCTGGGAGGAGGTACGGGAGAGGGGCAGAGTTACAATTGTGGTCGATGGCTGGGGAACAACATATAGGAGGGGCATCAACACAAATCTTGATCGGTGGTAGGAGACGATGCGTGGGAAGGGCGGTCGTCGTGACCTTGGAGCTAGGGAACTCTTGGGAGAGGCGACAACCTGTGGGAGGGGGCAGAAGGATAGCTTGAGTGACCACCAAATCTTCGACTATTTAAAATAGCTTAACGGTTGTACTGTGAGTAGAGGGCTTATTCCTACATAGGTATTTGGTGGATGCATAGTGAGTTATAGGTTCAACATGATATGCTAAGCTCAAGAATTTGTCATTAATTTAAGTATATTTGTTACTGATAATCTCTAAGCCAAAGATTTTCCTGAGCTTTAGTTGGGTAGAGTAGTGATTAAGCTGATTAGTTCTTATTGATAGCAAACCTAGGCAGTTTTAGAGATTACAACTTTGCAACCTGCCACTGTGTGCGATGATGCATCGCCCCATTGTCTTCCCCATCCAGGCAACGAAGATAAACGTCAGGAGCGATGGGAGCTCTGCCATAATGACCTCAGCCCAAGGTGCATAGGTTGAGCGGCCACCACCTCAATGAATGAGCAGCCCACTGCCGCCCGACGTCAATATCCTCTTGCAGTATGACCACACCAGCATATGCCAATCCTTCAGGTTACAGACCTAGCATTCCCACCAAGTTCCGACCAGACAATACGCATGATGGCCATGTTGATTTGGTGACCAGGACCCAATGCTGACGAGTAGTTCTCAAGCTCCCAATGGTCACATCTACCCGTGATCTAGTGTGTCTCCCAACCAGTGCGGGTGCGCACTCCCTCCTCATGGATTTAACAGTTAGAAAGGGATAATTTCCCTTTCATTGAATCACATTTTGCATTCATGTTGTTGCTTGCTGGTGGGATGCAAAGGGAACCGAAGCTCATACATCCCAGTCCCTAGATCTCCAGAGTCTTTGGAAAGTGCAAACATGTTTTGGGTACCACAGACAAACCCAGTGCTAAGGTTTCCAAGCTCTCTCGAAGCTCCAAACATTTTTTTGAATACCATAGGATTCCCAGTTGCTTAGGTCTCCAAAACTCTTTGCTCTTGCTTACTACTAGGTGCCACACACACCATATTAACATATAGTGCTCTAGCAACTATATATATAAATAGGCATCAACACAAACAAAAATAGGAGACAACACATTCCAAATGTATTTTATAACTTAATAAAGCATGTAGCAACACATGGGCTTTAGCACACAATAAGACTCATCAGCTCATAAATACAAACCCAACATATTTGTAATTGTTGGGAGGGTGATACACCATTTCAACACCCCTTCCTTGCCATCGGTTTTATCGTAGGTGGGAGACCGATGGCTATTGGTAGGGCAAACAAGGTATTTTCGTCTTTATCAAAGGCCTTTCGACCTTTATAGCTGTAATCTGCCAGAGTGGTGTGCGCCATTTTGTTCATCATGATTCTTTTGGTACAATGTTCACTACAAGAGCTTACACCTTCTATGACAAACTGATTATGAAAATCACAACATTTTTCTTGTTGTAACCCCTTATATGACACACTAGTGACAATATGGCAGTTGTCATAAAAGCACTATCATAATCCCCTTTCTATGACTAATAGACCCAATTGATAACACAAAGGCATCAATAGCCAAGTGGTATACAACTTGAAGTATAAACCTAGAGGTTTTGTGTTGAATCGCAAAGTGCTGCAATTTTTTATTTTAACATAATTTTGGTACCATGAATGACAATGGAAGGACTATCAACTACATAGTTGTAGGTCTCATCATGATCTACAACTTTTGTTTTGGTCTTTTCCTAATCAAGGTTTATTTGTATTAAAAATTATTTGAGTTGTAGTATTATGATTTTTAATTAATGACTATTACATTTGATCACTTTTTTCATGAGCTAATGTCACAAAGATTGAGAAGCGCACATGGTGACAATTGTTTATGACTATAGCACAACTTAGTCCCACTGAAAAATTGTCATAACACATTGTTTTTATAATCAAAAGTGCTTTGTCATATGAAAATAAATTGTCATAGAAGGACCAATCTCTTGGAGTGGTTGTATGGGTTGTGTAGGATGTTCCTTTCATCGGTGTCGTGAAATTGCAGAAGTGGTTAGAATGATAGGGACTACGTGGCTACATTGGCATGGTATCCCTTTAAGTCAGTTGCTGAGTGGGGGAAGGGGGACCAAACGAGGAAGGTGTTTACTAGGGGGAGGTTAAAAGCAAAATGGACCAAGGAGGCCCTATATATGGCTATGGAATATGCTTTAGGATCTAGGTGGTTGGAAGGGCATTTTTGTCCTTGTAAATGATACAAATTTGTATATATAGAGCTCGAGGAGAGCCTTGTATAGAGGAAGGAATGAACTCTATTTCTTTCAGTTGCTTATAAGTGTCTTTTTGTCTTTACTTGTTTCTTTTGTTAGTTCATTATTGGTTTTTGGTTACTTGAGCGATAATCCAGTGTTTGAAGGCTAAGGTAGAGAATAATAGTAAGAGAGAGTGTGTTGTTGAAATATCCCATCCACCTTCAAATTAGTAGCATAACACAATTCCATACATCGAGTGAAATATTTCAAAGTTGCCTTCGACAAACTAAGCATAACAAAAGACAGCTAAACGAAAGAAAAAACACACTTCATATCTAAACTTCAAGCAACTAGCTCATCCAACTATTATAGTTTGATAGCATAGTACACATGGGGAATGATCTAGATATCTTTTGTTTCATCATTAGGTCCAAGTGACAAATCATCAGCATTTTAAACTTCAGCAACCCTACTTGAGAACAGATTGAATACTGCCAATGTTCGATGCTTAGGAGAAGACTTAGAAAAGAGAGCATATTTTATTTGGTAACAATTTGAAGCAGCTTAGAAACTACAAAACTCATGAGAAGAAGAGACAAAGAAAGTGTACATTTTGCCATTATACTACCACCTCTATTAATGTATGTTGAGCTACCCTGATGAAATGACATAAAGCTCATGGAACTTTGATGAATGATCTCTTCCACTTGTTGTTGTAAGAAGAACAATAAATAGATCTAGGATCTGGAACAACTTTTGGGGTTCTTGTTGTGGTATTGTTGCATCAAAATAGATCAGAAGGTTTTCCTTCTGTTTGAAATGATGAATAAATTGGTATTGATCACCTCAACGGTATAGGAAGAATACCTCAACGGTATAGTCACCAAATAAATACTTGATATCTTTGTCATGATCCATCCTTGACTCCAAATCAAACATCACAACATAAACCCTCATAGAACGCAATGCAGAAGTGATGTGTCATAACACATCAATCTTGTGCTCCTCATTTACCACCACATAATAAACATTCTCAAACTACAAATCAAGAGGGGTTCATGTTTTTATGTAAACTAGTGATGATAATTGACTTCTAAATGTACATAAATACATGATTTCTAATTAGAAAGTGTGTTGTCTTGCGAACAAGAGACCACGAATCTCCAAAGCATCCTCATTAGCTAACATGTTCTGATGCCTTGCTTCTCTTATGACTTTGAAAAAAACATCTTCCCCTGGCTTTCTCATCTTGTTAAACGCTTATCAAAGTACTTCCTCATGTACTTCAACAACATCTTTACCTATGTAGCTAAACTACTATCAGTGGGGTCTACAAGAAAAGTCCACACAATATGTGATAAACCTAGAGAGAAGAACTCATGGAGGCCCAACCATATTCCATATTTCAAAAGTACACACATAAGTATGATCTCTGCCATGTTTGATGTTTTATAACCAAACTCTTTAAATAAAATGGATGACAACACTTGATTTGTGTGGTTCCAAACATCAAAACAACCATAACTCTTCCATATTTCTCAGCTTGTTTGTTAGCAAAATTGTTAGGTCCAACACCTTTGCCAAGTCTAGGCATGGTCTCGTCGGAGTGTTGGATATATGGACTAGGGGTACCCACACCGTGAGTATAAGTGACATGTCTGCGCCGTCGACCTAGGAGCCATCGAAGAGGAAGCCCACATGCGCTATGGTAGACGACCATTGTGGTGAGCAAGACACACCACCAAGAATCCAAGACAACATATCTAGATGATAGCTAGGATCAATCGGATGCATATTATATAGAATGGAATAGGAAACTTAGCAACAAACTTGATTGCCCTCCTTCCTACTCTCCTCTGCCTATAAAAAGGAGAGCAGGGTCTGCAGGCTTAGGATCCATTTCATTCCAATCATCACTACCCCTAGCTAGGAACAACAACCCATGTAACTGAATATACAATACAAGATCAAAAACAACGTGATTGGACTAGGGTTTAGCTAGCACATGTTGTGCCTCGAACCCATATAAATCCCTATGTCTCATGTGCTACCATCTAATTCGATCTTCATGACTACATTGCCATAATATTGTTGGAGCAAATAATTACGGTAGGGAGGCGTCACACTCCCCTATAAACATTAGACCCATCAAACACCACAGTGCCATCAAATAGAATGTGGTTATTGATGCCCCAAGATGTTTGTCCCAATCTTCTATGAGCATTCAATGCTTCATCTCACTCAAGAAATCAAAGTCGCGTGAGTCCATAGTGCTTCTGCCATTGATGTCAGCTTCATCGTCAACTCGAGTGTGGTTATGTACTTGGGGTGATATGAGGTTATCCTATGGATTTCCTTAAGCAACTCAATTCCCCATTTTTGGATAGTGTGTATGGTGAATTATACCTCTAGCCACGAGCAGGAGGTATCTTGCCATGATAGAGCTTCATTCTCAACACTTTTTGCTTGTCCTGCACTTGCAAGCCTCCAAATCAAGTTCCAACATATCCTTTGCATCAACTATTTGGATGGGTGTCCACATTTTTTACTACAACACGCTCAACACTACTAGACAAAGATTTATCCCCACCAGCCCAAATCTTGTCAACTTTCAATGAATCCAATTTTGATTGCAGGGGATGCTTCTAAATAGTCGGCTTGATGGCACCTATAATTAAATAAAATACTCAAATGATTAAATTAAGGGAAGGAGAATATCATACACTACAACTATCACAAATTAATTAAAATGGTCTCACATAACAATCAAAATCAATTTATCATACAAGAGCAATGAGTCCAATTTTTAAATATAAAGCTATATAATATGCTTATCAGTGAATGGTGATTCTTTAATGCAACAAATATTGGAAACATAAATGGATGCAACTCATATATACTATTAGTCCATCATTCATAATACAATGGATGAAATCAATCCATCATTTTCTCCCACACCATTCATAATACAATTGATGCAATAGAATATTCGACATATGAAAGTAAGAACTCTTATCCATTCATCCATCACTCCCAATAATAAAATATCTAGAAAATCTATATTATTCGTAGACATCTATAATCTTGATCACTCCCATTCATGATTGTTAACTTCGCTTAAGTTGAAGGTTGAAGACTTTCTTGTATTCCCTAAACCTTCTAGCAGTTTTTGTGCAGCAAAAAAGAATGATTGGAAAGGTCAAGGCAAGTGTGATGTTGCATTAAGCACATAAATAAGCAACCATATGCACATGACATCTGGGATCACTGTCAACTACTTCTCGCCAAGGTGAACAAATGCACCAATTGCCTCTTTGTTCTCCATGTGCAGGTGCCGTAGCTTGTGTATCTTGCAGCCGCTGCCTTGGCAATGATAATCGATTACGGCCGTTTCTTCAGGCCAATCGGTGGATGGGTCACGTGGATGACCTGCTTTGTGAAGCTAGAGATACTAGCATATTTCCTTCCATGCTCAGCAAAAATAACCCATGGCAGTGTATTATGTTTGTGCCCATCTGTGTCTCATGGATTAGTTAGCCCCTTGGGTATATGTGTGGCATCTCATATGGCTAGCCTTCTTGTACATAAATTCTTTTGTCTTAATCAAGTGACAGAGCCTGTCTTGTTCTTTTTTAAAAAATATTTCCATTTTGATGCTAAGCATATTCATCATTCAACTATGTATGTTTGCATTTGTATATATGTTTGTTTGGTGAGGCCTCCAAGCCTCTGACTGATAACAGGGTGCCTAGGACTTGCTAGATAAAATGGTCCCAATCAATGGTGGAGCTAAGATTCTACCTAGGATATTTTTAAGAGAAATGAGAAATTTACTCTAAAACAACACAAGAGCTAGTATATGCATTATATATTCATTTTTACACAAAAAGTTTGGTAATGTGGGACATAGTCCCTTCGTACCCCGCATGGAATGGTGAAGGCTTAGTTCGACTAGGATTCCCTTTATGTCATCCTAGTAGAATTGCTATCCTATGATCCTACTAGGACTCCTACATTGTCACAGACTAGGAATCCTACCCCCTGGACTATATAAAGGAGGGCAGAGCTCCGTATATTGATAGATGGAAACAAGACTCAAACCAAATGGTCTAAACACCCTAAGCGCAGGGCATAATATACTATCCGCCCAAAACTGGATGTAGGGTATTATGCTATTCTGGCGCCCCAAACCAATATAAATTGTTGTCTCTACATTCAGCATCAATTTTTGCATACACCAAAGGTCCCAAACAATTGTCCCAAGTAACATCGAGACAAGTTGCTGGTCAACAAATGCTGACAAATGAGCACCTATAGCCAAAGAAGAGAGGTATGCACACTGTCAATGAGGCAGACATGCTCTCTGCCAAGATGGACCTCTTGATGAGAAAAATAGAAGGACCCAATATTAGGAAAGATCATCAAGAGACCGTTCAAAAATATGCCACCGCATGAGTTATCAAAGCCGGTCATGGTGCGAGGTTTGTCATAGAAATGATCATTTGGCAACAATTGTCCCAAAACAAGGGAGGATGTGTGCTTCGTCATTAACAAAAACAACAATGGGTTTCAATCCAACAATAGAATGGATGGAATTTATGCCCCTTCTACCAAGGTAATGGAGGTAATGGTTATACTAATAATTTCAATAATAATAACAACCAACCTTCATTTAGAGATCTTGTCTTAGTCCAATCCAAAATTTATGAAAATATCAATAAAAAATTATTGGCCAATGATAAGATTCTAACAAATTTAAATGCCAAAATAGACAACTTTAATTCAGCTATTGAAAATCAATTGAGCTCTAATAAAATGTTAGAAACACAATTAGCTCAATTAGCGGTTGTTATCTCATCCTTCGAGCTAGGTAAGATTTCTAGAAAATAAACCCGAGGATCCTACAAAATCAGTAAACTTAGTCAACAGGAGGATCCTACACTTTGTTGAGCAAGATCAGCTGTTGTATCACAAGTGTGTTTCCATGCAAGGGCGCAAAATCACTTAACTTGGATTGATGGGCCAATATCCCACTCCTTTGATGTGACGAGTGACAATGGAAGACACATACCCACTAACGAAGAGGAGGAGAGGTCACACAAGTAAGATGGGGTGGCCCAGCTATCATAGGTGGTTCGGTCGACCCCCTAGGCCGACTAACCTACCAAAGTTAATCACCAACCTGTATCCACCACTTTAACATGTCTCCAAATGATCTCCATTGTCTATAAAAAGGTTGGTTTGAGGTTGGTTTGATCCATGGGTTGATGATGGAAATCACGCCAATTGTGTTGACATGGCACAATGGGTGGCCCATACTCCTTTCAACTTATATAAACCCTCTTGTCCTTACTCACAAGTCATGCTTACATATATAGGATTTGTCACTCTTCACATAGCTTCCAAGCTCTTGTAGTAGTGCAATGCAAATAGAGAAAGAGTGAGGGAATTCTTCTAGAGAAAGCCCCAGGTCTATTGAGAAACTTGTCGAAGGTGTACCTTCTGCCATTACCACCTCCATTCTTGTATGTTGAGCTACCATGCTAAAATGAGATAAAGCTCAAGGGGATAAACTCATGGAACTTGGATTAGTGATCTCTTTCACTTAATGGTAAATAGATCCAAGATTTAGAATAACTTTTGGGGTCCTTGTTGTGGTATTATTGCGTCACTAGACCGGGGCCCTTCTATTTGAAATCATGTGGAAATTAGTATAGGCCTAGTGCTTTTTATGTAAACTACTGACAACGGTCAAATTCTGAATGAACTTAAATATAGGATTTCCAATTAGAATGTGTGTAGTCTTGCAAACAAGAGACCAAATCTCCAAAGCCTACTCACTAGTAAAGATGTTTTGATGTCTTGCTTCTCTCATGACTCCATCAAAGAAACATCTTCTTCTCGACTTCCCATATTGGCAAAAGCTAATCAAAGTACTCTACCCCTGATGTTTATCCCAATCTTCTATCACCATGTAACATGCTTCTCACTCAATAAATCAAGTATGAGTTTCGTCGTCAACTTGAGTGCGGTTATGTATCTGGGGTAATATGTGGTTATCCTATGGATTTTGTTATGCAACTCAATTCTTTGTTTATTAGACAGTGTGTATGGTGAAAGTAAATCTCTGAACCTCTAGCCACAAGGATATTTCAAATCTTGTTATGGTGGTAGAACTTCAACACTTTTTCCTTGTCCTCATAGCTCTTGAAGCTTCCAAAAAAAGTTAAAAGGCCTGGAGTCTACTTCCCATACAGATTTTGCCTCGATCAATTACCTATTTGATGTAGTGGATGATTATCAATGGATCCATTTCTTCCTATATCTCTAAATATAATCAGATGTATCTGAATTTACCTACAGATATCAGATCATCATATGTGGGTCTTGTGTTATGTAGATTATTGTGCAAAAACATGCAAACAACTTTTCATGTCACCAAACAGTCCTGATGAGATATGCTACCTAGGTCCAACCGATTTTTATTAAAATCACATGAAACATTACTAAAGAAAATATTACATTATGGCATAGGGTACTTCTGAAGAGTATATATATATATATATGGAACCATCCTAAAACTTCTGCAGCAGAAATTACCAAACAATTTGGACATGAGCAAGGGTTGGACTGTACATCCCACATAGATGTTTCCTTGATGTTTGACTTTTTAAAGTTGATATTAATACATTGTTTTTCCATGTATCTATAAATATAATGAAAACTTCTGAATTTGCTTGCATATATCCAATTATCTTGTCTACGTTATATATATTGCCATGCAAAAACATGTAAATAACTTTCCTTGTCAGCAAACAGTTGTGATTAGTGGTATTACTTATGACCATCTAACTAAAGGGAAAATCAAAGAAAAAATTTGATAAACCAGATCACATTCTGGCATAAGGTGCTTATGAAGAATATCAATGCAAACTAAAATTCTTACAGGAGAAATTGGTGACATGAGGGCTAGACTGTACTTTTCATATATAGATTTTGCCTTGATAATTGCCTATTTGAAGTTCTATGTGTGTTATAGATTCCAATCAAAAAGCATCGAACACATTTGCATGTCACCAAAAAGCCCTGATGAGAGATGTTAGCTATGGTCAACTGACTAAAGGGGAAATCATAGGAGGAGCTTGGATGAGAGATATAACATTCTAACATAGGGTTCTTCTTAAGATTATGTATGCAAGAGTAACTAAATGTCTTCAAGTAAAAAGTATCGAGCAATTAGGGTTTGAGGGCTAGACTGCTTCACACACATAGATTTTGCCTTGATGATTGCCTGTTTGAAGTAGTGGATGATCACTGGATTTCTTCTGTGTCTAAATACAATCAAACACATCTTAATTTATTTGTGAACATATGATCACCAAATGTTCTATGTAAATAAATAGTCATGTGTATGTGTTACATAGGTTGCAATGCAAAGACAAATTTACATGTCAGTAAATAGTGCGAAGAGAGATATTACCTATGGATAGCTGTTTAAAAATTAAATCATAGGAAAATTTGATAAACCTGGCACAAGGTACTTCTAAAGAATGCCAATGAAATTCATCAAGTAAAAGTTAGTGTGCAGTTATGACAGAAGGTTGGAGTGTACTTCTATACATTATCTATGCACAGGTTACTTTTAAAGAATATGAATGTAACTACTAAGATTCTTACCGAAGAAATTATCAAGCAACTAGGACAGGAGGGCTAAACTATACATGCCACACATAGATGTTGCCTTAGCGTATACCACAAGTTGTGGATGATTATTAGTGCATTCATCTTTATGTATCTATGAATATAATCAAACACATCTTATTTTACTTGCTGATATCCAATTAGCATATATATGTGTGTGTTGTATAGATTCTCAGGCAAAAACATACAAACAACTTTTCTTGTTAGTAAACAGTATAATGGGTGATATTACCTATGACAACAATGCAAATGGAATTGATGAAATGAGTTCTATGTTGAGGGATATCTTGGCATCATGTGAAAGCAAGCATATTTGTTAAATGCAAAAGGAGACATGACTTGATGAACATGGAGTGATCTCATATAGGTGGCTTGCTTTGCCTAGATAAGAATGGATGGTGTTGATCAAGTTTTGAAGAATGGATCAAATCTGCTTAAGTGAAAATATGACAAGCAAAGGTCAAATGAGAATGGAGAAAACTGATGATGGATAAAAGATGGTCTCAACAGTGGTTTGTTTGTACAAAGACTTATGAATTTAATGTGCATTATTGATGTTGGTCAAGTTGGAAGAATGAAGAAGAAACGTATCAAGAATGACGCTACTATTAGATAGATATTGAACTGAGTGAGTGAGACAAAATGAAGAGGACATGTAAGTTCCCAGGCACGTGTTGTCAAAAATCCTAGTTCCTAGTATAAACATCCAGAAACTATTGAATGGATATTACAAAGTTGGAGATTTGCCATTGGTATCTCACTGACATGTGGGGCACACACGAGTCAATGACATGTGGGACAGGATGGCATGCCCCCTCCAATTTAGCAAAATTATAATAGCAGTCTTCAATTTTTTCCCTAAATCGCCATTGTCTACCATTAGGATAAAATCTGAGATTGAAAATTATTTAATGAGACATTATGAGTCTCGACTGTCTAAAAATTTGGCTGAAACTGAAACTGGAAACACTCGATCGACCTGAGGAATGTATAAGATTATCATGTTACGATGGTTCAGTGAGTGCAAACATTCTTATCTCTGTGCTTCGAGTCATAACCATATCTGCAGATAACAGAATTTTGTAGGCACAAGTTTTAATTTTTTTTGTTATATATTTATTTGTATCGCTCTGCATCCTAACACAAGCACGGCAAGCGGCTGCTTCCACATGGTCTCTGATGGAAGGAATAAGGAGGAGAATTAAGCAGCGGCGGCGGCGGCTCATCGATCATCACCATGTATATATCATCATCAACAACAGTGGTATCGTGTGGTCTAGCTGCTAAGGTACGGCGCGTGATGAGTGTGATGCTAGAGCTAGCTGAGATGCGTACTATACGTTGCAGCAGCTAGCAGCTGCAGTGTGCACATGAGAATGAGATCGATGAGCCAGCCAGCCCCATCCCGTCGTCCACCATGATCCGGCCATCAAAGTGCATGGCAGAGAGACGACGAGGTAGTAGTAGAGGTACTGGTGATGGGCACGCAGCAGGCCATGTCATCCAGCACCAGCATCTATCGCAGGCAGCTAGCTAGGCGTGTAGTGGTGGTTGATCGCAGCTCGGCAGCTGGCTGCACAAAGCGAGCGGATGCGTAGCACGGAAGTGGGCGTCTGGTTCGGGGAAGGCTTGTGGCGCGGGATCAGGTGCTGCCCTCCCAAACTCGGCAACTCGACATCGACCGCCCCCTTCATCACTCTCCATTGGCCCATACTGTTGTACCCTCTGCTGGCCTCTCTCTCTCACCCTCTCTCCGGCCAGCTTTTAGCTTATCATCACAAGAACAACAGATCTTTTGATATCTTTCAGTCCTCTCTAGTATCTCTCTCTGTCACCCTGATGCTGATCCATCAAGTGACAGTTAGTATGTGACCTTCCACTGTTCCAGCAAAGTGCTAATGGAAATATGCGCCGTGAGCGTGTAAGACTATATACATTGCTTAAAGCGCAAGCACGTGTTTTAATCTTCAAACTAGTTTGTGTAGCTATATAAACACAGGACTAAAATAATGCAGTTCCGTACCGTACCAAGCAAAATGCAATAGTCCAAGAAAAAAATTATGCCTTTCTTCAACTTAAATGAACACACTTCCCCTCCCTACTATAAACATCATCACTTTGACCAACCAAAATAAATCATGCATAAAAATGCTCCAGCTGATTATAATTAAGATGGCGAGATCATGTTTGAAGCAAGAAATTAACACAACTATATTTTAAGTCAAATTATTTTAAGCTTGACCAAATCTTTAGAAAAAAAAGCAAGCTGTTGGGATATGCATGCATCAAAAAGAGTGTTCTAGAGGTAAAGTTAAACTCTATAAGCCACTTCTCTCCATTCCAAATTACACTAGACTTAAACTTTGTTGTTAGTCAAAATTACAACTTTGACCAAACTTTTAGGAAAAAAAATGTATTCACATGTATAAGTTCAAACAAATGCAACATCAAAACATGTTTCACAGTGGTTTATTTACTCAAACTAGTCTGATATTGTAGGTTGTAGATGATGATGTATATATTTTTTTATACAAACTTTGTCAAAGTTGGAGGAGTTTGACTTGTGAGTTGTGACACAACCAAAGTAAATAAAAAATATAATTTCCAACGGATAGAGGGGTAACTTTTACCACTGCAGCCCAATCTGAATGCTTGAAGCATAATGAGCATGGGTGCAAATGTTCTCCTCTCCATATGGCTCCATCCTGCCCACAGCATTAGCACAAGAGCAGCAGTCAAATCTGTGCATTAGAGTGGGGGTAGGATAGAGAACCAATAAGAAGCTAGATGTTCCAAGAGCTGAATCTGAGAGAGTAGTAATGAGTAGCAAGAGGATTTGCAATGCATGTGACTGCTACCTTGCACAAGAACTCTCCATGGTTTATTTTGCAGCTCATCCTCATAAGATGAGAGGCGCTGCTGGCTGCTCTGCTGCTGTACACAGTGCTTTTCATGCAAGCATGTGAAATGGCAGAGGCAATTGGGACATGGAAGACTAACATACATGGCACATCACGCATATCATGGATTCATATATGTAACAGAATAAAATCCATCATCATGGCATCTCTCATATGTGCAATTGTGCATACATATATACACACACATGCCAAAGGATACAAACAAAAAGTACTAGCTAGTTGTATATATGCGACAGTGTTGTATAGTTTTCTGTGTACGTATAGTATGTTTCATGATGCATCAACACCTTTATTTCTACCACCAATAAGGGAACTCCAAATATGCCTGTTAAACACAGCAAAAGTTCCCATCAACATATATAGTTGAATTTGACCTTATATATACAGCTGATCATATATGCCGTACTACTATTAGTTAGCTAGTTATAATTGTTACCTCTATCTATGTTGAAAACATGCATGTTTATATATGTAACAGTGTGACAACGGGAATAAGAAGCATACATCCATCTAATCTTGCTTCACATGTACATTTGTTTACATTTTTTAACACTGGAATCACCTTGCATGGCTTGACCAAACCGCAAATAAACCGCAGATTTTGGCAACAAAATGGTACTGGCAAATTAAGCAGCTGGATTTTGCTGCACTAAATATACACAACGTGCGGAACAGAACGGGTTTATAAACCGCAGTTTATATATAGTGAGCTGGACATTATTAGTTCTTGGAGACACAAAACACACGGATAGAAAAAGGAGAGGCCATAAACCAAACAGCTTTAAGAATATATGTAAAGATGACCAAATGACCATATATGGTTAAGCAAGATAGCAGGCGCTGGTCATCAGTGGTATTGGCCTTTTGCCCCTGCTGTGTGCTGTGCCATCTCTCTCTCTCTCGCTCGCTCATCTCCTCTTTTTCTCTCCCTGCTGCAGCCTTGCTTCTGATCCCATCCCACTCCTTTCCG
Organism: Bothriochloa decipiens; assembly: GCA_023333625.1. NCBI lineage: Eukaryota > Viridiplantae > Streptophyta > Magnoliopsida > Poales > Poaceae > Bothriochloa > Bothriochloa decipiens. The sequence continues at coordinate 27,582,385 of CM041647.1, read as the reverse complement.
TTGCGCGCATTGCCTGCTGCTGGCCGGTCTGCTATTAAACCAGGCCACTTTACCCCCCTCACGCTGGCTGCACGCAGAAGGGAGCGATCAGAGAGGAACCAAAGTAGGAGTAGAGCTCCCTTTCCCAGCTTGCTTGCAAGTCCAAGAAACTAGCAGAGAGGAACAAGGTAGTAGAGTAGTATCTCTTTTCCATCTAGGTTATCTCTTTACATGCTAAAAATTCCAGCCGTATTTCGTTCTGCATCAGTTCTGTGATACATCTTGTGATCCAGTATGTCGTTGTTTCTGCTAGCTGATCGAGATCGATCCCGTCGTTTGTACTTTCTCCCTTTGAGGAAAGAACTCCCCTTTTCTGTGCTTCGAGTTCTTGGAAGGAAAAACCATGCCGGCTTCTACTGACTTGGCCGGATGATGCCTCATTGTTTACACTTGATTTCCGTTTTCCCTGCTTTCTATATGTATGCATCTGTGGCTGTCTTTCCCCTGCGTTACTAAGCTTTGGAAGGTTTCAACATTTTGCTTCTGATGAGAGATTTCTCCCTCCTAGTAGCAGTAGCAGCTCTCGACGACTACTAGATCTTTGATCTTTTATACATGGGGGAGGAAAAGAAAAAAGGTAAGACGCTATATATATATGCAGTTCCAGCACACATATATCCATCCAGCTCCCGGCTGCTTCTTGCTTTTGTGATGATAATTCAGCTTGCCCTGATTATATTCTTGCCTACCTAAAACTGTCTAAAGTTTGTTTGCTAGATTTTGTTGCTTCTTTTCGCATCTGATCCTTTATCCTCTTCTGAGCGATCCACAAGTTCTTCCAGTTCAAGAAGCTGGAAGAAGCTGAGCTCTCTCTTAAAAAAAAAAGAGAGAGAAGCAGCTCCTTGTTATTATCCATCTTATTATTGCTAGTTCAAGGAAAAAAAAAAAGAGTTCTTCCAACTTGCCCTGATTTATATTCTTTCATGTTTTTTTAGCACGTTTTCCCTCTTCTAGCTCGTAGATCTTGTGTTCTTGCGTGGCTTGTTTAGTTCGATCTCTGGCTATGTTTCCATGGTCGTCTTGCCCAGCATCTGTTTTCTTTTCCGGGCCGAGTGAAACTTAAATATCGAGTCTGCCAGGCATCGATCTGTCGTCCAGTCGTGAGTTTAATTCGTGGCATCTGTTTTCCGTATACATCTTCAGTTTCTGTCCATCTGTCAAATCATGGAAAGAATTGTCTTCTTTGCGTGTATTCTCTTCTGTCATTTCTGTCGCCTCGGGCGGATTAATTCTTGAATCAATCCGTGTTCCTTTTCCTAGTGTACTACTGTGGCTAGATCTTTCAGGCTAGCTAGTTCCTCGGTCCCTTGATTTGCTTCAGAGTTCTATATGACTTGAATTCTCGTGCTCTCATGAGAAAACTAAACTTGCTGCCTGCTTTCAGCTGCGATATCCAGCATGGGGAGGGGAAGGATCGAGATCAAGAGGATCGAGAACAACACGAGCCGGCAGGTCACCTTCTGCAAGCGCCGCAACGGGCTCCTCAAGAAGGCCTACGAGCTCTCCGTCCTCTGCGATGCCGAGGTGGCACTCATTGTCTTCTCCAGCCGCGGCCGCCTCTACGAGTACGCCAACAACAGGTTCGTGAGGTGCACTGCGGATCTTGCATCTCGATCGGCAGTCTGGTGAATTCTTGATTCTTTTTTTAGCATGTCATTGCATGCTCAAGTGATCCATTTGCTGACGACTGTTGCCTCATGGCTACTGTCTAAATGGAGATGAGCAATCAGCTTACTTGTGGGAGGATTTAGTTCTTCATTCGTATTTCATGAGTAGATTGATTAGTAAGGATTTCTATAAGATATGCAAATTTTAGTTTTTTTTTCATTCATACATTTCTCAAGATTGCCTTATGTGATCAGTGATAAATCATCTATGTTTAGGAATTATTACTTCTTCAAAGTTATTATGTGATCGACCGGAAGTGCACAGCTAGCGTTCATCATATAGTAATACTGAGAACTGAGGACCATTTTATTACCATACAAAGCCACAAAAAAACTAGCACATGCTTATTTAGCTAATATAAAGTTGATTATTATACTACTTGTGGCCATGTGCCACTTCTTTTGAGTTACTTTGTAGATCCAAATATGCTATAATGGTTTATCTTGTTAACCGACCACTTTTTATCAAATTGCTAATTGTATTTTGTCCTGTTATATCTTGTTTGTGCATACACACAAAAGGACCTGATTAACTGTGTATGCACGCGCACGTCAATTGGAACTGTGCAAACTAATGTCTGTTCATGCATTGTTTTACTATTCAAATGCCTGATATTTAGGTTTTAGTTTTAGAACTGAATTTTGAGTCAATTTATTATGTAAACTATCTCTCTGGTTGTTTGATGTGTTGTGTAAATGTGTAATAAATTGGTCTCATTCCTTAATAATCCTCCATTCCTCCTAGCTAGAGGATAAAAACCAGATATTTGATTTTGTTTATCTAAAAAATGTTATTTAGATTTTCAGAGCTAAAACACCAATGCTCTAGTTTAATATATCTTTCATTATATTTATCACACTTTAGGTTGAATCCAATTGATAAGAATGCATTTGCGTAGTGCTAGATGAAAAAAGTTTGTCCACACGTCTTCTGCCCTGTCAAATGCCTTTACATGCTCCTCGGTCTCACACACATGCACACAGAACACAAAAAATAAGGATATGTCATATCCCCATCAGGTCTCCCTGTTATATTTTGTCTGAGAGGACGTTGCAAACGTACACAGTACTGACCTGACCCTTAAACTAGCTGTCAAGAATTTCCCTTTGTTCGCATCCTGCTACAGAACGTACGCCTCACCTCGTCTGCAAACTTACACCGTCCTACAAACTCTTGCTAGCTCCTATATTCGCGGTGTTTGCTCTCCCCTCTCTGATGAAAAGTGTCAATCAACAACAAATGCACACGATGCTCCATTCCTCTCCTGTGCTTCATTCTGCCAAGCAAAGCAAGTTTTTCAACAGCAGAAGCAATGATGCATGATAGCACAGCTGCATTTTATTCTTTGCACAATTTTGCACCGGGACACTTGCTCACATGCATTGACTGATGGGTACACGTCTCATATACATGTGTAAATTTCACTTCACAATTAATGGCTTTCACCAGTTTCGTCTTACTTTTGCTGCTGTGGTCTTTTGTCTTGTGATATATAGATGCCGTTTTACTGATCAGTGTGCAAGAGCACTCATGGAGGCTGCATTGTCACTTCAGTATACTGAAACCATATGCATCTCCTCCATGCCTTTTGCTTTGTAGTTTGTACCATTAATCGATTGATCTGGTTCGCTGCAGTGTGAAGGCTACGATTGAGAGGTACAAGAAGGCACACACCATTGGCTCTTCCTCTGGGCCCCCGCTTTTAGAGCACAATGCCCAGGTAATAATACCAAGTCATGCAGTAAAATATGGTGTCATTTTACGATTTACTCCCTCCGTTCCAAATTGTAGTTCACTTTGATTTTTTCGGTGCATGCATTTTGTTATGTATCTAGACATATTATTTATCTAGGTACATAGCAAAATGCATGCACCCAAAAAGTCAAAACGAACTACAATTTAGAACGGAGGGAGTACTTTTTTTCCATACACTGCTGAAGCCAACGAGTTTTCATAAAATTCTTCTGAAAGTAACTTTGACAGTAGTTCTAGGCTATATGTAGTACATGCTATATAATCCATCATGAGTAGATTAAACATATGTCCAGCATGTCGGAATCTATTTACTAAATCCACATTTCTTGATGATCGTGCTGAGCCTAGCAACCGGCTTGCATCAGAACAAACATTAAAATGTGATAGAATGACCTGGAAATTTCTAAAAGTGAAATAGTCATACACCTGAAGTAGTTTTCATACCTGTCATGTATGGTATTCCGTACTCCAGAAGACGCCGCGCCCGGGACGTACGCAGGGCGACCGAGCGCGCGGCAGCCCGGTTCAGCGCGACGCAGGAGGATGTCGCCCAACAAACTAGTGGCTAAGAAGGAAATTAGAAATAGCTTTCTATTTTAAGCACCTTTATTATAGGAGTCTTAGTTGGTTGGTTCAGGCCGTGGCCTCATATATTGTAACTGCACGATGGGTTTTGGAATTAAGCAAGATCATTTATCCTAATCTTCTTCTTCCTCTATTGCTCTCAAGCCCGAACGCCGTGAGGGGTATAACCTCCGCGATCGGAAGACAACGGCACGAGACTACGAACTCCGTAGTCAAGGGCCACCTACCCTAGATCACCAGGCCCTTGACAACCTGGTATCCGGTTTCCGGCGATCTTCGGCCTCCACCTCCGACCCATCCAACGCAGCCGCCGCCGCCTCCACCGCTGGCACCGCGTAATCTGCCGCCATGACCGAACCCACTCTCGTCGATCTGCTCGCCCAGATGAAGTCCATGTCCGCCGAGATGACAGCCATGAAGGCCGACATGGCCTCGATGAAGGACAAATCAGCGTCGTCGTTGTCGGGGGGCGCCGATGGCCGCCGCGCGGATGGGCCGCGCGAGCAGGAGTTCCACCCAAAGCACAAGAAGTGGGATTTCCCCCGTTTCGATGGCACGTCCGACCCGATGTTGTTCCTCAACAAGTGTGAGGCCTACTTCCGCCAACATCGCACCATGGCAGAAGAGCGCGTGCTCATGGCGTCCTACTATCTAGACGACGCCGCGCAGTTGTGGTTCATCCAACTGCAGGACGATGAAGGCACACCATCATGGGGCCACTTCAAAGATCTTCTCAACCTGCGGTTCGGCCCCCCGCTACGCTCCGCACCAATGTTCGAGCTCGCCGAGTGCCGGCGCACGGGAACCGTGGAGGAATACTCAACCCGCTTCCAGGCCCTTCTTCCGCGCGCGGGCCGGCTCGAGGAGGCGCAACGCGTCCAGCTATACACTGGGGGCCTCCTTCCGCCGCTCAGCCACGCCGTTCGGCTCCACCACCCGGAAACTCTCGCCGCCGCCATGAGCCTGGCCTGCCAGGTCGAATTGATGGAGCAAGATCGGCCGGCGCCGCTCTCCTCCAAGGCGCCCCCGCGCGGCATCCTACCTCCACCGGTGCCCCGTCCGGCGCTTCCTGCACCCCAGCAATCGCTGGCGCTGCCGGCGCCACCAGGGGCCACCCATCAGGGTCGCGGGGAGGGCAGTCTCCGCCGCCTCTCCCGGCCGAGATGGCGGAACGGTGTCAGAAGGGCCTTTGCTTTAACTGCAATGAGCCGTACACCCAGGGCCATAACCGGTTTTGCAAGCGGCTTTTCTTAGTCGATGGTGTGGAGATCGACGACGCCGGGGACGCCGCACACACCGGGGAGCACGCCGCGGGGACCGACAGCCCCTGCTACTCTCTCCACGCCGTGGCGGGCGTTCGGCTCAGCAACACTCTGAGGGTCCGCGTGGTCGTGGGCGCCGCCTCCCTCGTCGCCTCCTGGACTCGGGATCCTCCCACAATTTCATCTTCGAGCAGGCGGCGTGGCGCACCGGGCTCCCGATCGTCCCACGGCCCCGGCTCTCCGCCGTGGTCGCCAACGGCGGACGGATCGCCTGCCCGAGTGTACTGCCCCAGGCCAGTTTCTCCATCCAGGGCTCCTCGTTCATGGCCGACCTCTTCATTATGCCCCTGGCCGGGTTCGACGTCGTCCTCGGCGCACAGTGGCTGGGCACGCTGGGGCCCGTCACTTGGGACTTCACCGAGCATACCATGTCCTTCCAGCAGCAGGGCACCACGGTCCAGTGGCGTGCCGTGGCTGAGCCCGTGTGCAGCTCCGTCTGCATCACCACGGCCTCGCCCTCCCTGCTCGACGAGTTGTTGGCCTCATTCAGTGACGTGTTCTCCGAGCCGCACGGCCTTCCTCCACCGCGTTTCCGCGACCACGGCATCACTCTACAGCCGGGAGCGCCGCCAGTGGCTGTACGGCCGTACAGATACCCTCTGACGCATAAAGACGAGCTTGAACGTCAATGTGCCGTCATGAGGCAGCAAGGGCTGATCCGTCGCAGCTCATCGGCATTCTCCTCCCCGGTACTCCTCGTCAAGAAAGCTGACGGTTCTTGGCGCTTCTGCGTCGACTACCGCGCCCTGAACGCCATCACCGTGAAGGACGCTTTTCCCATTCCGGTGGTCGACGAGTTGCTCGATGAACTCCGGGGCGCCAAGTTCTTCACCAAGCTCGACCTCCGCTCGGGCTACCACCAGGTCCGCATGCGGGAGTCCGACATCGACAAGACGGCATTTCGAACCCACGACGGTCTCTACGAGTTCTTGGTGATGCCGTTTGGGCTATGCAACGCCCCTGCGACATTCCAAGCCCTCATGAACGATGTGCTGCGTCCATTCCTTCGCCGCTTCGTACTTGTGTTTTTTATGATATTTTGATCTACAACACTTCTTGGGCCGACCATCTCCGTCACCTCCACGCCGTCCTCACCGTGCTGCAGCAGCACCAACTATTCATCAAACGCTCCAAGTGCACCTTCGGGGTGTCGTCCATCTCCTACCTCGGCCACACCATCTCAGAGGCTGGAGTTGCCATGGACTCCACCAAGGTGCAGGCGGTGTCCGACTGGCCCCAACCCCGCTCGGCGCGCGCGGTGCGTGGGTTCCTCGGCCTGGCGGGGTACTTCGCAAGTTTGTCCAAGACTATGGCACCATCACCGCCCCGTTGATGGCCCTGCTGAAGAAAGACGGCTTCTCATGGAATGAAGACGCCGCCGCAGCGTTCCAGGCGCTCAAAACCGCGGTCACATCGGCCCCGGTGCTCGCCCTCCCGGACTTCCAGCAGGCGTTCATTGTCGAGTGTGACGCCTCGACGCACGGGTTCGGCGCGGTGCTTCTGCAGACCAAGCACCCCGTCGCCTTCTTCAGCCGGCCCGTCGCCCCTCGCCATAGCGCCCTCGCTGCATATGAGCGTGAGCTCATCGGGCTCGTCCAAGCAATTTGCCACTGGAGGCCGTACTTGTGGGGGCGGCGCTTCATGGTCCGGACGGACCATTACAGCTTGAAGTTCCTCCTCGACCAGCGCCTCTCCATGATCCCGCAGCACCACTGGGTCGGCAAGCTCCTTGGCTACAACTTCGCGGTGGAGTACAAGCCCGGCGCATAGAACACCGTCGCCGATGCCCTGTCCAGGCGCGACACGCCGGAGGGGGTGGTGCTAGCCATTTCAGCTCCAAGGTTCGACTACATCGAGTGGCTCCGTCAAGCTCAAGGTCGTGATCCCGCTCTCGTTGCCAGCCGCGATGAACTGGCCGCGGGCACGCGCTCGACACCATGGAGCATCGTCGATGGACTGCTCACCTACGACAGCCGGCTCTACGTGCCACTGGCCTCGCCTCTTCTACCTGAGATCGTGGCTGCGGTGCATGATGACGGCCACGAAGGGGTGCAGCGCACTCTCCACCGGCTCCAGCGTGACTTCCACTTCCCCGACATGCGCTGCGTCGTCCAGGACTTCGTCCGTGCCTACCCCACCTGCCAGCGCTTCAAGACGGAGCATCTACATCCCGCGGGCCTCCTGCTGCCCTTGCCCGTGCCGACCGGGGTATGGACGGACATCGGCCTTGACTTCATCAAGTATTGTCACTTTATACCCTTGGCTCACCCATACTCTGCTGAGTCTGTGGCACAGGCATTCTTCTCCGACATTGTACGCCTCCATGGGATGCCCCAGTCCATGGTTTCGGACCGCGACCCAGTGTTCACCTCCATCTTTTGGAAGGAGCTGATGCGGCTCATGGGCGCCAAGCTCCACATGACCACGGCATTCCACCCACAATCCGATGGTCAGACGGAGGCTGCCAACCGGGTCATCGCCATGTACCTCTGATGCTTCTCCGGTGACCGGCCCCGGGATTGGCTCCGATGGCTGCCATGGGCAGAATATACATACAACACCGCCTATCAATCATCCCTGCAGGAAACGCCTTTCCGCGTGGTCTACGGACGCGACCCCCCGACCATCCGGTCCTATGAAGCTGGCGACACGCGGGTCGCGGCGGTGGCTCAATCGATGGAAGAACGCACAGAGTTCCTGGCTGACGTCCGGCATCGCCTGGAGCAGGCCCAGATCGTGCAGAAGCGTTACTACGACAAGGCACATCGCGCCGTCTCCTATGCTGTGGGGGATTGGGTGCTGCTCCGACTCCGCCACCGGCCTGTGGCCTCCCTGTCCCCCGCGCCGAAGAACAAGCTCCAGCCCCGCTTCTATGGGCCGTATCGCGTCACGGAACTCATCAACGAGGTGGCGGTGCGGCTCGAGCTGCCTCCCCGCGCCAAGCTCCATGATGTGTTCCATATCGGCCTCGTCAAGAAATGGGTCGGCGCGCCCCCGGCCGAGCCCCCTCTGCTTCCTCCGGTGTACCATGGCGCCGTCAACCCCGACCCGGAGCGCGCCGTCCGCACCCGTGTCGCTCGCGGAGTTCGTCAAGTGCTGGTCCGTTGGAAGGGCGAGCCAGCCGCATCTGCCACGTGGGAAGACCTCGAAGCCTTCATCGCCAAGTATCCAACGTTCCAGCTCGAGGACGAGCTGGTAGTCGAGGGAGGGGAGAGATGTCATGTACGGTATTCCGTACTCCAGAAGACGCCGCGCCCGGGACGTACGCAGGGCGACCGAGCGCGCGGCAGCCCAGTTCAGCGCGACGCAGGAGGATGTCGCCCAACAAACTAGTGGCTAAGAAGGAAATTAGAAATAGCTTTCTATTTTAAGCACCTTTATTATAGGAGTCTTAGTTGGTTGGTTCAGGCCGTGGCCTCATATATTGTAACCGCACGATGGGTTTTGGAATTAAGCAAGATCATTTATCCTAATCTTCTTCTTCCTCTATTGCTCTCAAGCCCGAACGCCGTGAGGGGTATAACCTCCGCGATCGGAAGACAACGGCACGAGACTACGAACTCCGTAGTCGAGGGCCACCTACCCTAGATCACCAGGCCCTTGACAATACCCCTCTGGTTACTAACTAGAACTGAGTATTCCATTTACTTAATTTGGCCTTGGATAATGTACAGAATTATGAGATCCATCTGATCCTTTCCTCCAACTCTTTGTTTTATCTGCTGAAGCAATTCTACCAGCAAGAATCCGCCAAACTGCGCCACCAGATCCAGATGCTGCAAAACACTAACAGGTACACGAGCCTTACTTGTGCAGTCTGCACTTCCTATGCTGTATATTGATAAGAGGATTATTAAATAAGTGACGACTCAAAGTACGTATTGCCTGTATTTTGATTATTTTTCTCCCTTGTGAAGGCAACTGGTTGGTGATTCTGTGGGAAACCTGTCACTCAAGGAGCTGAAGCAACTGGAGAGCCGCCTTGAGAAAGGCATCTCTAAGATCAGGGCCAGGAAGGTAAGAAAGGTTATAACATTAGCCAAACCATCTTAAGCTAAGTGATATTTAATACTTCACATAGTACATAATCTGAACATTAATTCCTTCCCAAGATGGTTTTGTTTCAATAATTCCTAAAGTTGTGATGTAATTGTGAGTTTTTTTAGGCAAATTCCATTGTGAGTTCGTGGTGGCTAAGTTGTTGTCAGACTCTGATTGCTGAATTAATTCTTTTTTCAGAATGAGCTGCTGGCTGCAAAGATCAATTACATGACCAAAAGGGTAACATATACATGTCACCTACATAAACCTCAGATGTCATTAATTTTAGGAAATCTTGTTTGGATTCATTCGTTTGCATCATATTTTGTCTGCAGGAGACTGAGCTCCGGAATGACCACATGAACCTCAGGACCAAGGTAAGCTTGCTGCAACTGTCAGAAACTAGAACCAATGCTTTGCTTTTTCTTGCATATATAACCACCTAGCCTTGTAAGTAAAGAAAAACTACATAAATAATCTTGACAATTATACATGCCTTGCATGGTTTCATCAAAAAACATGCCATGCATGGTAGCTGAAAATTTTGTCAATTGTCTTGTCAGATTGAGGAGGGAGAGCAACAGCTGCAGCAGGTGACCGTGGCCCAGTCTGTCGCAGCAGCAGCTGCCACCAGCGTGGAGCTGAACCAATTCTTGGAGATGGATACCAAATGCTTCTTCCCTGGCGGCCCCTTTGCGACGCTGGACATGAAGTGCTTCTTCCCTGGGGCCTTTCAGATGATGGAGGCGACGGCGACACAGCACCGCCAGATGCTCGCCACTGAGCTCAACCTCGGCTACCAATACCAACTGGCGCCACCACCGCCCAGCTCTGACACTGCCAACAATAACCCTCATCAGTTCTAAACTGCATGCATGGGAAGCTTTTCAAAGCCAACTGTGTGACCCATGGAAGCCAGCTGTTGCCTCTAGCTGTTCTTGGCTTCCATAACCTAGCATATTGTTGTGTGTGATTCTCCTTGCAACTCTCTACTGATGGAGAACCTAAACCTAATCGATTAGACATCATAATGATCAAATGCTACAGCACCTGTGAGGCTGTGATCAAGTTAAGTTTAAAACATATATACTGATTAAATGGGTTTACCACAATGCTAATTATTGCTACTATTCGGTTCAACTCTCTCTTGGGTTTTAATTTGGACACATTTTGTTTGGCATGGTATTATATTCTGCACACAACTTTGGTTTGTTGGTTTTTGTACTTACTTGACAGTAAGAATATTTCAAAAGTGGGATTGGTGTAGTTGTTTTCTCAAAGTTAATACGTAGGCCGAAATGGGCCACCAAATGCCTCAAGGATGTTCTTCACGGTCTGCTTTTGAGTTAATGGATAATGTGTTTGCATCATCTGCAAGTGGTAGCTATGAGAGTACTCTGTGTTGAATTGCGAGAATAAGAAGTCTCTAATAAAGTAGGTCCATATACCACGGGAAAAAGAACCTCGATCTAGACACACTTTTATAGTACCACACGCTAAAAACTTCTCCACAGTCATGTAAAGATGTTTTTGACCTAATTTTGTGAACATAACAACATGATATGTGATTAGAAACGCTTCTAGTGTCAAAAGGCAGTTGTAGACACTTTTTTAAAATGATATTGAGAACATCTCAAATTGGCATGGTGTTAAACACATTTCTAATTGTCAATAGCATCTAGACACATTACAAAGCATGCTTTTGATGCAATACCAAAGGTATCTCAAAATGATACTTAGAGACATGCTTCAAATCATTTGTACAATTTGTAAACGTTTCAAAGCGTATTAAAAATCATGCATAGCCACGTAATGGTGCCTCTTAATATACCATATTGAAGCCATTTTAAGGTGAAATGAAACTAGATCCGGCTTCATCATCCATGTCAGAGAATGCTCCATAACCAATAAGATGCTTTTGATGCAATACCAAAGGTATCTCAAAATGATACTTAGAGACATGCTTTAAATCATTTGTACAATTTGTAAACGTTTCAAAGTGTATTAAAAATCATGCATAGCCACGTAATGGTGCTTCTTAATATACCATGCATATTGAAACCATCTTAAGGTGAAATGAAACTAGACCCGGCTTCATCATCCATCTGTACTAGCATGTAGAGACGTTGTAAAAATATCTATTAAGCTTCCGATACTATCTACGCATAATCATTTTTATTTTTGGAAAAAATGTATTTTAAAAAATCATCAAATTCTTTATGTGCATTTTAATTTTTGATAAAATATTTACGAACCAATGATTGCACTAGGGAAAAATAAAAAATCCTACAAAAATATTGGCAAGCTAGGTTTGAGCCCGCGGCTTGTACATTGTACTGTACAAAGGATAGCAATAGCCAAATCAACACGCTCCATGATAGCTAGTGCACAGTAATTTGCCAACATACTAGTGCCGCTTCTGGCCCTACACAGACAAGTAGCAGCAGCCGAACAGTCCAGCCCTCTCCTACTCTGGAAAATAGCCGAGAGCGCTGCTGCCCACCGGCTGAATGGACCGTCGCCGGCAACCAACAAAGATGGCGTCCCCTCGTGCGGGAGCCGGAATAAACCCAGCCCACCGCGTGTCTGCAGGCCATCGCCGGCTCAGTCCATCTCCACGCCATCGAGAAATCAGAACGTGAAATTATCCGGCCACCACGGCCGGCCTTGTGTAAAACATCTCAGCCGTTGGATCACCAGATAGGACGGTCCAGATAGACCCATGACCCAAGTCAACTAAGAAATGGAAGACATGCAATTCTCTCATGGCGCCACTCGTACGTGCGAAGCCCCATATATATGAACCACCTATTGAAGAACGAAGGACTCATTAGGGTCTGTGGCGTCGATTTGGGCGTGTTTTTGTACGTTACATATATGTGATCCAACTATGCGTATATGCTTACAATAAGTTGATTGTTTGGGTGCATCTAGATCGTATATTTATAGTAAATTTATTGTTTGGTTATTGGAATCTTTAAAAGTTTAATTCAATGGGATCACATTCAATCCAGCGAGGCGTGATCGCAAAATAAAAAATAGTTCAATTCAACCCGGGCTCCAATGGTGTGACTAGGTCAAAGCATATTCGACGGGCTTGGATGCCCACAATGTGATCCATCATGTTGTTTGTGCACAAGCCACTCTTAGCCATGGGCTCTCATACTAGCCGAAAGCCATGGCCGGTCGTTTGAGCTCCGTTCTGGGCGCAAGCCATAGCTTCGCATGAGCTCTAGCCATAGGTTGTGTGTGTTGCGAGCTCTGGCCACTGCCTCGCCATCAACCACTAGGGCTGCCACCTCACCATCGTCGGCCGGTCCTTGCTCTGCTCTGAACTATAGGGAGGGGAGAAAAGAGGGGATGAAGACCTAACACGCGGGCCCAAGTGACACTGAGTAGAGAGGAGGAAAATATGAACTAGAGTTATACCGAAACACATTACTAAAACATCATTTCTATGTTGGAGCTGCTTTATGGTAAATCTGGATAAAAGAGTTGGAGCTATCCTAAATAGGCCCTAAGCTAGCAGTGATGTCAGTTAAATGTAGATTTACGGCATGTTTTGATTTTTATGTCAAAAGTCTAGGATCCCTCCATAATGTAGCCACTGAACTTTAGACCGGGGAGCCGTTTGGATCCTGAGCCAAAGTTTAGTGCTAGTTCAATTAAAAGGCATACATACCTTTGAAGTTTTTTTTGTTGCCATACCATTGCAGGATTTGCATTATGAGCCATGACTTAGTGCAGGACAGAGCGCAGGACAGAAGTAAAATGAACGACGATACAAATGTCCTTTGTCAAGGGGAAACCAAACTTTAGATCGTTTTAGTTCAGGTTTATGGTAAATGAGTTTTTAGGAGGGAGACTAAAGTTTGTTTAGCATTTTTTTAGGTTTAAAGTTATATAAACTTTCTTTTGATGGATTTTAAACATATAAACTTTATTTACTGGCTAAAGATTAGAGCAGGGATCCGAATACGCCTCTCGCAGTGGGACTCACGGAACCTTTTTCACCCATTCACCGCCACGCCTCTCGCCTTCCCTTTTCCCCACGCGGCGGCGCGGCGAGGCCACCGACCGACCGGCCGGCGGGTGCCGCCTCTTCTTCTCCCGGTCCGGCCAGCCCCGCCCGCCTGCCCCACCGTCCCCCTCAGCCGACCGCGCTCCCCCGCTCACCGAATCCCAGCGCGCCCGCCCAGTCGAGCGAGGATTGTTTTTCGATCGCAGCCGCCGTCGCCTCGTCGCCTCGCCGCGCCGTGCTGGTGCTGCTTGGTCAGTGTTTAGCGGAGCGGGAATCGGACCGGACTCGAGTCGAATTCGTCCTCACCTTCTCGTCTTTGCTGGTAAGGAATCCCCAACCCCTAACGTTGCTTGCTCGGATTGAAATTGAATCCCCCTGTTCTAGCCAGGGCTTCTGCGGCTCCGCCCTTGAATTTTGGGTAGATTCGAGCAATCCAACTAGAATTTCCCGAGGAATTTCTTGCTGGGATTGGTGATCCGACCCATCGAGCCCCACTAGCTGCAGGATGGGTTCTTGATTTTCAATACAATGGAGTTCTCTGACGCTTTCTGTTAGTCTGTGTGAACGCGCAACTGAACAGAACGCCTGCATTATTTCTTATCGCACTTGTTGCCCTATCCTCTAATTCCAAGAGTGCACTGTTTACAGATGTGTGCAAGTCTGAAACATCTTTCTACAGTCTTGTATGTCCAGGACTATTGTTTAGGTCCTTTACTGTTTCGTGGTTCCAGCACTAAAATGTTGTAGGTTAAACCTGAACATCTTTCGAAAGTAGCCTAGTATGGCACTATCGCTGTGGTTTTAGTAAGTTCTTTATGCAGCATTGTTGTTTGGCTACAGCACTGTCTCTAGCTTTCTACAGCAGCGTTAGGATTGACATCATCTGAGAGTGACCTCTGATTGCAGTTGTGTCCTATCTATCAGAAGACTATCACTGTGTTCGCTTGCAGAATCGCTGCTGTTGCATGTCGCAACTTTATGTTGCTGATGCCTGTCAATGTGTGTTATTGGTGCAGATGCCAGAAGCCGAGTGGAATGAAGAACGCACTAGGCTTGTCTGTGCGCTCTTTGAAGAACAGGTTCATGCTGGGAACAGGCCAAATACGCATCTGAACAACATTGGTTACCGCCAAGTTGCGGCTAAGTTTCAGCAGAGGACACAGCTTCTCTATACAAAAATGCAGCTCAAGAACAAATGGGACAAGTTTAAGAATGATTACATCATTTGGAGGAAGTTACTTGTAGCTGGGAAAGGTTTACCCTGGGACACAGCAAAGGGGACATTTATTGCTGACGATGAATGGTGGAAGAAGATCAATAAGGTTTGTTATGTGTAAAAATTAAATTGTTTCTGTATTTTTTACTGTTTGGGTGATTTTAGTCGCATGACAGCCTTTCCTCTACATTGTGTGTAGGAGCTGCCAGGTGCAAGGAAGTTTCGAAATGGTGGTCTACAACATGAGGATCATTTGAAAGTTATGTTCGACTACATCACCAGTAATGGCGTGGATCCTTCACCACCCGCTCCAGAAAGCCCAAAGAATGGGGTGGATCATTCGCCACCGGCCGCAACTGGTTTGCCATCTGCTCCAGACCGCCCCCTCAATGGAGTGGATCATTCGCCTGTGACTGCACATGGTTTGCCATCTGGTCCCGACAGCCACATTAATGGCACAGATCATTTGCCACTGGCCACTCATGATTTGCCACATGTTCAAGATCCCTGGAATGGTGTGAACATCGATGGATCGGACAACAACACTGAAGATAATGATGACACTCATCAAGAGCCTGTGTTTCGGTATTCTTCATCAAACAGGAAAAAGATACCAATTCGTTTAAGTGCTGCAAAGAAGAAGAAGAAAAACAAGTCCGAAACTGCTCTGCTCATGCAAGCTCATTTGTACCGCATAACGGAGCTGGCTCAGAAAGCACAGGAGACTTTCGAAAAGTTCATCTCCCAAGCTGACTCAGCGCCATCGCCTAGCATCCAGGATGTTATGACACTGGTCTGGGAGTGTGGAGCACGGTGTGGAAGCAACGAGCATTTCATCGCAACTGAACTGTTTGTCAGCAGAGAACAGAGGGAGATGTTCCTGACCATGGAAACGGCCAAGGAACGGTTCCAGTGGCTTAGAAGAAAGTACATTGCCAAGTATTTGTCAGGTTAGGTACAGCAGGTACAAGTCTGGGTACTAGATGAAATGGTCCTAGGCGTTTGCATTAGGTTTTCTCCCAAGTCTTTTAGGCTTTAATATACAGCATGACACATTTTGTATTGGATCCTGATATAGCATGCTGTGCATCCTGACAAGTATGGTTGTGTGAATGTGTAGCTATCCTCTGGTTTCACCTGTTTCTGTGTTGCAATTAGCTTTCGGACGCAAGGAGGGTGAAATAATCCTACATATAATTTCTGGTATAACGGTGGATCTAATGCGCTGTGACTCTTCTTTGCATCCTTTTGATAACCCTAATAACCAATGCGCTGCCTTTGATTATTTCTGGCAATGGGAACATGTGTTTTTGGGCCAGAGAGAATTCTGCCTCTGATTCTTCCTGGCAATGGGAACATGTGTTTTGGTGGAAGGTGCTTTGCTCCAACTAATTAAGGTTAGGATTCCTGGTGCCAGGAAAGCAGGACATTTTGAAATGTGCACCCAATGAGCTTCAAATAATGTAGGGCTTCTATTGAGTTGTGCTTCCTAAGCTAGTTCTATGGGAGCAAAGGTGCACGGGTTCCCGAGAGCGCTAGGAGCACCATGAGAAATCTGCAGTGAGCTTGCCTGCTACACTAATCATGATCCCAAGCATATATGTCGTGTCGTATGCTACTCCACAGGAAGGGGGCGAGCAGTCTCGTGAGGTATGCACTATAGTATTTGGGCAGTGGCCACTGCTAATGACGATCTTGTGGGTAAATGTGTATACACTCGGTAGAGTTAAAACAATACGTATACTCCTGTGCTTCTCTTCCCTGGGGCAGGTCTGGCTTGAGGCTGTTCAGACAAGGGTTGTGCGCAGGCTGAGAGAATTGAGGGTGTTCTGAAGGATGTTTGAGCGGCGAGATGTGACGTGGGGGGTGGATGGTGAGAATGTTATTATGGGTTGGGATTTTAGCATGCAAACTACAGTCGAACTATTAAGATCACCATATCCCTTTATTTTCTTTTTCACTAAAACTCATTATTGCTAATCATGGCTTGCGCACATCAGTGGTATGTAGATTTCTTGACTTGTAGTGGTGTTAAAAATATGCCTCTGGATTGGAGTTTTTGCCAAACTTCGCTGCTACGATTAGAATAACAATGTTTTTCTTTAGTTTGAGATGCTCTTTTCCTATAGAATGCAATCCTCGAATCCAAACGCTACTGTGTGATTTATTTTGTCTAGAGTCCTTCAATGCAAACATGTCCTTAGACACTTCGTACACGGCACTCATGTTTGCTCCCTCTGTTTCAAAACATGCCTGCTCTCTGTTTTGTATGGTATATGTCATTTGTTAAGAAGCTATTTTTTAGACATTAATATTTGTTCTGTAAATAAAATTTTCTATGAAACGACATTTGATGAATACTTATTGTATATTATAAATAATTTTCGTTTTCTAAATAAATAAATTTCTAAAGTTGTCTTACATCAATCTTTTCAAATTTTATTAAGTCCATTACTAAAATAATTTCCAAAATTTATTAGATCAAATTAATATCGTTATTGGTACCCTGTAGAATATATCTTTTTTCTTCTAATATACTTAGCCTCTCGTTAATTGCTCTAGGGCACCTTCGCGTCGTCTCCTCAGGGGGGCGACCCGAGGGCCCCCATGCCGCCGCCTCTCGCCCCCTTCCTCGCCGCTGTTTGGGCCGCCGTCGCCGCTCCTCCACGCCGGCAGCGGCGGCGGCCAGCGGGGAGGGCTCAAAAAGGCACCTCCCCCGCCCCTACCCCTCCTCTCCATGCTCCCCCGTGTCTTCCACTTCCCCCTCCTCCCTCCCCCTTCATCTCCGACGCCAGGGTCGTTGGCCGGTGGGCGGCAGATCCGGCCTCTCCCTGATTTGGCCGGCAATGACCTAAGTCTAGGGTTGACGTCGGCGGCGGTGGCGGGGCCCAGTGGGCCAGCCCCTCCCCTTGGCCCGCACCGCGGCGACCGGATCCCGCCCCTACGCGGCCGGCCAGCCCCTCCCCTTCGGCTCAACTGCGCCTCGCCGGCGGCGCCAGGGTGCGTCCCGCGCGCGGCCCTTGCCCAGCGTGCTTTGGAGGCGGCGGCTTCCTTCTCCGGCTGCGGCGGCGGCCACGGCACACCTCCTCGTGGCGCCACGGCCGGTGGCGCTCCGGCAGGCTTCTGCAGTGCGGGCGAGGGCGCCCGTCCTCCCCACCGGCTGTGGTGGGTGGACAGACGGAGCCATCCGGCCGCGCCTCCAGGACGGGCGGCGGGCTGGGGCTTGGGGGGACGGCGGCGGCGACGGGCAGTGCTGGCCAGTTACCTCCCCCAGGATCGCCCGCGCCGGCCGATGCCCCTGGGCCCCCTTGGCGGTGGTTCGACTGTGCCAAGGTCTCTAGCCCTGACCTTGAGGTCGCGGACCTCGGCCAGGGTTTCCGTTGTCCGGGCCGGCCGGCAGGGAGCGCCTCCGTGCGCGGCCGGAGGTGGCCGGGTATGGGGCTGAGGCGGCGGCGACGGGCAGAGCCTGCCAGCCGCCTCCTCCCGGCCCTCCAACGCCCTGGCAGCGTGCCAGGGAGCTCGGCGGACTCGGCGGTGCTTGTCCTCCCCAGCGGCAGTGCTAGGTAGAAGGATGGCACAGTTCCGGTTGCGCCACCGCACCGGGAACGATGCAGCGGGCGGCGAAGACATGGGCGGCGGCGATTGTCCTCCCCACCGGGTGGTGGGTTGGCGGACGACGCTTGTCGCGACGGCGAAGGCTACGAGCGATGGCATTTGGGTGAAAACCCCCTGGTCCAGGCTTTGCGCCTTGAACCGACGACGGTGGCGGCCGCGTCATCACCTTCCTAAAGGCGTCGTCATTTGTCCATCGGCGGCGGCTGCAGGTGTTCGGGAACGAAAGTTCCAGTGGGCTGCTTCTCAACGCAGCGGGCGTTCGAGGGCATCATCTCCTTCCTGAAGGCTCCGTTGAAGACCACTACGAGCTCCTGCGTCGCCATCCGCGCTTAGCCTTGGCTCTTTCATGTCACTGGCTACGTCCCCGTCTCTCAGCGGCACTATGGTAGTGCCGTCTTTGCGTGAGCCTCCGCTCCCTTTGGCGCTCCAAGCTCGAAGGTGCGGCTGCCGAGTTCGGCCTGTGTGGTGTTGCAACCTGTCTCGCGGGTTTCTGTTGTTTGGGGTAGGGAGGATGTCTTATTCTTGTTGTTTGTAGTTGCTGTTGTTGTCGTGTGTTATGTTTTGGCCACTCCCTCTGTAGTCGTGTTGTGTTCGTTGTATTCGCTGGTCTTGGCCTCTTCTTTTTAATGAAAAAGACACGTGAAGTCGTGTTCGAGGGAAAAAAAACACGTAAGCCAAACCGACTCTATATCGACGAACCCTGGACGGGTGCGGCGGCTCCTTTCGGATTCGGTTATTCTCGGCAATGGCTGACCTTGGCGGACTGCGGCGTAGCAACTGCATCTCGGCGGCAGATGGACTTGGGTTGCAACAATGCGCGAGCGGGCATCTTATTCATGCAAATGCGCTGCTCTCATCGCATATCTCAGGTAATTTCCTTTTGAGTACTGAAACGCTATGGATTCTATCAAATTTCTTTTTATTTTCCGTATCTCTATATTTTCCTGTCATATAGAAAGCATTCTGCGGATCTTAGTCACTTTGAGCTCCCAGATGTGATGGATTCAATTATATATAAAAAAGGCCCATTAAGACCTAAGATCCATCCTGCTTTCAGGAAGGATTCCGGACCCGATTTGTAGTGTTCGAATTCGACTAGGAACCATCAGCACTCATACATAGGTAGTGTTCGAATTCGACTAGGAACCATCCACACTCGTACATAAGTAAGCAAAGCATAGCTGATACAGTGCATATATACAGATTACTACCACTCATTAAGTCATTGTCGATTGCTGCATGTTCTTGGCGCCATGGACTTGAAGGTATACACGAGGAAGAGGAAGAAGAAGATGGCCCACCAGCACACTTTCGAGTTGCCGGACGAGATGGTGTGGGAGATACTAATCCGCCTGCCTGTGGAATCCCTGAAGAGGTTCAGGTCCGTCAGCAAGGCGTGGCTCGCCATCATCTCCGACCCTTCTTCTGTGCTTGCACATCTGCAGTGTTCCAAGCAGAGACAGCACTGGAACCCATCATCATCCTTGCTCGTCACACCCCTGGTTCTTGTTGGAACGGGTCCTTTCGGGACTAAATCCACCAACATCCGCTTCTACCGATGGTTTTTACAAGAAGAAGACATGAACATGAGGGGTACTGCAACACTTGTTTACGAGAAGCATTTCCCTGCCACCGAGTTCAGGAAAGTGTCCACAATGGCACACTGTGATGGCTTAATGCTGCTGCCCACCAACATCAAGGCCTATGTCTTCAATCCGGCCACAAGGGATGCCATTGCACTGCCCCGAAGCCAGCACAAAATGGTGGTTGCCTCCCAATTGGCTTGGGCATTGACGCTTCCACCGGAAAATATAAGGTTGCACGCTCTTTCTACCGTTCCCGCAGTTCTGAGATGGTTGCAATGGGGATGGAGGTCTTCACCATTAATGGTGAAGAGGACTCTTGGAGAGAAACCTTGGTTGATCCACCCTACCCTCTCTTGGTGCCACAAACTGCCACACACTACAAGGGGTATCTACTCTTTTTTGTGGATAAGGAGAATAATCATCAATACCTGATCCGAAGGGGTTACTCCGCTTCAGCCTTGTTGACGAAACATTTGGTGTCACTTCATTGCTCCCCAACGTATATCATATGGTTGAAGATGAGGGCAAAGATGTTCTTCTTAATGAGCTTGGTGGGGAACTATGCGCTACTGTATTTTTAAAGTATACGCAACAAGTAATGATATGCTTGACAAGTGATATTCTGAATCCCGATTGGAGATGTTGTTATGCAATACATCTGGAAGACAGATTCTATCCATTGGCCTTGCATGCCAACGGTAGGATTCTTATGCGAGGAGGTAATCAGGTCATTGACTGTGATTTGGAATATGGCATTCCAAATGAGGATGGGATATTTGATATGGATGACATAAGGTACCTTGGACCAAATAATGAAGACATCTTGGGACACGAATGGAAAAAAGTACGCTTCTTTAACATTGCTTCTTACACGGAAAGCCTTGTTCCAATTACTCCTAAGGCAAGCTTACGACGGGCCTTATAGTGTGTATCCTTGTCGACCTAGTCATTTGCTTGCCTTGGAGGAGGTATTAATTAAATCTGGACCTTAAGTTAGGGCCTGTTTGGATTACATCCTAAGCAATATACCTGGCGCGATAAGCTTTCCAGGTGGGGTTCCGATTGATTCCGAGGTGAGCACTGCCTGGGAGAGCAAGAAGCAAACAGGCCCTAATCAGTCCAACGTTTCTATGGAGCTATCAGATGACCTTGAATCGAAGGTTTTTTTTTTTGTGAACATGAATCGACATGTTTCTGACCATTATATTTCTATTTGTTTTTAGAACCTTACAAGTTACAAGTGCTATGGTCTTGGTTGTACTTGTAATAGTGCATCGACTGTGGCAGGTTTCAGATTATATTTCTATGTGGAACTCATTCAATTGAACATGTTACTTTGTCTTAACTGTTTCGTTCATTTGTTGAATTACTTTTTTTATTGCCTCAACCTTCCAGTACAAGTTGTAGTATCTAAACTCACACACTAACGTACGCTACACACTCACACATTAGTGGGTAAGTTAGACCTACAACTTATATCTAGGGCTAACAGCACACGGCTGAGATATATGACAGTGGTGGTTAACAACACTTGAACTTGGGATGGCAGCCTGAGCGCTTGCTCAGCTGATTTTCTGTTGGATTCCCTTTCTTGAAAGGGTGCATGCGAGAAGAACAGGTAAGACTCAATCTAGGCACGAAAAACCAAAAATCGAGAACCAAACTAACTGAAGCGATCGGTTTTGGTTCCATATTCGGTTCTAGGATCCCGGAACCAAAATAATTCAGGTTAATTCGGTTCAAAGCCTCAATTAACTGAAGTAACCAAAATATATGTCTACAGGGAGTAAAGGCCCACATACAGGCATACTGCCTGGTCCAATGAGCTAAACCCCGTCGCGTGGGGTGGAGCGGTTGAGGTCCCAATAAAGATGGCAACAGGTACAAAATATCCACATACCCACAGGCATTCGACCGGGCAGGTGCGGATACAGGCATGGACTTGTGCCCGCGGGCACGGGCGCGGATAGCATGTTGTGCCCAACGGGCAAAGTTTCACGGGCAGGGAAATAGCATGCCCACACCCGCAAACCCGCCATACCCGCACTGACATGTAGGGCAACTGCCGAGTATGTATATAATATCAGATTCTAGAGTTTTGGCATCCAAATTTCCAATCCCTCCACTCCACCATCAGCCACAGCCCGTGACCCACACCACCCCACGAGCCGCATCCCTGCCTCCCCACTTCGCGAATTGCGAGTCACACACTCGCACACGATCGAGGCCTCCCCACTAGCCGGAGGCGTCGCGCGGTCGCGGCGTCCCTACTCGTGGCCTCACAGGCCATGGCCACCGGTGAGCGTGGCTGCTCAGCTCGTGTTGCGCGCCTTCATGGCCTGCCGGCTCCGCCAGGTCCCCACACCCCACTCGCTCCATCCAAGCTCCATGTCCAGGATGTCGTCTCTGGCTCTCGGCTCCAGAGTCCCACTCGCGTGCCTTCGAGCTTCGACCCTAGACGCCGTCTCTGCCCTGCAGTCCTCCATCGTCGCTCCACTCCGTAGTCCTCCCATCATTATCTATCCACCCTCAGTCTGATGTCATCACCATGGTATGCGGGCATGCCCGCGGGAGACCTTTGCCCGTGGATAGCTGGCACAGGCACAGGTTGCTGCCCGTGGCGGGTGGCGGGCATGGATACGAGCATGAGATTTTGCTCGCGGGTGCGCGCATGCGAAGCCACTGTCCACGCGGATTTTGCCCTTGCCATTTTTAAGTCCCAAGGCCCCATGTGTGCACTACGAGATCTTGATTTTTTTTTGTTGATTTTTGTCATCGATTTGTGAGTTTTGAATGCTCAGTTTTGAAGAATTGGTCAGTTCGGTGATAACTGAAACCAAACCGAAAAGAACCGGAACCAAATTCTTCGGTTCCCACTTTTTCAGAGAACTGATCGGTTAGGAGTTTGCATGTAACTGTATTTCCATGAAAACCGAGGAACCAAACCGATCGGTTTCGGTTAACCGAATGCCCAGGGTGAGGTAAGTCTATAGGTCGACAAGGTAAAATAGACTTGTGTAGCTTCAAGTGGCATATGCTAATTTGTTAAATGAATGAAAATATAGAGACATTTGTTTTGTTGGAGCTAATAAGAATGATTTCTCTTCGATGGATTTGGACTCATTCCAATGATTCCTCAAAACTCAGGAGGTTAGTTTCGATTACACAAGGTATGGGACTTGGGCTCAGCAATAAAACTCGATACTCAATAGTCAACACACAGAAAACTTAAAGTGGGGAAAGAGGGCAACAATGTTGTGTCATTCTTAAATCAACGGTAATGCTCCCTTACTTACGTCCTAATCATAGGACGTGGAGACGCCCAGTGGACTGCTCCCGCCGCCCACACCGCGCCTCGGTGTATCCACCGCGTCGGGCGCTTAACGAGCACCACTTGACCGCCCACTCCCATCCGCTCAACTCATCTAGAAAAATCATGCCCCCTCGAGTGCCTCCCCCACACTGGCACGCATCCACTCGTTTCCTCCGCCCTTTCCCACTATCCGCCCCTGCATACTTCCACTCCCTCGTTTCCTCCGCCCTTTCCCTCTCCGCTCAATGCAACCGTGGACGCCTCCATGGCCGATGGTGGGTGAGCTCCCCCATCGGTGCTTCTCCTTCACACACTGAGCATGGCCATGGCTGCTACCCCACCAGCACTCCATCTATGCGCGCCCACCTCCACCCCCAAAAATCCTCATGCCCACCTTGTGGCTCCTTCTTCCCCAACCACCACAACACTGTGCATCCACCCCAGCGCTGCCCCTCTGTCTATCCAACGTCCTGCCCTACCAGATCTGATGGCCTTCTATTCTCCCCTGGTGAAATCCACTCGCCTCCGGTGAGATCCATGAAGGTGACCTGTGGCCACGCCGATGACGTCCTCTCTCACCCCGGTGAGCCAGTGGCTCCACATACCGGTGGCGAGGTCCGGAAATCCGTCGGCCATGGTGAGGTCCATGAGGCCAGAGGCGGGCCCACGCTGCAACCTGGCCTGAGCTCCTTCCCCGGCGCGCTCGTGTTCCTCTTTCTTCTTCTTGTGCTTGCAGGGGGGACTTCACTCCCCTAGTTTGGGGGCGACAAAGGGCACCCCCGGCGGTCGATCTCCACCACCGGAGTGGTGGATGCAGGCGCACCATGGCTTTCGCCGCCCCACAGGCATGCCCGTGGCTCGGCAGTGCACGGGCCTGGCTGCCTGCTGCGCGCGCCCGGGCCTTAGCGGCGGGTGGAGGTGCTGATAGCGATGAGCAATCGCACGCCGGCGGCGAGATGATGCGTGTGTCCCTACTTGCCTTCCCCCCTTTCTCCCCCAACATTTTTTTCTCTGGTTGTTTTTTAGATAATGGAACAAGGTTCCAGCCTCTACCATTGATGGGAACCGTACACAGCTGATAGTCACAGTACAAACTAAATACATTCTTTGTTTTTTCTCTGGTTGTTGCAATTTGTACTCTTTGGTTGTTTGCAATGGCAGATCTGGGTTGTTACAATGGTGTGAAACACCCTTTTATTCGATGTTTTCAGTATTTCATCTCTCTTGTTTCCATTAGCACTATCATGTTGTTTCAATTGTTCAAAAGCCGTTGTTTTTCAGTAGTCTCAGTTGTTTCACTAAGGTGTTTATTTTGTTGCTTCAATAGGGTGCCAATTGTTGTTGCATTAGGTTCCAATTTGTTGTTTGCATTAGGGCTTTTTATCTCGAAGTTGTTTCTTTGGACTATACGAAGTTGTTTCATCAGTTTTTCTAGTGTTGTTGCACAAGCAGATCTGGGGTTGTTTCTTTTTTTTTCTAGGGTTGTTTCATTAGGGTGGAGCCCCGCCGAGAGCGTGTGGGAGTCGTCCACCGACTTTGGGCGCGCCGGGGGGAAGAGGAACGTGTGACGGCGCAGGGTGGGCGATCGTGCGGGGCTGGGCGTCGCTCGCGCGTGCGTGGGGGGCCGCGGGGGAGGCGAGCGGCGGTGCTGTTCGGGTGGGCCGCGGGATGGGCGTCCTATGCCTAGGACGTCCTAGCGCGTGCACTACCCATAAATCAAACTGCTTCAGTATATTTTTCCTATCTGAGTGTTCTAAGGTGCATGACACAATTTCCTTTTGATTACTGGTAAGAGGTGTCGGGTGCAAGAGCGAGATATCGAAATGACGGCGTACAACATAAGGATGTTCTACTAGATCACCAGTAATGGTGTGAATCCTTTGCCTGTTCACCACCTGCTCCGAAAAGTCTGAAAGAATGGGTGTGGACCATTCGCCACCAGCCGTAATTGAATGTGTAGCTACAACGGGTTTTCTCCAACTCCAGTCTTTTAGGCTTTTAATATCAAAAAATGAAACCTTTTGTATTGGATCTTCATGTAGCGTGCTTTGCATCCTGACAAGTATGGCTGTAAGTGAATATGTGGCAATTCTCTTTCGGACGCAAGGAGGGTGAAATGATCTTATATAATTTCTATTATAACTGTTGCTCGTAGCCCTTTTATTGAACCTGCATATAATTCTTCCTGTAATGGGTGCACTGTTCTAGGCCCTGAGGATTCATTAGAGAAATTAGGCCCATATTAACTTTATTGAAGCAATTTGGCCCACATTTAGTTGGGGGTCAAGAGAAAAAAACCGCGCAAAGGGAAAGGGGAAGAGAAAAGTGTTTTCCATCCCATCCGGACACGTCACAAGCACAACCACTCGCTCCCTTCTGCGCCACCGCCGCCGGTGCCAGCATCAGTTTGCCGCCGGGATGAACACATGTGTCGCACGCCGCCTGCTCCAATTCTCACTTCCCACCCTGAAGCTCCCTCCGAAGCACGCTGCGGCGTAGGGGCAGGCCATGGACCAACATCCCTTGCTATGTCGTTGAGGCAATGTCAGGGATGACCTTTCTGAGCTCCTACAGGTCACGTACAAGGAAAAAAACATACATACAAGAGGGCAGTGCTGCACTCATCCTAACAACTTTACAGCAACGGCACAACTATCACAACTCGCACCATTACCTGATCCAATTTGGTCAAAATGACCCAACTAACAACTCAACTAGTAACTAAGGACCAATGACACAAACAGTACCACTTCGAGCACCATCAAAGCTAGACGGCAAGGAACAACAACTGTGGAACTGGAAAGCCTAACTATGCCCCTCAAGGAGGAAATAATGAAACTAATAACGCTAACAAGGTAGATGAGAGGTAGGAAAGGATGCCTTTAAGAAGTGAATGACATCCGCAACATCTCCAAGCTTTTGCCCCGACTTGAAACCACCTCCACACTGTAGCCTCTAGAGGCCCAACCCTAACAGGAGGTTGGTACAACAATGGTTACAAGTAGCCTACCCCTAGGGACGCCGACCAGGAGAAGCATCGAGGGAACCTACCAAAGAGTCCCCCATCCCCCGCCATAGTGGCCAATAGCTGGCAGAACCAGCCATAATGCCTCCATGAAAGCAAGCTAGGAAGGGGAAAGGTATATGATCGGGAGAAGAGGACCGAGATATAAGAAGCCCTAGTCGCCCAGCCCACCAGCATCCTCACCCCCGCCAAGCAGCCCCACAACAACCATGATGCATAACATCTCTAGCAGCCTCCATGCTGAACTACCACAATCACTCCTTCTCGATATCCCTCCATAGAACTAGGAAGGACCACTTCACTAGAACCGGGCGAGGAAGACATATGATGTTATAAAGGGAGCACCAAGCACTAAGCACCCACAACCCTAACAACCAACACCATTCCCAACACCCTGGTTGGAGTCACCGTCTTATTTGATCTTGGGAGTTTAGGCCCCTTGTACATGTTTTTCATGACATTAGTTTGTTTCATAAATATGTTTAACATCGAAAGTAAATTGCATAATGTACAATGACACTAACTGAATACATAAACTTGATGCTTGCATAGTAAGGATGGACCAAATGCGGATCTAGCTATACATCTACTCTTTTTTGGGATAAAAGAAAAAGAAAAATCTTGTCACTGCCTAGAAACCTACACCAGATCGTAAAACCTCAAAAACACAGAATATAGTGGTTTTGGTTAGTGCACTTCAATCATATGACAGGGTGTACTATACTAAATGATATGGGTATTGGAAAGATACTCCAAGTAATTATATTTATTGATTTGTCTTATACGTATTAACATATTTCCTATGTAATACTAATATTATTTTTGTTTTTGATCTTCATTTAGACTTACTTTTTTATTAGGTCTTTTTCACTCAAATATGATTGAGAGCTACAACTATCGCCCCATTGATTACATTGGATTTATGGATATTTGAGCTTCAATTATGTGGACTATAGAGGATGTTCAGATCTACAAGAGATAAAGAGGAGTATCTAAAAGCCTTATCACTAAATTTTCTCATGGATGTTTGTTGATCTAGAACCGAACAGTGAGAGATTGGAGTAAAGAGTGAGTAAGAGGTTTTTTGAAGAACCAGGAGGAGCCAGGCACTCCGACTACACATATATTAAAATAAAATAGAGTATAGTGGATAGACAAACATATAAAAGAAACAAGAGAGATTTAGGGTATTAAGAAAGAGAGAAAGAAAAGTCAAAGAATTACATATATGGAGTTGATCCATGATTCTAAGTGAAGCGAGTGAGATAGTGGCAACTGAAATAAAGGCGGGTCCTCTCCACCTCCTTCCTTTTTTCTTTTTTTATAGGAGAGGTCGGTGGGGAGGTTTTCATTCTTTCCCTCTAATGAAGCTTATATTTATTAAAAAAAATACTTTCTAAGATACAAATAGGTTAACAAAGGGAAACACAATACAACAGCTTGGAAGAAAAAGATTAAAAGAAAAGAAGAGCAAAGAGAGACATCACAACATATTTTGGATCCATAAACACAAAAGTTTGACAGAACTTTGCCTTTGATGTTAGGGAAAGGATCATCATTTGTTTTTTGTAGATTTCTCTAGCCATTTGTACACTTGGCGGGATGTCCTTCAAGATAAAGTCATTTATGACTTTCCAAATGCCCTAGCACATTAAGATTGCTGTAAACATGAACACAGAGGGAAAGGTCTGATCTCTGTTCTGAGAAATTACTTGAAAAATGTCTGAATTATTCTAAATTGCAATGCCAATCAAGCTCGAACTGTCTTTACTAAATTAATATTCCAATAAACAATGATCAACTATTCTACTGATTGCTGACATAGGACACAGTCATATGGCTCAAATCACATGTTTAAAAACATAAGGTATGGGACTCTGGTCCTAGCAACACAACTCGATACTCAACCGTCAATGTACAAAAAACATAAATAGTTACCTTGGGACACTAAGAAAGAGGACATTTGTTGCCGGCAGAGAATGGTGGAACAAGATCAATAAGGTTTGGTGTGCGGTTAGGGGCAGCCTGATTTGCATTGAAAATCTTGTATGGCCTGAAAGCACTTTGTTCTATCTTAATACTAAGACTCACAAACCTTTTGCGTGATCAAGAAAAAAGAAAAAAAGGTTTTGTTTGCTTAACCAAACTACTTCACTATTTGTTTCCTGCTCTATTTGGGTGATTTTAGTCACATGACACCCTTTCCTTTTCGTTACTGGTAGTGGTAGGAGGTGCCAAGTGGCAGATATCGAAATGGTGGCCTATAACATGACGGTAAACTGAAAATAATGTTCTACTAGATCACCAGTAATGGTGTGGATCCTTCACTTGTTCACCACATGCTCCAAAAAGTCCAAAGAATGTGGTGGATCATTTGCCATCAACCGTAACCGAGGGCTTGTTTGGATTCTCAAATCTAAAATTTAGCTGAAGTTTTGTTTCTTTTTTCACGATCGTGCCTCATCAACACATATTTCATTAAGGAGAAGTAGAAGATCCAATACAATAACTCAAGATTACCACTAAACTCAAGAAACGACAAAACCAACAAGAAAAAGCAAGGAGGGGGAAGGACCCTCCAGAAGTTTCAATACAATAATTCAAGAAACAACAAAACCAACTAGAAAAAGCAGGGAGAGAGGGGGGGCCTCCACCTCAAATCTAACCGACTGGACCTAGAGAAGAAAAAAACATCAATGCCAACAAAGGTGATGAAGCCATAGTGGCAAAGTATCCACCAACCAGAGCCGAGACGAACATCCGGAAGCACAGCGGCAAAGCATCCGCTAGAGACGACAAAGAGCGGTAAAGTATCCACAAGCTGGGAGGGATCCACTCTGTAGTAAAGCATCTGCATGAGAGGAGAGACTAGAGTGACTAAAGTTTCATGATGGTCTTAACTTTAGGCAACACTTTTAGACCTCCTATTTGAAGTCTCAAAAGCAAGTGGTATAAAGACCATGGATCCAACACATGACCTGAATGTGAGCTGCAACCGGTTTTGTCCCAGGTTTTTTTAGGATTTTTTTAGTATAAAAAAAGAGACATTTTTTCTAGATCCTGATATAGCATGCTTTGCATCCTGACAAGTATGGCTGTAAATGAATGTGTAGCAAACTAGCAATTATCTTTCGGACGCAAGCAGGGTGAAATGTCCTATATAACCTTCTTGTATTACCGTGGATTCACTGATTCTTGTTCGTAGCCCTCTTGATGAACCTTAATGCGCTGCCTATGACTCTTCCTGTAATGGGCCCTAGTTTTGGGCCCTGAGATTCACCGGAGAGATTAGGCCCATATTCACTTTGTTCAAGAAATTGGGCCCACATTTAGTTGGGGAGAAAAAACGCGCGAAGGGAAAGGGGAAGAGCATAGCGTTATCCATCCCTGTCCGGCACGGCACGAGCACAGCCGCTCGCTCCCTTCTGCGCCACCGCCGCCGGCGCCGGCATTAGTTCGCCGCGCGACGCGATGGACACGTGTGCCGCACGCCGCTTGCTCCACTTCTCGCTCCCCACCCCGAAGCTTCCTCCGGAGCATCCTCTGCTCAGGCGGCGGCGCAGGGGCAAGGGCAGGGCCTGGCCCGGCATCGCTCGCTGCGCCGCTGAGGCTGGCGCCGGATGGGGAGGTATCGTCGAGGATGACCTTTCTGAGCTCCTGCAGGTTCACTTCCGTCATTCTGCCTTTTTTTTTTCCTTAATCGCACAGGCGTTGTATGTTATGCCGTGCTGTGCTAGTAGGTGGAGGACTGGGAGCACTGAAAAACTTGTCCAAATTAGTAGATAATTTTGGGTATTGTATGTATGAATTCCTATTTGTAGTTGTCTCTGCCTCTGGAGCTACAACTTTATAAGCATACCAAGCACGCAATTTTTCATTCTGTCGTTGCAATGCAAGAAGGATCCTCAAGCCTTGCATGAATTATCCAGAATACAAGTATCTCTAAGATGAAGTGACGAACAATTTCAACACAGAATAAGAACTCTGTGCCCCATGCCCAGTCTATGTTCCAATATAAATTGCTACTTGTATTGATGACTGAACTAGTATTTATCAGAATCGTGCTTTGGGCTAGTAGTTTTTTACGTTTCTTCTACACAAATGAATAGATCGATTGATCGGAGGGTATTAATCTCCCTTTTGCAGATTCTCCCGAGAGACTTGCGAGATAATCTGCAGAATGAACCTAGAAAGGACCAGCTGCTGGAGGTGAGATAGATTTACCTGACTCCTTCAAGACTTCAACCATTACTAGCCTCATTATTCTACTCAGAAACTCATCTGAAAATATTGTGGTTGCATATGCGATCCCAACTGATGAATCATCAATTAGGTCATTCTGGATTTGGGGAGACGACCAGAAGCACGTTTCCTTGGTGACTCTGGTGGCCAGTATCTACGGGACAGTGAGGTATGTGACAGCCTTTCAGTCTGAATTCTGAAATGTGTAATATTATGTTTGCAGTGATCATACATACTTACCTTCTCAATATCATGGAACCCAATAGTACCTTGAAAATAAAATAGAAATACAGAGAGATCAAATATGATTACACTGTGGTGTCATCTTGCCTGTAGTATAAAATTAGAAATTACTTTAGTCTCAAGTCTTGGCTGCTAATTTATTTCTGCACATGGATCTTTACAAATGTTTATACTTCACAACCATAGTACGCCCCGTTTTCTTGATGAGTGCATAGCATAATATTGTGACTACATGCAAAACTGCAAATATAATTTCCTCCCCTGTGGATCTTTTATATCATAGATCTCACAGAAAGAGTTGGAAGATGCTCAGAAGGCTGTAGGAGAGTTTGGAGGTGACAACCGTGCAGGAATTGAAGGTACATTACATAGGATATCTGCTATAAGGAGCAGGAAAGGAATGGTTGTTGGTTTGACCTGCCGAGTCGGCCGAGCTGTTACTGGGCACGTTGACATGGTCCGTGATCTCCTAAATTACAAAGAAAGTATTCTATTTTTAGGAAGGTACCTACTCTTGTTCCTTGAATTTTAAAATCTTGATACCATCTTTCATATATCTTTTTTGAAATGGTATTTTATATATATATAAGCTAGTAGCTAAATGTTATATTAATACGGACTAATATGAAAAATGTTCTATTCAGGAATAGGTATGTGATAATAGGGCCACAGGAATTGAACATTCTGTTTTCACTTTGTTTTTAAAATAAATTTCAAAACTTTATCTGTTATTCATTAATTTTTTTTCTTTTCTTCAATCAGGCCTGGGGTAGGCAAGACTACTGTTATGCGTGAGATTGCACGTGTTTTAGCAGATGAATTTCAGAAAAGAGTGGTATGTTAAACAATGCTACTTTCTTGTACTTTTCTATTTCCAGTTCAATGTACTTCTTGTACCTTATATATACTTTTGGTACTGGTGTTTAGGGCAGGTAATTGTGGACACAAGTAATGAGATTGGTGGGGATGGGGATGTTCCTCATGCTGCGATTGGTGGAGCAAGAAGAATGCAAGTACCTGAACCATCAATGCAGCATAGGGTAATGATTGAAGCAGTTGAAAACCATATGCCTGAGGTGGTTATTGTAGATGAGATCGGAACTGAAGCAGAAGCACAAGCTTGTCGATCAATTGCAGAAAGGGGTGTTATGCTCATTGGCACTGCCCATGGAGAACGACTTGCAAACATCATTAAGAACCCAACCTTATCTGACTTGGTAATGCTATCATTATGACATTATCACAATTTTGCAAATAAACAAAATGAAAAATCCACTATACCTGCATAGTCTAAACATTAGTAAAAAATTAATCATTGAGATGAAAAAGTTCTGTTACTCTACAAGGATATCTGAAGTTCTTTTGTTAGTTTTGCTTATTGATATTGAGAAGAGTAGTTGTCAATATAATAGCATGACAGCTCCCATAAGAAAAAATTGTCCATACCTAACTAGAGAGTCCATGTGTCAAACATTTACTGAAAAAAGCGATTAAGCTTAAAAGTAATATTATTTGCACCAGTTCAGTGAAATTTCTTATCTATTTCTTATCTTCTGGAAAACAGATTGGAGGTGTGGAAACTGTTACTCTTGGAGATGATGAGGCTCGTGCTCGACGAAGTCAGAAAAGTATTCTGGAGAGGAAAGCTCCTCCAACCTTCCCTTTCCTTATTGAGATGAGGGAGCGGCATTACTGGGTAACACATCGGGTATGTATATGTTATTTATATGCTAAACAGTCAAAGTCGGTGATGAATATAACTCACCACTTTAACCCAATAAAGTGATGATGATGCTGGGAAAGTGTGTAGTGATATTGAATTTCTTAAATTTAAGATAGTTGTCATTATATTAAAGAAAGATAAAGTGGTACGAATCCTTATAGACAAACACACCAGAGGTTCTTAGAATATGCACCCTCTTGACTAAACAGAGAAAAAAAAAACAAAATTTAAGATAATATTGAGGATGGTACTTGGAGTCTTGGAACTATACTAAGTGTTTGCACAGAACTTTGATTCCATTGGTTCTCTCTACTTTTCTGATGATCCTATCATTTTTAATTAATAAAAATGATTGCATTTTTTTATTGCAATATTGTTCGTCTTAATTACGATTACCTGGCCTTTGTGATATCATGGTTGCTGAAATTTAAGTTTTTTCTCCACCACTGTTTCTGTTTTTTTCTTTCACCAACCAAAATATGAGCCTCAGCCTAGGATGCAACCTGAATGGAATCTCTCAGAAAATGGTTTGTATTTTTTTCTTGCTGTTCATTTTTGCAGATGCTGACACACAATGCTGATTTTCTTTGTGCAGACAGAAAGGAGTGTGGATATGCTACTGCATGGCAAGAAGCCACTGGTTGAGGTAAAAATTCTACAAAACATGTATCAAGTTTTGATATGTGACATATTCAGGGATACTTTTGGTGGTACGAGAAGATAATAATATGATCTATAGAAAAGTTAGTTAGGACCAGTCATTTCAGTTCTTTCTATACCTATATTTCTTGCTTGCTTTACCTGTAAATGTCATTGAAAGTTAATTAGGACCAGTCATTTCAGTTCTTTCTGTACCTATATTTCAGTTGCTTTACCTGTAAATGACATATTGACATCTTAAGCTTAACTACTGCACTAGCCACTATCTTTATTTGAACTGTGTCATATACAAATGTCGAGTCTATACACTATGTGGTCCAGCACAGCTTGCTTAGAAAAATCTTTAATTCCCAATGGCCACAGGTCAGGAAAAGGGATAATGAGTTTCAGGTTGTAATTGAAAGATGGGCAACGTATGATGGCGATGGACTCTGAACTCGAAACCCACTTGTCATAATTGCTTCAATCAAAGCTCATGCTGCGGTACTTGAGCTTTCTGTGGACAAGTGTCATCTGTATTACCAAGCCTCTTGTTCTGTGGTGGTACGGTACAGACTGATCTTAATCCAAAAGGTTCACAATGTTGTTGTTATCTTGGTGAAGTTACTGATGCTTCCCGTTCTGGTGAGTATGCAATCACCACCATGATAGATCTTATATTAATGGCATCACCAGTTTTTGAATTTGGACATTTTTTTGGTCGAAATAGGTTATACTAATGTTTGAAGCTTTATGCCTTTTTTTCCTCCTTTTTTGGAAGAAATTCTGTTTCTGACTTGCATGGAACTTTATTACAGTGGATTGCATGGGTGAACATTTGACTGACAACTATCCCAAGCTTTGCGCCTGTTCTTTCACTGAAGGCAGCCCATGAAGCAATGTTGACATTTACTTATATTAAGTTAATGCAGATAACTTCACATTAATTGGATAGAAGGTCCTTTTTCATTTCTGTATTCAGGTACTTTTATAGCGCTCGAAAGTTGATGTATCCATTCAAATATATATGTTTTTCCTCTAATGTATGTCAGTGCTTCTAAATTGTATGAAATGTGTACATATATACATATCCTTATTGGTTTTGATATACTCGTTCCCCTTTTCCTTTTTTATTTTCCCTTTGATTTTTTTAAAAAAATTGGTGATCTGAGGTCCTCTGTTTTATGTATGTGAGTATCCATGGTTGGGTTGTCTTGGTTTTGGATTTAATATTTTTTTGGGCTCACTGGCCCTGTAACTTTTGTACATTGTCCTACTTGTTTATATGTTCTCTCTCTCTCTTGTAAGAGGTTCCTACATTATGTAACTTTTACCCTTTTTTTTTTACAAATGTAACCGTCTAGGTAGCTGGAATATAGGGTCCCTAACGGGTAAGTTAAGAGAGCTAGTCGATACAGTAATTAGGAGGCGTGTAAATATTCTATGCGTTCAGGAGACTAAATGGAAGGGCCAGAAGACGAAGGAGGTGGAGGATACTGGCTATAAACTTTGGTACACGGGGACAACATCGGGTAGGAATGGTGTAGGCATCTTGATCGATAGGAGCCTTAAGGATGGAGTAGTTGAGGTGCGGAGGCAAGGCAACCGGATTATCCTAGTCCGGTTGGTAGTTGAAGATTTGGCTCTGAATGTGATCAATGCCTATGCACCACAGGTAAGTCTTTGCGAGAGCATCAAGAGATAGTTTTGGGAAGATCTTGATAACATGGTTAGTACTGTGCCTATCAGCGAGAAACTCTTCATAGGAGGAGACCTCAACGTCCATGTGGGTGCGACTAATGTAGGTTTCGAGCGGGTGCATGGGGGTTTCGGGTATGGTAGTAGAAATCAAGAGGGGGAGGATGTTTTGAACTTCGCGTTGGCCTATGATTTGATAGCGAACACCGTCTTTAAGAAGAGGGAATCTCATTTAGTGACCTTTCGTAGCGGACAACACCTGAGTCAGATCGACTTTATCCTTGTAAGGAGGGGGATAGACGTGCTTGCTTAGATTATAAGGTGTTACCTTGGGAGTGTGTTGTCCCTCAACACAAGCTTGTGGTGGCGGATTTTCGCTTTCGTGTACGTGTCCATCGGGACAATCGGGCCAAGATTGCGAGAACAAAATGATGGAAGCTTAGGGGAGAAGTAGCGCAAATATTTAAGGAGAGGATGCTAGATGAGGGGCCGTGGGAAGAAGGAGAAGATGCAGATGACATGTGGCTAAAGATGGCAACATATGTTCGAAAGGTGGCTTCGGATGTGTTTGGAGTGAGTAGGGGAGGGAAACGGGAAGCGAAAGATAGCTGGTGGTGGAATGACGAGGTGCAAAGGGCTATTAGGGAGAAGGAGTGGTTCAAGCGTCTCCATCATGACAAGAGTGCAGCCAACATTGAGGGCTATAAAATAGCGAAGAGGGCTGCAAAACGAGCGGTGAGTGTAGCAAAAGGTCAGACGTATGATGACCTTTATCAGCGACTAGGCACGAAGGAAGGGGAGAAGGACATTTATAGGATGGCTAGGATCCGCGAGAGGAAGACGAGGGACATCAATCAAATCAAATGCATCAAGGATGGGACGGATCAACTTTTGGTGAGGGATGAGAAGATCAAGAATAGGTGGAGAGAATACTTTGATAAGTTGTTTAATGGGGAGAATGAGGGTCCTACCTGGGAGTTGGATGACTCATTTGACGATACTAACAGACGTTTCATGAGGAGATTTCAAGAGGCACAGATCGGGGAGGCTTTGAATAGGATGAAGGGAGGTAAAGCGATGGGCCCTGACGGTATCCCCATTGAGATGTGGAGATGCCTAGGTGCCAGAGCGATAGTATGGTTAACTAAGCTTTTTAACCTTATTTTTCGGTCAAACAAGATGCCTGAAGAATGAAGGAGAAGTATATTAGTACCGATCTTCAAGAACAAGGGAGATGTTCAAAGTTGTACTAATTACCGTGGGATTAAGTTGATGAGCCATACGATGAAGCTCTGGGAGAGGGTTATCGAGCATCGCCTAAGAAGAGTGACAAGTGTGACCCAAAACCAATTTGGGTTTATGCCTGGTAGGTCGACCATGGAGGCAATTTTCTTATTACGACAGTTGATGGAGAGGTATAGGGAGCAGAAGGACTTGCACATGATCTTTATTGACCTCGAGAAGGCATATGACAAAGTACCGAGAAATGTCATGTGGTGGGCCTTGGAAAAGCACAAAGTCCCAACTAAGTACATCACCCTCATCAAGGATATGTACAGGGATGTGGTGACGTGTGTCCGAACATGTGATGGCGACACCAGTGACTTTCCAATTAAAATAGGACTACATCAAGGGTCGGCATTGAGCCCTTATTTATTTGCTTTGGTGATGGATGAGGTCACAAGGGACTTACAAGGTGATATCCCTTGGTGTATGCTCTTTGCTGATGATGTGGTGCTAGTGGATGAGACTAGGGCAGGGGTTAATAGGAAGTTAGAACTATAGAGGCACATGTTAGAGTCGAAAGGGTTTAGACTTAGTAGGACCAAGACCGAGTACATGAGGTGCGATTTCAGCGCGACTAGGAATGAGGAGGGAGACGTTAGCCTCGATGGGCAAGTGGTGGCCAAGAAGGATACTTTTCGGTATTTAGGATCGATGCTACAAAAGGATGGTGACATTGATGAAGATGTTAGGCATAGAATTTCAGCCGGTTGGTTGAAATGGCATCAAGCTTCAGGCGTCCTCTGTGACAGAAGGGTGCCTCAGAAGTTAAAAGGTAAGTTTTATAGGACAGCGATTCGTCCGGCGATGTTATACGGTGCTGAATGTTAGCCTACAAAAGGCAACATATCCAGCAATTGAGTGTAGCAGAGATGCGTATGTTACGATGGTGTTGTGGGCACACAAGGAGGGATAGAGTCCGGAACGACGATATTCGGGATAGGGTTGGGGTGGCACCAATTGAGAAAAAATTAATTCAACACCGGTTGAGATGGTTTGGCCATGTCCAACGGAGGCCTCCTGAGGCATGGTGCGTAGTGAGGTTCTAAAACGGGTCGATAATGTAAAGAGAGGTAGAGATCGACTTAAACTGACTTGGGACGAGTCGGTTAAGAGAGACCTTAAGGAGTGGAATATCCTTAAGGATTTAGCTATGGATAGGAGCGCTTGGTGACTAGCAATTAACGTGTCTGAACCGTAATCTTTTTCTTGTACCATTTATGTGTTCTTTGTTTTTATACCTCTTTTGGGTTTTATCTCTAGCCTACCCCAACTTGTTTGGGATAAAAGGCTATGTTGTTGTTGTTGTAACGTTTACCATGTTTTATTAAAAACATGTATCCTTTAGTTTTGTTGACTCTTGAAGCATTATATACTTCTTTACCCCTACAAGTAAGTCTTCATGGTGTACGTGATCCAAAATCTTTCTGGTTTTTCCTTTTGTTACCTAAAAAATCATCCCAAATGTATCCATGGACGAGCCTTTTGGGCTCATAATATAAGTTGAATATAGTTCAGTTCAGGGCTGGATCCACATTCCACAAGCAAAAAGGGACGGGGAAGACTTGTGAGCTTCCGTGCACTTATTGGAAGTTTAAAGGAGAGAGTATAAAATAGTTGGTTTTCAGAGTAAAAATGACATTCCAGCTGTTGTAAGCTAGCTTCAATCGTTGGTTTCTCTTCTCTGAACTCTGGACAGTCACTAAACTATACTCCCTCTGTCTTAAAAAACTTATCTTTTTTGACTTTCAGATTTTATGTTTGACCGTTGGTCTTATTCAAAAATTTTATACAAATAATAAAGTAACTAAATTATTATTAAAGTATCTCTAATGATAGATTAAGTCATAACAAAATAAATAATATTTATATAAAATTTTTGAATAAGACGAGCGGTCAAACATAAAATCTGAAAGTCAAAAAAGACAAGTTATTTTAAGACGGAGGAGGTAGCTAGCAACAAGCATCACCTGAAGGCTGAAGCATGTTGGTTGTGCTTACCTTGTTGAACCCTGCATCCTGTTTACCATAGCAATATGGTGATCCCAGTGGTGGGTGAGGTTCAATGTGAGCTCTGAACACCTGATTTTGGTGCCCTGATCGGCACTCCAGCAGTGCTGGGTGGAATGTCAACAACTCTGATGGTAAACACCTGATTCTGCAGCATTAGCATGTGGTGTGGAAGGTGCCCACATGACATCTTTTTTTTTTGTTTGGAAATCTTGTTTATCTTTTTTTTTTTGTTCCAGAGAGAAGGGAAGGACTGGGCTGGGGTGGGGTGTGGAGCATGCATTGCATGGGGTGGTGCGTGGTTAGCTGAGCGGTTGACATCAGGGAGTAACTGCCATTGATACATTTCGCAGCAAGAGATAAAGAGGCTTTCCTGGATGGCCAAGCCAAGCGTGTTGTGGTTACTGCAGTGTAGTGATGGGGTGGCAACAGCATCTGTCCTTGGCATGGCAGAGCCTCACTCACATGCTGGCTTGTGCTCTGAGCTGGGGCCTGTGCAGATGCATGCGTGGTAGTATGATTCTTCAGTTGTACTCCGATCTTAGCCACACCACAACATCAGATCAAAGGGGATCGGAAGAAGGGCTCGGTGTTTTGTTCCTTCCTTGTAGTCCACTCCTAATACGCTGGAGATCCGTTGAGAGCGTGCGACTCAGTACCTCAGGACTGATCGAGGTGATACGCGTGTGCGCGCGGCGGATCCCGATGTATCCACGTCTCACGTGCAGCAGGAGCACTGCCTCTCTGCCTGCGTGATGGCCTGCGATCACGCAAAGCGGAGTGCACGCACTACTAGCTAGAGTAGAGTAGCTGATGTAATCACACGTGCGCTGCTGCGCCAGGCCCAGTCCGCACCCGCACGCATGGCATCCGGCCCCGCCTCCGATCCGTCTCCGTCGTGTCCGGCCGTGTACCCGCGCGCTCCATCACTCACTTCGCTGCACTGTTCTCCGATCCGATCCGTTTCAGGGCCTCGCTAGCTCGTCGCCGCCTCTGACAAATAAGGTAGCTAGTGAGGATGAGCAAGAGAGTTTTGTAATTTGGCAGGGTATCTAGTCCCTGAGCGAAAGAGTCCTGCTGGTACGTAGCGCCCATCTCTAACCACACGTTAAAAAATATAAATATTAATACAAATATTTTCTTAAAATATCCTAGCATTTCTGGTTCGGACACAAAAACCAATGCAGTGGTAAAATTATATTTCTACCCCTGTGAAAAGCTGAGCACAGTTCATGCTACGGAGAGGTGAAAGTCTGGACCGGAGCTTCTGGAGTCCTCGTCAGTTTTTCCTTTTTTATTTCTTTCATCCACAGAAACCTGCATCCATGGTTCAAAGTGCCATTTCTTCTCTGAACGCTAGCACAGGTTCTTACGTACGGAAGCAGCACTGTTTCTCATCGAATCCCTTCATTTTGAGATTTTTTTTAAACTCTAAACGTAAAGTTAAATTAAGACGGAGAGAGTAGTTATTAGACTAATCTTTGTTTAGTTAGTTTGATTTTAGATTATTTATTAGATGGAAGAGGGAGTATAGTTGCCTCGTTTACTTATTTTCAAACACCGAGAGGAAGACCTCAACAGCCACCGGTTCTAGGGTGATCCTTCTAGGGTGATCCTCTCTCTGTAGTAACTTGCCGTAATGGCGACGTAGGAGATTGCTTGTTTCCCCTTTCTACAGTACCTAATCTTCTGCTCCAATCCCCCTCTTTTCCCCAATCTGCAGCCTGCAGCCAAGATTCTTCCCTCGATCGAATGCTGGCGTGCTGATCTATCGATCCATCCTGACAACTCTGCCTGCAACCATCTCTACTACCTCAACTTTCGAGCGGATTCCACTCTGGTTGGAAGGTGTCCCTACGACCCACTCGGCCGCTAGGATTTGCGCCGCCGTCACCGTTGTGACAGAACCTCCTAAATCATATGGCTCACATGCATTATTATTGTCTAAAAAGACTCCAAATAATCATGAATGTGTTGTATAAGACTTAAAAGGTCTGTCGGATAAATTTTGAATCATCGACGATTCTCCGAACAGGATCAATCATTACAAATAGACATTGCAGTATTACAACAGTTTTATATAAATAAGATACATCAGAGTAAAACAACGGAAGGGTTATAATAACAAAAGTTTACAAATCTTTTAGTTTCAAACCTTATAAACCATAAGTTTAATTTGTACAAACCATAATAGTAGTGGAGTAGTGATAGATAACTTTATTACAATACCAGGCGATAAGCTCTGCCCAAGAGCCAAACATCTTACTCGTCGTCACTCTTCGCAACGACTGTCATGCAGCAGGATACGAAGCACTCCTGCCCATGGGACTCACCTGCAACAAGGGTTCAACAAACCCTGAGTACAAAGGTACTCAACAAGATTGACCCGACGAAAAAGAGGGGTGAAGATTCAGGAAATGCAGGCTAGAGGGACAAGGTAAGGCTTGCAGGAGATAAGAAATTTTTGTAGAAAAGCTTGACAGAAAGAAAAGTTATCTTGTTCTAGCTCAAGATTACCAACCAACTTCATCCTTAAACCTTAAACGTCATTAAAGTTGTTACTATGATGATGAACAGAGATCGAGTCTTCTTCTCCGAGAAGCAACGACGATTCAAATTCATTTTTATACCCAGCTAGGACCTAGATCACTGGGATACTGGAGACTCTAACTCCGATGCATACCAGATCACAGATATACCGGGATATCAACCGCAGCCATATATCACCACATGATACACGTGAGCACTTCGACCCAGTGTACCGATATACATGGGAACTTAAACCCACAGTATACCACACTATGACATATGTGGAGACTCTGGCCCACTATATATCACTCCATGACATACCTGGGCTCTAACCCTCTATATATCACTTCATGCATGTGGATTTTCTAGTTTCTCGATACACGCAGATCACCATCGGACAGGTCCTAGGGCATCAACAGATGAAAACACTACAGAGGGACTCCATTCCCAATGCAAGTTACCCGTCCGGACTCGATTTATTAACTATCATCATGATTTCACACATAAAGCCATACTCATCTTTTTTATTCTTTTACTTTTTGAAAATTTAAATAATTAAGTAGGGCTAAGCCTTACTAAGCATTTTAAAAAAACAGGTAACAATGAATAAGGTAGTAGACAGGTAATGCAATTGGTGGGTTTTCACTCAACTCCTATTACTTAATGCAACATTTTATAACTGAAGTGATAAAACTTTTATAAAAACAAGGATAGGGTTTGAATGCATCCGGGGCTTGCCTTGGTATTCGGGGGAGACGGTCTCGAGCTCTGGATCAACACCCAACTCCTGAGTCTGGTCTTCCTTGGGATCTGGTGCGACAACGTTAAACTCTTCGTTAACAGAAACTATACGATAAAATGATACGCTTCAAAAAGATGGACTAGTAAACATGATGCTCGATGAATGCATGACCAGATTAAGGACTTGAGTACAACTTTCTTTCACGATAAAGTTGTAAGCCAACAAACTTACTAATTCATTAGGGTTAACTATTTCATAAAAGAGTTCATTAAACACATAAAATAACATTGATTAAACCCTAATGGCATGATCCAGGTAAGCGCAAATAATTAATTAAAGTGCCAAGGGTCATTAAGGTTAATGACTGAAGGTCATCAATCAATCCCAAAGTCAAACAACCCTATAAAGATTAATCATGATTAAAGGGGTTAATTAATTAATTAAAAACATTTAAATAATGACATAAAATTAAAGTTGTCTAATTGAGCTCAAAATTTTATTTTGGATAGATCTTGGTCTAAGTAGATGGAAAAACAATTTTCAAAAAAACCCAATTATTTTATTTATTAAAATCATAGAAGATGCATTTTTCAATTAAAAAGGCTAATTGTAACTTATGTAAAAAGTACTCAAAATCGGCATATTATATTTTTTCTAGGTAGGGGACATCATAAAGAGCATACACAAAAATTTTCAGAATTTTTGGAGCTATACAAGAATTACTATGATCTTCCAAAGAAAATACCAAATAAATCATTTTCTGAAATAAATAAAAGAAAAAGGAAAATTGGCTCCCGGCGTTGACCGACGGCAGGGCGACTTTGACCGGCGATATCTCGCTGACGACGAGGTCTCCGGCGATGAGCTTGGGCTCTACGGACTCAGCGCAATAAGGCGATGCTCCTGGGCTAGTTAATGAGGCGGCGGACTTAGTGGAGCAGGTTCGCCGGTGGCGATGGCGGCACGGCCGCGCGGCTGCGTGGCCACAGAGCTCACCGGAGTTTCTCTGGCATGACTAACGCAATCAGAAGGACCAGCGCAACTAGGCGAACGCAAAACATGAGCCAATTTGGCCAAAGCGCGACCCCAGCGGCTGGCAAGACCATGTCGGCGGCGGCACATGGCGGCCTGCCACGACAGCAAGGCCCAGGCCCAATCAATGGCGCAGGCATGTGCAGGAGTTCACCATGGTGCGGATGCACACGACGATGAGGACTTAGAGTGATCGGAGGTGAGAGTTCCACGGCGACAGGGACGTCGGCGGCGGCCTCCGGTGTCACAGACGGCGTTTCGGCGAACCCTATGAAGCAACGTGCAAACCAAGGAGAGTATAGTGAGCAGAGAATGATGGACAACACGACTGCCAAAGGAATTTGGAAAACGAGCACGGACGACGGTGAACGACGATGGCGAATTCGCGGCGGCCCAGCGACCGGCCGTGAGGAAGACGACGGCGAGACGGCGCTACGGGCGACCTGAGCGAGCTTGAGCTGGTGCAAACGAAGCGTAAGAGCGACGCGGCACTGGTGGAAGCAAAGATGGAGGCGAGGAGCGACTGGTGGTGATGAATTTTGGCCGGTGACGACGAGCTCGACGACGGCGGCGGAACAGGGGAGAAGAAAAAGTCGGCCACGACGCTTCTACTTGTAGCAGCGCTCGAGGAAAGGGAGGGCGACACACGATGAGGATGCTTCGAGCGCGAGGCACGAGCTGGCGGCTGCGGCAAGCCGGTATGGCGGCCATGGACACGGCGGCGACGATGAGCAGTGAGGTGAAACGATGATGATGACGTCAGCATATACTGTAGCAGGTGATGTCATTTTGAAATTTTGCAAATTACTCCAGAATTTATATAGGAACATGAAAATATCTAAAAATAAAGTTTGCATAACTTTTCAAGAGCTACACTTTTTATTTAACAAACATTTTTAGATTCTACATATATTTTGAAATATGAATTCAAATTCAAAAAGGGAATAAAACCCTAGAAACAAATATTTGAAATTACTTTTGATTTTTCAATAAAACTTGAAAATCTCCAAAACTATGAAATGCTCAATTTTTCAAGCCAAACATTTTTCATATACAAGGTTTTTCCAAAATGTGCATAATTTTTGAATTATGAGTTTAAAATAAAAAGGGGACAAATATGGGAAAATTGTATTTTCAAATTCATTTGAAATTATTTTTGGAAACTTGAAAAACTTTGAATACCAACTTTGTAGATCTTGTCAAGACCTACAAACTATATTTGAGAGTATCTCCAAATTCATTATAGATTTTGAATTATCAAAAAGGGGGTAAAACCAGCTTTTGAAATATAGGGTTTTTGAAACCGAATTCAGACTCGATTTGGTTTCTAAATTAATTGGTTGGTCATTAGTGATCACAAACATCATCCAAGGACATTTTTAGGTCAATGACCCAATGACACCCTTGGTTGACCAAGTTGACTTTTAAAAACATTTTATAGCTTTCTAATTTGAATTTAGATTTGAATTGCAAGGTTTAGGAATAAGCTTTGAAATCCAAATTCAACTTCAAATATGGAAATCATTTTTTAAGGGTTGGACTTAGAGTTATACACTATGCTTGACACTAGTATAAACACGGTTTACACCTCAAGTACATAGAGTATAAACTAAGTATTTGAGATGACATTCAAAATTAGGGTTTTATGATTTCATGTAACACAACATTTCAAAAACACAAGCAACCTATGAAATGTAAACTTATTTTAGTTGATGCAAATCAAGGTTGACCTAAACATGAATGCTTTGTAGTGCATATGATGACATGGTAGGTTTTAGTTACCATAACACCAGGGGTGTTACAACCGGCTAATCTCATCTCCGCCTGTGCCGATCCGTCGACTCTGCCCGTCGCTGTGACCGATCTACTCATTTCGATTGTCATCATGCCGTATCCAATCGAAGAGGTACCAAAGTCCAATCTTCTTGCCTCCATTGCTCATTTCTTGCTGCCTCTGTCCTCGATGGACAACGACAGCTCCGTCGCTCCTGTCACCCCCTCCATGGAAGCTGTGCCCTCTGATCTACCTCCACCCGCTCCTCTAGACCCGGCCCAAGTTACTCCCCTTCATGCCCACTCCCTCCAATCCGCCACACTCCACGCTACCATGAGGCACTGCTCTTTCTATGAGTGCTCCCACCACATCACCCTCCGTTGACCCTTTGTTTCCTGTCCACCTGCCCAACCATCGAATGCCAATTCAAGGTGTCACTCATGGTGAGGCTCCGCATCCAAGACTCCACTCGCCTGACCGCTCGCCTCTGCCCACGCCTCCTGCTCCATCGTGTCATGCT
Source organism: Bothriochloa decipiens (assembly GCA_023333625.1). NCBI lineage: Eukaryota > Viridiplantae > Streptophyta > Magnoliopsida > Poales > Poaceae > Bothriochloa > Bothriochloa decipiens. The sequence goes on along the minus strand of CM041647.1, from coordinate 27,537,763 downwards.
CCACCTCATGTTCCGCCTTTGCATCTCACTTTGTCTACTCCATCATGTATTAGAGCTGTGCACCCTTCCGCTCACGGCACTCCTCAACAACATCACCAACATGCTCCTGCATCAGGCTACGGTGTCAGCCGACAGGGTGCCTCCAGCGCCATCACACACCTTGCATGGAACTGCCAAGGTTTAGGAGGGAGCCTTCGCAGTTCAACCATGGCTCACCTTTCACGCCTACTGATATCTAATAGAGCTCAGGTATGTTTCACTTCAGGAACTACGAATGCTTCAATAAGTAGAACTGTCATTAAAAATCATTTCAACTATAATGATGCTTTTGTGCTTCCATCCCAAGGCCAATCAGGTGGCCTTTGGTTAATTTGGAACCATGAAGTTGATATCACTGTTGTTGATCATAGTCATAACTTCATCTTTGCTATATGTATAAATAGAACTAGTACGAAGCAGTATGGGTTAGTTTGTGTCTATGGGGATCCCCATCACCGTGCTACAGCTCAGATATGGGATCAAGTGTTGAACTTTGTTATGTTGCATAATAACCTTCCTATGTTGTGTATGGGCGATCTTAATGAACTCATGCATGTGAATGAAAAACTAGGCCCTACTTGTGCTAATGTAAATCGTGTTAATGCTTTCTGTGCGTATGTCAAGCAATGTGGTTTAGTGATCTGGGTTATAATGGTCCGGCTTACACTTGGACTAACAAGAGATTTTCTTCTGTACCCACTTATGAAAGGCTTGATCGTTGTTTGGGCAATGCAGAATGATGCTTGGCGTTTCCTGCTACTTCCATCTATCACCTCCCCATGATGTATAGCGACCATGCCCCCATCCTTGTGGTTCTCAATTCTACACACCCTCATATTAATAAACATTTTCATTTTGAAAACTGGTGGCTTAAGGATCATGAATACCATGAAATCACAAAACAAAGCTGGCAACGTTCTTATACTCGTGATTTCTCTCAAAAAACCAAGTTTCTTGCTGCAGATCTCTGGAAATGGAGGAAAAAGAAATCCAAAAATAATGATTTGCTTGCACAGATCGAAACTCAGCTCCTGGACCAACAAAGTTTGCACCCCTCTCAGCAGAACCACAGTCTCCAGCAGCAGCAGTAGGAAAAGCACCAAGAATTGCAGGCAAAAGAAGAAACTTATCATATACAACTTGCTAAGAAGAAATGGGCTATTGCAGGTGATAGGAACACGGCTTTCTTCTACCAATCAATCATCAAGAGGAACAGCAAAAACAGAATCCCCCACCTAATTAATCCGGATGGAACCCATTCCACCACCCCTGAACAAATTGCTTACACCTTTGTTCATTATTTCACTTACATTTTCTCCTCCCAGAATAGCTATCTTCCCCACAACAGCAATCATTCCAACTCTGATAGCCACAGGGATATCATGGATAGCCCAAATCACAATATGCAGCAAGACAACGTACCACAAGGTAATGACATTTTTAGGCATACTTACTCCACCCCAACATTAAATGAAATCCATGATATTATCAATCAAATGAGAAGCAATGCAGCTCCTAGTCCTGATGGCCTCAATGCAACGTTCTACAAATCAGCATGGAGCTGGGCCAAGGAGGACATCTATGCTGTGGTAAAAGAATTCTACACCCATGCTCATATGCCTACTGATATTAATCAGACGTTTATCTCTCTTATCCCTAAAAAAGTAACCTTGCTACTCCTCAGGATTACAGACCCATCAGTTTATGTAATGTCATTTATAAAATTATTACTAAATCTTTGGCTAATAGAGTCAAAAACCATTTGCCCAATTATGTTAGTCAGGTTCAATCTGCTTTCATAGCTCATAGGCATATCTCCTCTAACATTATTATCACTCAGGAGATTATTCATTCTTTTAATTTGAAAAACTAGAATCATAATGCTTTTATCCTTAAAATTGACTTGGCTAAGGCTTTTGATAGACTTGAATGGAATTTCATTTTGGCTGCCTTGCAGAGATTGGGTCTCAATGATAGATTTATTCATCTTATTCATACATGCATCTCCTCCCCCACTTTTGCAGTCCTAGTCAATGATGAACCCACAGGACACTTCAATTCTCAAAGAGGTCTCAGACAGGGCTGCCCTCTTTCTCCCTACCTGTTTTTTATTGCAATTAATGAACTTTCTATTAGATTGCAGGAAGCTTTACAGAACAACAACCTCTCAGGAATTACTTTGGGTCTAGGATGCCCATCTATCCACTCCCTCTTATTTGCATATGACCTCATTCTTTGTGGAAAGGCGTCCATGCAAGAAGCTCAGGCAATCAAGACCATTCTTTATTATTTCTGCTAGCAATCTGGTCAAACCCCAAACCTCCAAAAATCTTCCATCTACTTTAGTAAGAATGTTCCAACTAATTTTAAAAACCAAATTAAAGGATCTTCCCTGTCCCTGATTTACAACCTAATACCATGCATCTAGGTCACCCCTTGGTCTTCAACCATAGAGATAAAAACAGAGCTTATAATTTTATCTACAACAAGTTCTTTGCTAAATTTGGTACCATCAAAGCTAATAAGCTTAATCATGCAGGTAGACTTCAATACATTAAATCTGTGCTTGCATCCATTCCTATTTATTACATGTCAACCATTCTCTTCTCAAAAGCCTTTATTGAAAAGATTAACACTATTATCAGAAGGTTCTGGTGGGTAGGAATTCAGGAGGAACAAGACACAAGTCCCATTGCATATCGCTCTTGGGATGACATATGTCAATCAACTGAGGGGGGCAGCCTCGGCATCAGAGACATGGAAATGGTAAACAAAAGTTTAATTATACATTCAGCTTGGAATGTGGCTAACAATAAAAGCCCCTTTCTTTCTGCCATTTTGAAAGCCAAATACTATCCCTATAACTCTTTTTGGAATGCCACTACCAATACCCCCAAATTGATTTACTGGTCCTCTCTACAACAGGTTAGACACCACCTTGTTTCCAACTTCACTATTCAAATTCATGCTGGCAATTCTTCTATTTGGTCCACCCCTTGGTCTCCCATCTGTTACCAAATTCATGACCATCTTATTTCTCCTGTTGTCAATTATCCCTTGCCTTCCACTGCTGCTGATCTATAGATTTCGGGCACCCACACTTGGGATCATCAGCTTCTCTCCTCCACTTTCTCTGATCAGGCAGTCCAAATTATTGAATCCACCCCTGTAGTTGCCTCTGATCATGATGACATTCTTATATGGACTCCTGCTACTAATGGTTATTGCACCACCAAAGCTGCCTACAGGTTCTTAGCCACTCAAGAGATTCACCATCTTCCTGGCCAGGGATCTAGAAGCATTACTCATGATGCTAACCTTATCCTGCAGAAAGCCTGGAGGAGTAAGACCATCCCTCCCCTTCTTAAAACCTTTGCTTGGCGCCTAATTAGAAAGGCTATGGCGATGGCTAAGAGAGCTGGCAAATTTTCTACCCATATTGATAGTCATTGCTCCTATTGTGGAGCCATTGAAAATGATAATCATCTATTCTTTTTGTGTGATTTAGCTAAATAGCTTTGGAGCACAGGAGACCCTCTCATTGACACAAACAACATCAATGCCGACGAAGATGGAGTACAGATGGCACTACCCCTTTTAATTACTAACAACCCTTCTGATTCTACTCTATGCAAGACTCTTTTTAATTGTGGTATATATGAAAGGCTCGTAATGACAATCGTTTCCAAAGGAAAACATGGACATCCTTTCAGGTACACCAAGCTGCTAATGCCCTTATGCAGAACCATCTATGTGCTTTACAAGAGCAACTTCAGAATGGAGGCGCCGATATACTTACTGCTCCAACAACAATCCAACCAACTCACCATGGTATGGCGCTTGAGTCTGCAGGTGCAGCAACTAGCCTAGCCACCAATCGGCTACAGGCTGCATCCCTTTCACCTAGCAGAAGGCAGGCTGCTCCCAGCCAACAGGAAGGAGGCTTACCTGTCCAACTTCACCCCGATCTTCAACAGCAAGGCACCAGTGCACGTGAGGGACAAACAAGGACCAACCAAGGTATGCAATCTAAATTTGCAGGTGCTGAGAACAACCCATCTAATGGATGGCTGCTTTCTGACCTCAACCGAAGGAAAGACAACTTTCTGATCCAGTTCCCATCCCTAACTTCAGAATGGAGTCCTCTGTAGTGTTTCCATCTATTGATGCCCTAGGTCCCGTGACGATGGTGATCTGGTGATATCGAGAACTAGAAATCCACGTGCATGAAGTGACATACTAAGGGTTGGAGCCCAGGTATGTCATGGAGTGATATATTGTGGGACTAGAGTCCCCACATATGTCATAGTGTGGTATACTATGGGTTTAAGTTCCCATGTATATCGGTACCCTGGGCCTGAGTGCTCTTGTGTATCATGTGGTGATATATGGCTGCGGTTGTTATCCCGGTATATCTTTGGTCTGGTATGCATTTTGGTTGGAGCCTCATGCATACCAAGATCTAGGTCCCAGCTGGGTATAAAAATGGATTCAAATCACCGTTCCTTCTCGAAGAAGAAGACTCGATCGTTGTTCATCATCATAGTAACAACTTGAATGAATATAAGGTATCAAAATGAAGTTGGTTGGTAATTTAGATCTAGAGCAAGACAACTTTACTTTTTGTAATTGTTTTTCCTCAAAACTTCTTATCTCTTGCAAGCCTTACCTTGTCCCTCTAGCCTGCATTTCTGAGTCTTCACCCCTCTTTTTCGTCGGGTCAGTCTTGTTGAGTACTTTTGTACTCAGGGTTTGTTGAACCCTTGTTGCAGGTGAGTTTCATGGGCAGGAGTGCTTCGCATCCTGCTGCATGACAGTCATTGCGGAAAGTGACGATGAGTAGGATGTTTGGCTCTTGGGCAGAGCCTATCAACTGTTATTCTAATAAAGTTACTTACGGCTACTCCACTACTACCATGGTTTGTAATAATTAAACTTATGGTTTGTTAGCTTTGAAACTAAATGGTTTATAAACTTATGTTATTGTAATCCCTCCGCTGTTTTACTCCGATATATCTTACTTGTATAAAACTGTTGTAATATTGCAATGTCTCTTTGTAATGATTGATCCTGCTCGGAGGATCATGGATGATTCGGGATTTACCCGACAGACCTTTTAAGTCTCATGGCACACATTCATGTTTATTTGGAGTCTGTTTAGACAATAATAATGCATGTGGGCCATATGATTTAGGAGGCTCTGCCACAGCTAGTATCAGAGCCGGATCGTTATTAAAAAGAGCTGTTGTAGTATTCCTTTGCGAAAACTTCAAAGGTTTTGAGTCAAATAATTTTAATCTGATTATTTTGGGTCCAAATTGCTTATATCTTACCTATGATTCATTCTATCGACCTTTATTCTTATTACAAAGTGTGGTGGTGGAATAGTATATTATATTGCTCTATGTTATAAAATTTACGATTATGTATGTGTTACTTTAAAAATCTTTTCTGCTTAGATCGTAAGTTCGATTCATGCATCATGTTTAATTAACCTGTTTTAATTACCTTCCCCTTTAAAGTAGTTTGGGTTAAGTAGTATCAATCCTATTCATGCTAGCCTTCAGATTTCTCCGTATCTGTCCTTATCCTTTATGACCTATCTTTCTTCAGGATGGCCCTTACTAAGCAGACTCCCCGTAAGACACTGCACCAAAAGGAGTACCTCGACATCAACTAGATCCCAGATACGAGATTGGCGAAAGCAGTAACAATCTCAATCCAGATCCGCAAGCTGAAATAGCTAGACTTAGAGCAGAACTGGAAAGAGCAGAAGCGGATAGGATCGAAGAGGCCGCTGAGATTACTCAGTTGAGGCGATCCCGAAGGCATATGAAACACCAGAGAAATGATTCTTGGGCACGAGAAGACGCCGCAAATGAGCGTATACAAGAACTTGAGGATTACGTGGAAGAGTTGGAGGAATATGCCGAGGAAGCTGATAATGAGTGTGTGAGGCTGAATAACCTATTGGATCCTGAATATCAACGACAGGCAGCCCAAGATGATCTTGGTCTTGTGATGGGTCAGGATGAGGAAGAGGAAGATCCTGAAGAAATAGAGTTCGCTAATGATGATGTCATCGATGAGGAAGAAGAAAACCAGATGGGTGTGGCAAATGAAAATGAAGAGGATCTTATGGAAGAAGAAGATCCAGAGATAGTGGAAGAAGAGCCGGAAGAGGAAGAGGATCCAGAAGAGGAGGATGTAATTCTCGTGGATACCAGTGAGGAGGATGAGTAAGGAGTTTGGATAATGAGATGTGTAATATATCTTTTCCCTGCTTTCTGAAACCTAGTAGGTGTGGGAAGTCTTGCCGGAGTGCAGACGGTTGTAACAAAAATATTGTATTATAAGTGTGATGCCCATCTATAATATCTGCTGATCTAGTTCAATAAAGCTTTGTGAATAAAGTATAGTTTGTTTATCAACAGATGTCTGCTCATACTCGATCTCGTGATGCTGCCAGTCCATCTCATGATGGAGGTGATGTTCTAAATCCTCCACCAGTTCCACCAACCCTGGCCGATGCAGTTACGGCCTTAGTCAATGCAACCACCATGATGGCCTAGAATCAGAATCAAAATGCACATCTAGGGAATTGTGGTCGGAATAATAGGAATGAGACCACCTATGTGGATTTACCGACACCCGTCCTCCGGTCTTCACCAGAGTGGATGAACCAATGGAGGCAGATGATTGGCTCTGCACTATGGAGTAGAAGTTCGGGTTAATTGAATGTACCGAATATCAGAAACCCATGTTTGCAGCTCAGCAGTTGAGAGGCACTGCAGGAGCCTAGTGGGTTAACTTTGTCGCTGCTCAGCCTGAAGGTCATCGTATTACTTGGGCTGAGTTTCGTGAAGCTTTTCATGCATATTTTATTCCTGAGGGAATCATGACCATAAAGCTTGAAGAGTTTCTTTCTCTGCGACAAGGTGATATGTTAGTTATGCAGTATTTTGGCAAATTCAATCACTTATCCCAATATGCTTCTGACCAAGTTAGTACTGACCGTAAGAAGAAGGAGTGTTTCCTCAGGGGTCTGAATAGCAAGATTCAGAGGATGATGACGGGGAATCCGAATGCCACTTTTCATGAGACAGTGAACATTGCTATATCTTTTGAAGAAAAGAACCGTCAGCATTTAGAGACTAAAAAGAAGAAAAGTGTGACATCTGGATTTTCTGGTGGCAGTCAAAAGCGCCAGAAAATAATCTATCATCCCCAGAACCATTTTCGCCCTTCTTACCGTCCACCGCAATACCAAGCCTAGCAACAGACATTTATTCGTCCTGCTGCTACTCTTTCTTATCCATGACAGCCGAATGCCCCTGGTATTCATGATCCCAATTTCCAGCCACAAAGTCTCCCATGCTTCAATTGTGGTAAGCCTGGTCACTTTGTAAGATACTGCCCGCATCCGAGGCAGAATAATCCTTATGCTCAGGACTTTTGCCCCACAGTAGCAACCACAGAATCAGAATAGGATTGACAACTAGAATGTGCAGAAAGAGTGATAAGAAGGTTGGTAGGGTGTTTTACACTCAAGTTGGAGAAATTCCAGAAGGAGAGCCTATCATGATGGGTACGTTCCCTGTTGCTGATCATTCTGCAATTCTGCTTTTTGATTCTGGTGCCTCTCATATATTCATTAATGGTACATTTGTTAAGACACATGAGATACCAACAATGGGAACAAAAGAACAATTCTTTATACAATCACCTGGGGGGCGTATGTGTACTAAAGAAATGGTACATGATGTGCCTATAAGTTTGGGTGGGCATATTTTTTCCACTGATATGATAATATTAAAGGATCAAGATATAGATGTGATCCTAGGTATGAATTAGATGAAATGGCATGGTGCTGTGATAGATATCCTGAATAGAACTGTGAGAGTGAACATACCTAATTGCAAATCTCAACTTCTTATCCAACTTCCAACACTTAAGAGGACTGTTAAAAAGGTATGTGCAATCTCTGTAAAAGAGATCGAAGATATTCCAGTGGTCTGTGAGTTTCCTGATGTGTTTCCTGATGAGTTACCGGGTTTACCTCCTGATAGAAAGGTGGAGTTTAGAATTGATTTGAAGCCTGGTACGGCTCCAATATCCAGAAGAGCTTATCGGATGGCACCACCTGAGTTAGCAGAGCTCAAAACTCAATTGCAAGAGTTACAGGATAAAGGTTTTATTCAACCTAGTTCATCACCATGGGGATGTCCTGCCCTCTTTGTGAAAAAGAAAGATAAAAGCTTGAGGTTATGTGTGGATTATCGCCCCTTGAATGAGGTAACTATCAAGAATAAGTACCCTCTACCCCGCATTGATCTGCTTTTTGATCAATTGGCGGAGGCAAAGGTGTTTCCTAAGATTGATCTTCGATCCGGGTATCATCAAATCAAGATTCGCTCGGAAGATATTCCAAAGACTGCCTTTACCACTCGGTATGGTCTGTATGAATATTTGGTCATTTCTTTTGGACTCACCAATGCACCAACTTATTTCATGTACTTGATGAACTCAGTGTTCATACCAGAACTTGATAAGTTTGTGGTTGTCTTTATTGATGATATACTGATATACTCCAAAAATGAAGAAGAACATGCTAAACACCTCAGAATTGTTCTGCAACGTCTGAGGAAGCATCAACTGTATACCAAGTTTAGTAAGTGTGAGTTTTGGCTAAAAGAAGTAAAATTTCTTGGACATATTTTGTCAGACAAGGGTGTTTCTGTAGACCCTAGCAAAGTACAAGATATACTTGATTGGGAACCACCAAAAACAGTGCATCAAGTTCGTGGTTTTCTAGGAATGGCAGGTTATTACCGTCGTTTTATACCTGATTTCTCAAAGGTATCAAAACCCATAACCGAGTTGTTGAAGAATGATGTTAAGTTTGTTTGGTCACCTGCATGTGAAGAGGCATTTCAGAAATTGAAGAAATTAATGACTACTGCTCCAGTCTTAGCACAGCCAAACATTGAAAACCGTTTGATGTGTATTGTGATGCTTCTGGAATTGGTATTGGATGTGTATTGATGCAAGAAGGGAGAGTTATTGCTTATGCTTTCCGACAGCTGAAGAAACATGAGGAGCATTATCCAACACATGATTTGGAGTTAGCTGTGGTACATGCGTTAAAAATATGGCGACATTATCTGTGGGGTAATAAATGTAATATCTATAGTGATCACAAGAGTTTAAAATACATTTTTACTCAAGATGAGTTGAATATGAGGCAATGAAGATGGTTAGAACTGATCAATGATTATGACTTGAAAATATATTACCATCCTAAGAAAGCAAATATAGTTGCTGATGCACTCAGCCGAAAGAGTCATTGTCATTGCTTAATAGTGAAGCCTTTGGATATTTCCTTATGTCATGAGATAGAAAAGTTGGGAATAGAGATGGTGCAACAAGGTAGTTTGACTAACATTGCTGTTGAGTCAACCCTCAAAAATCAAATTATTGCTGCTCAGAAAAGTAATAAGGGAATTAAGTATATCAAAAAGAAAGTTAGAAAAAAAAAGTTTCTTGTTTCATGATTGATGAAGCAGAAGTTTTATGGTATAAGAATCGTCTGGCCATACCAAAAGTTCCTGAGTTACATCAAAAGATCCTTGATGAAGCACATCTTTCAAAGTTTTCTATCCATCCAGGAAGTAATAAGATGTATCATGATTTGAAACAAAAATTTGGTGGACTAAGATGAAGATTGAAATTGCTAAGTATGTGGCTCAATGTGATACCTATCAGAAAGTCAAAACCGTGCATTTGAAATCAGCAGGAGAACTTCAACCATTACCCATTCTAGTTTAGAAGTGGGAAGATATCAGTATGGATTTTATAGTAGGTCTACCTAGGACAGCCAGAGGTTTTGACTCCATCTGGGTCATAGTGGATCGACTCACAAAATCTGCATATTTCATTCCAGTGCAAAATGCCTATACAGCCTCGTATTATGCTAAACTATATTTTGAACGTATCTTCAGTCTTCATGGTGTACTAAAGACTATTGTGTCAGACCGAGGCACGCAGTTTATCAATAAATTCTGGAAACAATTGCATGAATCATTAGGTACTGATCTTTTACACAGTTCAGCCTACCATCCTCAAACCGGAGGTCAGACTGAAAGAGTGAATTAGATACTTGAGGACATGTTGAGGGCTTGCGTTCTTAATTTTCTAGAAAAATGGGATGAGTGTTTGCCTTTAGCAGAATTTTCTTACAATAATAGTTACCAAGAAAGCATTAGAATGGCACCATTTAAAGCACTATATGGTCGCAGATGTAGAACCCCATTGAACTGGTCAGAATCCAGAGAAAGAAGATTCTTTGGGGTTGATCTTGTAAAAAAATAGAAGATAAGGTTAAACGGATACAACCGAACTTAAAGGTGGCATAGTCTCGACAGAAAAGTTATGCGGACAAAAGACGTCAACCAATATGGTTCAATAAGGGAGATTATATGTATTTAAAGGTGTCACCTATGAAGGGAGTTACTTGATTTGGAGTCAAAGGCAAGTTAGCACCTCGTTACATTGGACCATTTCAAGTTTTAGCCCAAGTTGGAAAGGTATCTTATCGTTTACAATTGCCTGAACAATTATCGGCCGTACACAATGTGTTCCATGTCTCTAAACTCAAGAAGTGTCTCCCACTGCCGGATAAGGTTGTTGATGTTGAAGGAATTGAACTTGAACCTAATTTGACTTACTCTGAGTATCCAATTCGAGTTTTGGATTAGAAAGACCGGGTTACTCGAAGTAGGACAATCAAGTGGTATAAGATACAATGGGATCAACATTCAGAGAAGGAAGCTACTTGGGAATTAGAAGATTACCTGTTGGAGAACTTTCTGGAATTCTATGCTTCTATCTAAGTTATAATTCCCTCTATGAGCTGTAACTTCTTTAGTGCGAGTTGTAAAACCCCTTTCCCTTATGTATTTAGTTGAAGTGTGTTTTCTTGACACATTTCCTTTTCCATTACTTTACCTACATCTTTAAATCTTGGGACGAGATTTCTTTAAGGAGGAAGGGCTGTAACACCTCTAGTGTTATGGCAACTAAAACCTGTCATGTCATCATATGCACCGCAAAGCATTTATGTTTAGGTCAACCTTGATATGCATCAACTAAAACAAGCTTACCTTTCATAGGTTGATTGTGTTTCTGGAATGTTTTGTCACATGAAATTATAAAAACCTACTTTCGAATGTCATCTCAAATACTTAGTTTATATTCTATGTACTTGAGGTGTAAACCGTGTTTACACTAGTGTCAAGCATAGTATATAAATTTAAGTCCAACCCTAAAAATGATTTCCATATTGAGGTTAAAATTGGATTTCAAAGCTTATTCCCGAGTCTTGAAATTCAAATTTAAATTCAAATTGGAAAGCTATAAAAATGTTTTTCAAAAGTCAACTTGGTCAACCAAGGGTGTCATTGGGTCATTGACTTAAAAATGTCCTTAGATAATGTTTGTGATCACTAATGACCAACAAATTAATTTAGAAACCAAATCGAGTTTGAATTTGGTTTGAAAAACCCTTTATTTCAAAATCTGGTTTTATCCCCTTCTCTATAATTCAAAAGCTATAAGGAATTTGGGGATACTCTAAAAAGATAGTTTGTAGATCTTAACAAGAGATACAAAGTTAGTATTTAAAGTTTTCAAGTTTCCACAAAGAATTTCAAATAAATTTGAAAATACAGTTTTCCAACATTTATCCCCTTTTTATTTTAAAACCATAATTAAAAAATTATGCATAATTTGGGAAAACTTTGCATATGAAAAATGTTTGGTTTGAAAATTTGAACATTTCATTATTTCAAAGATTTTCAAGTTTTATTTAAAAAACAAAAGTAATTTCAAATATTTGTTTGTAGGGTTTTATTCCCCTTTTGAATTTGAATTCATATTTCAAAAACTAAGCAGAATTTCAAAATGTTTGTTAAATGAAAAGTGTAGCTCTTGAAAATTTATGCAAATGATATTTTTGGAGATTTTCAACTTCCTAAATAAATTTTGGAGTAATTTGTTATTTTTGGCAAATGGCATTTCTGTAATTTTCTTAAGCAGTCCCGAGACCTATGAACGGCCGCCATGGCTGGCTTCTCAAGCCGCGCCACCGTCCACCGTCTCTCTGCCACGGCTGCCAGCTCACCCCTGGACACGCGAAGCTTCATCGTCGTCGTGTCGCCCGTCCATACCTCGCCTTTGGCCTGTAAATAGCAATCCGGCCGCCACCTTCCTTCTTCTTTTTCCCTCAGCCGCCATCGCCGTCGACCTCCGCCCCGCCCAAATTCGCCACCGTCGCTACATTTCTGCCTACTTCATCTTGCCTGAAGCTCCGCCTTGACCTTGCGCTTCTTCTGAGCCAGTTAGTGCCTGCCCTCGTCGCCCGTAGCACCCACACGCCTTCATCTTCCTCGCGGCCGGTCACCGAGCCGCCGCGAGCTTTTTCGCCGTCCACCGCCGCAAGGGTGGAAAATATATTTCCTTTAACCCTCTTATCATGTTCTCCATTTTCTCCTGCCCTTGATGCGCAGCTTGGTCGGCTTGATGGTGCACAGAAACCGCCGGAATACTCACCTGACCGTCGGAGCGCCGCCGCCGCCATCAGCGCCGCCATCCGCAGCTCGATTCAGCCACTCCGAGCTTTCATCTTCGAGCCCACCAGAACTGCGGTGATCTTCTGCGCCTCTCCATGCTTTTGATTTCACCTCTCCTGTGCCGTAGGGTCCGGCCGCCGTAGCTCGCCGCCGGCGCGACCTTGCCGCTCCGCCGCGCGCGTAGCCATCTTGGCTAGGGGTCAGGGACGACCCCATCTTGTTGCCTATCGCATCCGCGTGAGCGCGTAGGGCACGTAGGTAGCCTCGCCATTGCCGAAAAAGCTCCGAGGAGCTTAGACACCGCTGTCCGCGCGCTGCCGTGCCGCCATGGCCCCCGCGAGCCTGCCGCTGTCCCTCCGCCGCCGCATTAGCTAGCTTATCTTGTTCGCGGTGTCGAGCTGAGCACGTAGGACCAAACCTCGTGGCCGGAGACCTCACCGCCGGCGAGAAATCATCGGTCAAAATCGCCGCCGCCGTCGGTCAGCGCGGGAACACTGTTCCATTTTCTTTTTTCTATTTCCAAAAAATGATTTAAATGCTATTTTCTTTGAAAAATTATAATAATTCATGTATAGCTCCAAAAAATTCTGAAAATTTTTATGTATGTTCTCTATGATGTCCTCTACCTAGAAAAAATATGAAATGTCAAATTTGAGTAATTTTTGCATAATATAAAATTAGCCATTTTAATTAAAAAATGCATCTTCTATGATTTTTAATAAATAAAATAATTGGTTTTTATTTCTGAAAATTGATTTGCCATCTAATTAGGTGGGATTTATAAAATTTTGAGCTTAATTAGACAACTTTAATTTTTTATGCCTTTATTTTATGCTTTTAAATAATTAATTAATCCCTTTTAATTAAGTTTAATCATTATAGGATTTGTTTGACTTTGGGATTGCTTGATGACCTTGGGTCATTAACCCTAATGACCTTTGGCACTTCAATTAATTATTTTCGCTTAACTTAACCATGTCATTAAGGTTTAATTAACGTCATTTTATGTGTTTAATGAACTTCTTTAATGACGTAGTTAACCCTAATAAACTTAGTAAGTAAGTTTGGTTGGCTTGCAACTTTATCGTGAAGGAAAGTTATACTCAAGCTCTTAATCTGGTCATGCATCCATCGAGCATCATGTTTACTATTCCATCATGTTGAAGCATATCATTTCATCGTATAGTTTTCGTTGACGGAGAGTTTAACATTGTCGCACCAGATCCCAAGGAAGAGCAGATTCAGGAATCGGGAGTCGATCCAGAGCTCGAGACCGTCTACCCCGAATACCAAGGCAAGCCTCGGATGCATTCCAACCCTACCTTTGTTTTATAAAAGTTTTATCGCTTCAGCTATGAGATGTTGCATTAAGTTGAAAACCTACCAATTGCATTACCTATCTTACTTCCATATTCCTTGTTACCTGTTAAATGGGAAAATGCGTAGTAATGCTTAGCCCTGCTTAATTAGTAGGTTTTCAAAAAAATAAAAAGAATAAAAAAGATGAGGATGGCTTTTCTTGTCAGAATCATGATAATAGTTAATAAATCGAGTCCGGACGGGTAATTTGCATTGGGAATGGAGTCCCCCTGTAGTGTTTCTGTCTGTTGATACCCTAGGTCCCGTGTCGATGGTGATCTGGTGATATCGAGAACTAGAAATCCACATGCATGAAGTGACATACTAAGGGTTGGAGCCCAGGTATGTCATGGAGTGATATATTGTGGGGCCAGAGTCCCCACATATGTCATAGTGTGGTATACTGTGGGTTTAAATTTCCATGTATATCGGTACCCTGGGCCTGAGTGCTCACGTGTATCATGTGGTGATATATGACTACGGTTGTTATCCCGGTATATCTTCGGTCTGGTATGCATTTTGGTTGGAGCCTCATGTATACCAAGATCTAGGTCCCAGCTGGGTATGAAAATGGATTCGAATCGCCGTTGCTTCTCGGAGAAGAAGACTCGATCGTTGCTCATCATCGTAGTAACAACTTGAATGAAGATAAGGTATCAAAATAAAGTAGGTTGGTAATTTAGATCTAGAGCAAGATAACTTTACTTTCTATAATTGCTTTTCCTCAAAACTTCTTATCTCTTGCAAGCCTTACCTTGTCCCTCTAGCCTGCATTTTTGAGTCTTCACCCCTCTTTTTCGTCGGGTCAGTCTTGTTGAATACTTTTGTACTTAGGGTTTGTTGAACCCTTGTTGCAGGTGAGTTTCATGGGCAGGAGTGCTTCGCATCCTGCTGCATGACAGTCATTGCGGAAAGTGACGATGAGTAGGATGTTTGGCTCTTGGGCAGAGCCTATCAACTGGTATTGTAATAAAGTTACTTACGGCTACTCCACTACTATCATGGTTTGTAATAATTAAACTTATGGTTTGTTAGCTTTGAAACTAAATAGTTTATAAACTTATGTTATTGCAATCCCTTCACTGTTTTACTCCGATATATCTTACTTGTGTAAAACTGTTGTAATACTGCAATGTCTCTTTGTAATGATTGATCCTGTTCGGAGAATCATGGATGATTCGGGATTTACCCGACAGACCTTTTAAGTCTCATGGCACACATTCATGTTTATTTGGAGTCTGTTTAGACAATAATAATGCATGTGGGCCATATAATTTAAGAGGCTCTGCCACACTTGCTTGCTAGGCAAGCTTTTGCTTGTATTAGGGCCAATGACATAGCTTTCAATGGTGCTTGTATTTATGCACCTCATGATCATGAGTGCCTCTTTTTAAGAGTGCTCCAAAGTATAACCATTGACTCTGTAATGATTCTAACAGCTTCTTGCTATTAAGCAATATATTTTTTACTTTTCAAAAAAAACGACCGAGAGAAAGAAGATGCATGAAAGGTAGTAAAATGTGCAGTACTTATAGAGAGTGAAAACTAAAGCTGCTGCAATATATGGCTCCTCCTCCTGCTCCTGGCATGGCCCATGGCGGACTACAATCAACGTGTGAGCAAGCAAGCAAGTACTCCTATTGAATCTGATTCTGATGCCTTGCCGTGGCAGCAACCACACACTGATCCGGCCACACACATGTCAGTATGTCTCGTGTGCCCGTGCCCTGCACCGCCTCTGCCTGGCTTCCGTTGCAGCGGCCCGCCGGCAGCCACAGCTCGATCGTCGGCAGGGGCATGGAGGCTATAGGATCTCTCACCCTCCACCTCTCATGGGACGAACCCGGATGCTAAAAGATTTTCTATTTGTATTTGTTTCTGTGCTAATATAGCATTCGCATTTATATTTAATTTTAATAATGTGTCTAGGAACAGAGCTAGAGCAAACCTGCCCGTAAGGTGCGCTTTGTTTTGTAAGTGCAAGGATTTTTGACATATATAGAGCTCTGTACCATAAAATCAGGCGGCATCACAGGAGTAATATCTCTGTACCTCTGCCCCCGTTGATGATATTGGACTAGAAAAGTACACCTATATTGATTCATCCCGGTCTAAAAACTGATTTCCTGATAAAAGTTATTGTGTGGTTCAAAGTGGTTATCTTTGATTCTGAGGCTACTCTCAAAATGAGAAGCTACTTTTTTCACCTCTCACTCTCTTAGTTCTTTGTAGAGAATCATTTCAGCCCTGCCAAACAGGGCCTAACTGAATTTCGTGTTTTTTCCTAATAAGCATCTTGCACTTTGCGATCTAGCCAATAGCATGAGTTTTCAAGTTTTCTATTTTGATTATGACAGACATAACTAAATAAATAATTACAACCAACTTTTATTTTCCACATTTGAGGCTTGACAGAGTTTGGCGACTTAATATAATATTAGAACCAAAATCCCGAGTTCAAATCAATCTCAATGATCAAGATCAAGAATCTTATTATGATTGGCTTTGCATTTGAAAGAACTACTTCTTGAAATGATGCCACTCGCTAGAATGATACCACATGTTAGTTCATAAGTTGCTATTTTTTTTCTACTCTCTCTGGTGGAATGTTCGAGTGGACCCACTCCGTTGTCCCACTAGAGCCCAACGTGAGCCCTGGCAGTGAGACCAAGCCTTCCCATGGTACCACCATGCAGTCTTCAACAGCCCACCAAAGGCCTTCGTGCCACCTTTCGCACTACCGTTTTCATCACCGGTTTCAAATGTTTTGAAAACGATATATCAACCAAAACTTGCATTGCTCGTACCAGTTGTTGGGGGCAAGAGAGATCTTGGCCACCTCCACCTCACCAAACCGGAAATCTCGTAATGATAGCGGTACGTGGAAGCTAAAATGTGCTATCGGTGCAATGAGACAGCATCCGGTATTCTTTGGAGGAACCAGGCAATGACACACCAATAGCCACTATCGGTGCTCTCCCGGACTATCGGTTCAGGACT
Organism: Bothriochloa decipiens; assembly: GCA_023333625.1. NCBI lineage: Eukaryota > Viridiplantae > Streptophyta > Magnoliopsida > Poales > Poaceae > Bothriochloa > Bothriochloa decipiens. The sequence continues at coordinate 27,520,736 of CM041647.1, read as the reverse complement.
ATCGGTGCTCTCCTGAACTTATCAGTGCTCTCCCGGACTATCGGTTCAGGACTATCGGTACTCTCTCGTGTCTATCGGTTCAGGACTATCGGTGCTCTCCTGGGTTTATCAGTTCAGGACTATCGGTTCAGGTTGTTGCTATTTTAGTTAAACGGTTAACCTTTTTCTTCAGGCGATGTGCAGGGAAAAAGGTGAGATTGGCACGGGCCGAGAGAGTCATCCACACGGGCCATCCCTGGTCGGTTGGTTGGAGACCGGTTGCACTTTTGTAATAAAAGATGGCTTTGCCCTTCCTCCGATGGAATATTCTAGGTATAGCTGGTAGGTGGGAGGGCAAACCGGCCATGTAAAAGCCTACAGGCCACTATAAATAGTCTCCCTAGATAGGATTGTAGAGGAGGAGATCATGAGTTTCAGAAGATCAGATCAATACATTTTTATCCGTCCATTTCGTATGTACTTTCGGTTATTTTACATATTCGGTTGTTCAAGTCTTGGCCTAGGGTTCCAAGGTTTAGGTTTAGAACAACACTAGTGAACCTCTGGATTAAAAGTACTTGTTCATCTCATATTCAATTACATGAAAGCCAAACTGGGACTTCCAGTTTCGAGAGACCATGCCAGCCTGTCTTGGTGTATCACGCTCTAGACGAGACTCTTCTGGTGATGTGTCTTATGTATCGCTCATCGTTAGAGGCACCGACTGAAGTGTTTCTATGTGCTAAAACACTACAAACGATGGTTGACTTAAGAAAAGTCGGTCAGCTAGCTAGGCTGATTTTTTGCCTGCCTTTTTTCTTATGAGTCATTAGGGGATGGGGAGAATTTTCCACTAATTAAATATATTACATTGGAGAGGTAATATAAACCACCGCTCAAGGGGATACACAACAGAGTACGCACACTTACAGCATAACACCACCAACAACACAACGATCTAGCTAGCTTGTTAGAGTTGTGGTGACCGCAATTGGTATCAAACACTACACAAATGAACCGAACACTAGCAAATTTGACAGCGTTGTTGAGGTTTAACACCAATGCAGTTCTAAGCCACCCACCAACGAGAATCCTACTGCCTGGGCCGGCAATCTCCAGCATTTGAATATGGTTACTCTACTTTTAAGAAATCGATTTTCACTTTTCATAACACTTTGCCTATTAGTATTTTCTTTATCCCATTCATTAGGATGTATATAGGAACATAATAAAGTAAATAAAGACTCTGGCGGCCTAGCTACTTACGGACTACGAAGTATTTAGGATAGAACTCCGTACAGATTCCGTATGTCTTGTTTGCTGGTGTCTGCAAAAAGTCATTTCCCGCCGTGGAGAGCAAATGCTACTGCGCTGCCCTAGCACTACTATACTGCACTAGCACCGTCTCGTCTCGTCGTCACCAACCTCCGTTCAGCGTCGCCATGATTATAAGCATGCTTGTTGCCTGCCTTCCTTCAGACAGCCACGATGGAGCACGTTAGGACAGAGGTTCAACCAAAGACGACACACGCGACACTGTGGCTAGGCTGGTGCAGGCAGTACGTAGAAGTAGCTCTCCTTTAATCCCTGGCCATTTTGGCGTTGCATAGTGTGGCATCTACTGCTGCACTAGCGAGAGCTTGACAACACAAGACAGCACAGCACAATACAACAAGCAAGCTGTGCTTTGCTCTCCTAAGGCCTTCTTTAGATTTCAAAATTGGCGTCGGAATTCCTGTAGTAAAATTTCTGTAGTATTTTATTTATATTTGATAAAAATTGTTTAAATTTTGATTAATTAGGCTTAAAATATTCGTCTCACAAAGTATAAAAAAACTGTATAATTAGTTTTTAATTTTATCTATATTTAGTACTCCATGTATGTGTCGATATTTTAATGTGACGGAGAATAGAAATTTAAATTTGGTGGCGGAATCTAAACAAGGCCTACGTTAGATTAGAAAGATAGATAGACGGGGAAGGACGATTGGATCGGATTGGATTGGAGCTGGAGCTGGAGCAGCACTGTGTGTGTGCTGTGATATGAACAAGTCTGACTAGGACTAGGAGACTCTAGGGTACTACGTGGAGCTGTGATCTGATCTCAGATGATGGCTGATGAAGGACTGAACGGAGGGTGGGCAAGGCCCTTGGCATGCATTGCAGTTGCAGCAGGGGCCAAAAAGACATTCTGGATTCAGATAATTGCCGGGCAAAGTGGCAAACCACATTACCACAGCGCCAGATGGGGTCCATAACCAGGCCGGGGCCAATCAGGCAGCCGATTCAGATCTAAATAAACTGGACCTCATCTGCTCTACCTGTACCCACCCATTGATACTCCCTCCCTTGCTTCTTGCCCATGCATATGCATGTGTTTGGTTGGGGTTTTCAGAGATTCTGGTCATTGGAAATGTGAGTTGTTCTTTCTTGCTCCCCTTCATTGAGACAAGGGGTAGGAAGAAGGAACAACTGAAAGCCCTTCCTTGAGACAAGAGGTAGGAGAAACTGAAAGGGGAAAAAAGTTTTTTTTTTCTGAAAAAGAAAACAAGATAGTGCTCTTCTGATGAAACCAATATTGAAATGAGGCATGAAACACCTGTGAGTAAACCCCTGAAATCCAATCTCATGCTGCAAAACTTGAGCTCCCCCAAGCCAAACCAAACAAAACCAAACCAAACCAAATCGAAAGCACTACTACTAATAATGCTGCCGCTAGTGTCCACTGCACGGCAGATCTTGTTGCATTACAGCAGGTTGGTGGTTGCAAACACACACCAGTACAGGAGTACACCGCAGCACAGCACGGCATTAAGTGGCTATCCATTTTGGGATCGCCTCGCCGTCTCGCCACATGCTCCCCTGCCCCCCTGCATGCCCACATCTCCGCTCCAGGCCCCAGCAGCAGCAGCCAGCACCACAAATAATTCAGGCTCCGGCTCCGGCTCCGGCCCAGGCCAGATTGCATTTGCATCTATTGTGGCTTCTTGACTTGTTATTGCCAACAACCATCTCTCTCACCAATCATTAGCCTAATCCAGTCATAAATTAGTAGATTCTTTCAGTTACAGACCTGCTAATAACAACCATGCACGGCAGCCAGCCATGTCAGATCACCAGCTGCAGCTACTGATCAATCACTAGTAGCCAATAGAGTACTCACTGGCTGACTAAAGAAACACCATAACAACAACAGTAGCATGATGAAAGGAACAACACATTAGCGAGCGGAAGAGTGGGTGATTATCAGTCCCACCTCCCACACCATCAGTCACTCGAGCACTAGCACTAGCAGGCTGCAGGCGCCAAGAACAAGAGCAGCTACAGAAATCAAGAAGAAAGGAAAAGAAATTCATGGAGACTCAGCATCAGTTTGGTTGATGGATGGATGGATGGAACAGTGGAATGCAATGCAGCTAATTAAGCTATAGCTAGATTGATGAGATCAGCAGCAGATTAACAAAGAAAATGCAAGGGTGAAGTGGCCGTCGTCGTCGTCGTCATCAGTGATTCAATCAGCATTAGACTCTTGATCAATGTCGTCCTGACACTGCTTGGTCGGCGTCGGCCGATCGTCAGTCCAGCCGCAGCTGCTGCTGCGGCGGCGGCGGGCTAAGGCTGGGGCTCCGCCCGTGCCCGCCGGGCTCCGGGAGTGGCATGCCGAGCTGCTGGCCGCCCTGATGCGGGTCGCCGTCGACGTGGCCGCCGCGCCGCGCCAGGGTGTGCTTGTTGTTGTGCATCCACACCTTGAGCACGCGCCGCTTGACGCCCACCTCCTGGCAGAAGCGCTGCACCGCCTCGTCGTCCAGCTTCTTCAGCCGCCACCCGGCCTCCTCCGCGAACCCCAGCATGCGGGCCTTCTGCTCCGCCGTGAACTTGGTCCGGAACCGCTTCCGGGCCGGCGGCTGCTGCCCGTGCGCCGGCCCCGGTCCCGGCGCGTGCGCGTCGTCGGACTCCGCGGACGCCGAGCTCTGGTGATGCTGCGGCGGCTGCTGATGGTGGTGGTGCATGGCGCTCAGCGGCATCACCATGCGCGTCGGCGCCGGGGGCAGCGCCGCCACCAGCAGCCCCCGGTGGTGGTGGTGCGCCGCGGCCAGCGGGCTCAGCGGGGGGTGGTGGTGGTGGTGCCCGTGCAGGTGCCGCGCGTCGCCGCCGCCAACGCCGCCCGGCGGCTCCTTCCAGTGGAAGTTGCGGTGGCACCCGCACGCCGAGCACCGGAGCGCGTCCAGCGACCCTTCCTCGCCCGCGGGCATGAACTCGCCGCACCCGTCAGTCGCGCTCCCGCCGATGGCCGCCGCGTGGTTCTTGAGGCACTCGCGGTACCTCACCCCAGCTGCTGCCCCGCCGCCGACTCCTGCACCGCCCACGGGCACCACCGCCAGCTGCCGGTTCTTGGGCTCCTCCGCCACCACGTCCGGCGGCGACATGTGCCGGCCGTTCGGGCCATGGTTATGCTCGTGGTGCCCGTGGTGCAGGCCCAGGTACGGCGAGCCTCCTCCTCCTCCGGCGTGCATTGCCATCGGCAGCTCGCCCTGCGTCCCGGAAAGATCCATGCCTTGCTGCTGTTCACTTCCTCCTCCTCCGCCGCCGCCGCAGCTTCTGTCTCGCCGCGCTGCAACAAATCTGCAATGGCGCGCGCACACACAAACAAACAATTGAAACAAACAAAACAAACTCGCGGAGCAGCAGGAATTTGGTGAAGTGAATGCCAAGACGACAGGCAGCTTGGAGGTTCCAAGCTAGCAATGATGTATGAGCAAACAAGAATCTGCCATGCCTTGGGACGCTCAAAAAGCGAGTGAAGAAGGAAGGGGGAGAAAAGGAAAAAGATTGATTCTTGGGGAGAGTGAGAGAACAAAAAGTGCTGAGGTTTGTGGACCTTGCGGTGGCCTTGGGATCTTGCAAGAAGATACCAGTTGCAAACTCCAAGATGGGGTTAACTCCTCCTCCACTGCTACTACTCCTAGGAGTATGTTTCATGGAAGCTCTCTTGGGCACCTCACCATGGCCATGCAGAAGAAGATCAGCAGTAGTAGAATGGTAGAGGAAGATGGTATGGATACAGATACAGTGGCTGCTCTCGGCAAAAGCTTTGCATTCACACCACTCCTCTTACTTGGGCTACTTGATTGGTGTGTATTGCTTTCCCTTGTGTACTCTTCAACAGAGGGACCAGCCTTTGAGCTTTGACCTCTATTCCTACTCTCCTACTCAGCATGTTAAACATTCTGTGCTGTTGTTGTGAGAAGAACAGAACAGCGTGGAAACAAAGGGGATGGACAAAAACACAAAGGTGAAGAAGAGATGGAACAAAAGAAGCAAACAATTTTCGCAAAGAAAATGAACAGGGAGGAAACAAACCTTTGTTGTGGCTGCCGCGAAGGGTTTAATCAGCAGGACGGCAAGGAGGGAGCGCTCATGCCTTGTCAACTCTTGGCCGCCATTGTTGGAAGAAAACCACTACTACAAACTACTGCAAAGCGGTAAGGAAAATACAGGGAAATGCCAAGGTTTAGAGGGCTATGAGCTAGATATGCATGGCCAATGGGGGGAGAGCTTGCTGTATGCCTCTGAGATGTGGTGCTGTGTAATATACTAATAAGAGAGGATGGGGGATGCAGCAAGAGAAATACTCCAAGCTTCTGCTGCTTGCTTTGCTTTGCTTGCACTGTCAGGAATCCAAGCTTGTTTCAGAGAGAGAGAGAGAGAGAGAGAGAGAGGCTGTGGGCAGTGGTGGCCCTGTGTGGTCTGTCAGAGCTGTACTCCTGCAATGGACAATGGTGAGAAGAGGGCCGGAGCTACAGGAGCTGCTGAGCGCGTCCATGGATGATGTCCCTAGCCAGATTTATTGAAAATATTTAGAATAATGAGTGTTTTGTTCAGTTCCTTTCTCCTATTTCCTTTCCTGTTTTCTGAGAAAGGGATCGGCTAGAAAACGAGTTTAAGCATTTAATTCCTTTTGTGCGCATTCGCAAAACACACACACCACATTATTATGCTGCATGATATACTTTCTTTTTGAAATAATTCCATACATTTCATCCTGTAAATTGAGTGTGGAGCATGGCTCTTGATTCCTTCTGTCACCTTCTCTTTGCGTCTGGAATATACAGATAATATCCTTTGTTTAAACTCAAAGAAATGGTTTGCTTTGCTTGTATTTATCCCTGGTATGGTATCCACAAGTATATTTATAACTAAAAACAGTCTATTATATATATTTCCCCCCTTTGTTTTGGTGTAGAAATATCTTGTTTCCATGGTTGAGCAAATTTATGCAAACACTATAAGTCTACATACTGCATATAGTTAATGATATTTATACACTATCTCCGTATTTTCAAGAATTGCTACTCTCAAATCATTTATGCCTCCCCATGAGAAAAAAGTACTAGAAGGAAAACCGAAGGTCACACCAGCAAAAGCAAGTTCTTCACCAATATTTTCCTGCCACCTGTGCTCAAGCTATTCCAATGAATGGAAGCTTCTTTTGGGGAGTCAAACTTGTCCAGAACAATGGGAGCAAGCATCAATCTCGCTAGTGGAAGCGAAATCACAGTTAGGATATAAATATTAGAGTAGAGTAAACGAATACTCCTTCAGGGACATACCCAACAGTTTTAATTTGCACCACATGTATCACTGTCATTCCCATCAGATTCTTATCATTTAGCAATCTGCGCATTATTTGGGTCATCAATTGCTGTATGGGCACTTGTGCAGAAAAAAATTAATCCAGGTCCACTAATCCTATCTTTACTTTGGATCATGTGCAAAACCCTTGGCTTTGCTGATGGTGAAATGTGTGGTGGCTAACACTGGTCTACTCACTGCACAACATTCTTCTGCCTGTGAAGAAAATTGACAGGTCTTCTTTTAAGGCTCAGGTGGGGATTACAGTAGAGATATGTGCTGTTCAGTGGGGTATATATATGGCGCTGTATTTACTAGTGACATTTAATTTGGCAGTTGGATGAGTGAGAGCTAGCTCATTTGAACGGCTGAAATTCCAGAGATGATTTTGGAAAGTATTTGTTAGAAATTCTTGTGGATCGTGCCTTGGCGGCCTTGGGCCATGCCGGACGAGCGGCCCATTTGGCCATCTATAGTCACAACCACAAAGGAGAAAGATGTGTTTTTTTACCTTCATATTTTGTAATTACCAAACAAAGATGGTGATGATGTGAATTTCTGAGATGAAAACTACTACCACAATCTACCAGCTTGCAAGTGCATCCAAATGCCCATGCATGTAAGATGCCAAATTGGAAATAATGTTGAACCTATCATTGTTAGAATTAGATTCTCTTTGAGGGAGAATAGAGAAAAAAAAATGGGGGGTCCTAATCGCTTGTGATTCCGATGAATATATAAAGTTGCTCGATCGTCATGCAAAGTGCACAAGGAATGATCTTTAAGGTACATTAGTACCCTCTATCTTTGAATGTCCTCTGGATCGGCTAGAATGCTCGGCCTTGATGTTAGAAGGCTGGATGGATCGATCGTCTTCTGCAATCTTTCTCTCTTAAGGATATAAAAAAGATGCATGGATGATCCGAGCTTCCTTTGCATGCGCTCCTTTTTATAATCCAACACGAATTTGGCTTGCAATCATTTGCATTATTCTTTCTTTCGGTTTTTGTTTTCTCCTCATCTATCTGATCCTTTGCATATCCGCATCACTTTATTCTTGAATACCTTGCGGTTTGCTTTATTCTTAGGCTAAAATCTAATTCCCAGTGGCCTTTTGGTGCCATCCTTTTTGGTCCTGTGCTGATTCGTTTCTTACTCTCGGAATTGTAGTTGATGCTGGTCTTGTGATGACCAGGAGTATTTATGACACAGATAAATGATTGGCAAAAGAATAGTACTCATCCCCGCAAAAAAAAAAGAATAGTACTCACAAAAAACATTTCCATGCATTTTTATAATCATTTTTAAAATGATATGTTAGGAAAAAAAATGCTACCAGTTTTTGAGGGATCGGTAGGGGAGGCCCCTACTTAATTTTTCATTATATATTTCTGTACAAATTGCAAGGCTATCAAAGTCCAAGAAGAAAAGAGTGAATACGTTTAAGAGATAATCTCTATCCACAAATTTAAAGAGATTTTTTACATTTTGCTTGGCCTTATTTTATACACCAATCCACGTTCAGATTGTTGGGAGAATTGCTTATTTGGCCCTAAAAAAGTTCGTTTACTTATTTGGCCTAACTTTTTTCGAACTTGTCTATTTGGCCCCAAAGTGAAAATTTGTTATTTATTTGGCCTTCCATCAGTTTGGAGGTGTTAACGGTGTTAAGTGCCATGTAAAAAGACCCTTTTGCTCTGCGGTAAAAAAATGTTAGCACACACCACGCAGGCCTGTTTGTCTCAATCTTCTCTATGACGTGTGGGCCCCACCTATCAGCTTCATCTTCAACCTCCGGCCGAGCCGCATTCATAGGCAAACAAGCAAGCAAGGAAGCTGCAGTGGCCACCGGCACCATGCGTCCATGCCCTGGGAGCTCGCGGCCTGGGCGGAGCACGCGGCCGGCGCGCGGAGCAGCAGCAGCATGCAGCCGGCGTAGCATGTTGCAGGTGCGCGGAGCAGCAGCACGTGGACGAGCAGGCGCAGCACGCCGGCTGGGAGCTCCACGCTGTCTGGGAACCACGAGCTGGCCATCGACGAGCCACAAGCAACAGTAGCAGCAGCTCGCCGCCATCGATGTGGAGTACCACACGGCACCTGGGCTGCGAGCTCCGCGCGCTGCCAAGGCCGTGAGATACGTGAAGGTTGTGTGCTCCGCGCGCCGCCTAGGCCGCTCGCCCACGTGCGCTGCTGTTGCTCGCCATCGACAGCCGTGGATGGTGCTCAGCAAGAGAAGATGAGGCGGAAGAAGAGCGGCAGGAGGAAGGGGCGGCGGCAGCGCAGGAGCTCGGGAGGAAGCGGCGCCCTGCTCCTCGGGAGGGCAGCAGCAGCGCCCCCTGGTCGCCTCCGTCTGGCGCCCCCAGGCTGGACCTCCTGCTCGTGAGAAGGCCGGCGGATCTCCACCCCCGGGCCACGAAGAGGTGTACGGTGGATCTGCACCTGGGGGCGGCGGCGGCGGCTCCGGCGGGCCGGCTGGAGCGGCGGCGGGCCGGCCATCCGCCATGACCGGTGGCTTCAGTTTTTTTTTGTTTTTCCGCCTGGAGTCGGGTCGGGGGAAGGGATGGCGGGGTCGGGGCGAAAGGGTGTCAGCCGGTGCTGTGTTGGATGGGTGAGGGGTAATTTTGTCTTTTCACATGCGCCGGAGTGGGCAACTAACAGGAAGGCCTGACGGAACCCGACGGAGGGCCAAATAAGTAACAAATTTTCACTTTGGGGCCAAATAGACAAGTTCGAAAAAAAATTAGGCCAAATAAATGACCGAACTTTTTTTAGGGCCAAATAAGCAATTCTCCCCAAATTGTTTGTAGTCTTCCCTTCCATCTAGCTAGCGGGAAGCTTGCATTGTCGGAGGTAGCTCTGTTTCTGGTATTGCAAATGGTCCAACATGTTTTTCTAACAATTTCCCTGAATATGTGACTGCCAAAAGCATTCCTGGCTTCGATGACCATGTCCAGTGGCCGGAGCTGGAGATTCCAGTGAATTGAAATAGCTTGCCAACAACTAGAGCTGAAAGGGCATTCAAAGAAGATCGAGATGCATACTTGTTTCTTCACGGTTAGCATTGCATAGAACACAGGAGTAACCTTGCAGGTATTTGTTTTCCTTTTGAGAAGATTTCTTGTATTCAGTGTTAGAAGAAAATTTGCTACCGTTGTTCCCAAAGTTTATCAAAGGGTTTTATTGCCACTGGTAATCTTATTAAAAGTAAGATTTATTGGCTATATGGAAGTTATACTGCTGGATTTTGTTTTTTCCTAGAAATGCCTTAACAGGACTACAAGAGTAACTTTTCTTTTACCAAATTACATTTCAAACAACGTTAAAAAAATGAGGACAGTATAAAATAGAAAGATGTTTGAAAATCAGTCCAGATCATCGCGGACAAAATCCCTGCGCCTTTGGATGCATGGTCCCGTTGGAGTGGTCCAGCTGATCAGGTGTGCCCCGCTTGAGAGAGAGAGGTCAGAGATGCAGCAAGAAGAGTGCACGCACCATTTGACTCTCTGTTTTCTCGTCCTAATTCTAATCCTAATTCTAAGCTTGGAGATCCGAGTCGTGTTGTCGCCCCAAGCCTCAAAAGAGGAGCCATATCTCCAACGCCAATCATGTGGCGTGCCCTACATGTTGCGTGTTTTGCTCTGCGGCCACAGGGATTTCTGTTGCCAACTTGCCATGCCATGCATTGACCTGGGAAAGAAAGAGAAAATAAAAAAGGTTAAGTTTTTGTCCTCATATTATGTGTTTTCTAGGGTAAAATGGAAATGAACATGGACGGTAAACAAAACATACGAAAAAATCGTTTTACACTGGTGGTAGCCTTAAGCCAACCGCGAGCGTAAATATTTACACAGGCAGTTGTCAAATAACACTGGTAAAACATTATGAATTTTTTTGACCGAAGTCAGCATAGAAATCCTATGTCTATATTTTTAATTTTTTTAATAATACAGACATGTTTACATTATGATTTTTTTTGATGGAAAACATCATCATTGACCTTTTTATATTGTGGTTCATAAAACAGCTAATAGAAACTAAAAAAAAATGTTCCCAGTTTTCCTCACAAGAAACCCCTCATGTAAGCTTTGATGTGACTACACTAAATAATTGCCCAGCTATCTGTATTAAAAACATGTTTAATTCCATTGGTCAAACTGGACTCGTGCTCTCCTTTGAGTCTTTCTTTACTTTTCCTCGTAGTCCAATAAATATGGATATAGATCTCTTGCCATTCTTTTTATTTTCCTTTTCTTTATTCCAAAAAGTCATGTTCCAAGTCCTTCACACGTTGCATCAGTTCTGAACTACAGCCGAATACATATTCATGCAAAATCCCAGAGACAGAAGATATGGTAGGATTTTCACTCCCAAGATGAAAAATGTTAGAGAAAATATGAATATTTTCAGGTTACAATGGATAAGGGAACAAAAATGTGTGTTACCGGTGGCCATGGTTTGAAGCATTTCAAAAGAAGCACCAACCACCAAAAGGATATACGGTTTGGAGCAAATTTACCTAATGTTTGACCAATTCTTTTCATCCAAGACTGAAATTTCATTTTAGGGAAAAAATCAGTTTCTGAATCTCATCATCCAAAAGGTATGGAATGGGTGGCTGTACAGCACAGTTGATCCTGATAATCCCAAACGCTTATCCCTTCTTAACCCCTCAATATGTTTTGATTGCAACGGCATGACAGGGACATGTCAAAAACATTGGTAATCACCGGGATTAATATGGTCGGCATGCATCGGATTCTTGGGACCGGCCGTGTATGGCTAACTTGTTGGGACCAATTGCAAATCGCTGTACAGAGGATCTCATAAAACACAAAGGGGTTATGTGCATCATCCCAATTTGTTGTTATGTCACAATCCTTGTTTCTTTTCCCCTGCAGCATGCTGGCTTCTCTTTCTTTATTTTTTCCCTTTTTGTTTCTAAAGCTGTTCTTAATGGCCATGCTACTTTCATAATTTTGTGATATCATATATCACTGCTTTCAACTATTTCGTTTGTTAAATGCAGACTAATATTGTTGGTTTATTAAGCACGTCGAATGGATGTAATCCACAAGCTTATTACAGAGTACAAGATTTGTGTTGGGGTTGACTGCAAGGTAGATAAAAATATCTACAAACTATCACTTAAAATATTTTGGCATGTTATTGAGTTGAATATTCTAATAAACCTTATATCACAGATTTTTATTTATTTGCGAAAAATCACCATCAAATCTCAAGGGCTTATACCTTATCATCACGTTAGGAATGTATGTATGACAGTCTTAGATAGTTAGATATTTGATTTGTGGATGCAAATCATCGCAAAAGAAAAATTAGAATAAGCTGGCCCCATGTCAGAAGTCAGAAGTCGAAAGCATAGCAAATCCGTGCACAAAATTCTTCAAAGAAAATCCTAAGAAAGGTGTGACAGGAATTGCCATTTTCGTCCATCCTTTTGGTATACATTACATAATACATGTAGCTATGGTTAGTTGAGTTACGTGGTGTGTTACTTGCAAGGGAGGTAACTAACCGGAATCCTTTGTCTTGTGTGTGATCATTTCCTTGGCGTTAAGACACATTAACACACCATCATCTCTAATAAATAAATAAAGATACCTTAACACCTTCTTCCAATGCAACTGGGATTAGTGTTTGGAGCTTCTTTAATGATTTTATGTGCTTTGGTTCGAGAGGGAGATACTAGATTTGGTTAGTTGGAACAATATTAAAAAACATGTGTACTTTGCCTTCAAAGTGTTGTCATAGATATGTGTGTGTGCCAAAGTTATGTGTGTACGTAAGCCCTGCTTAGTTGCCAGTGTTCCGTTCCGTTTTCTGTACTGTATTCCACAATCCACATCCGTCCGGCAGCAACACGACAACCATGAGTTTTTCTTCTATATTTTTAAGATAAGAAATATGAGATATACACACACCAACCCTTATACACACCCAAACTGGTTACCGCCAAGGCCTTGCTTGGTTAATCTCTTAATTTCTCAAACCTCTTGGAAGGGATAAAACGAGACTTCAACTTACAAGAAATTTAAATTCCCTCTGTTCATTTCTAATTCAACCATACAAACAAGTTTTTTTTATTCATTTATAATAATTCAAGTTTTTTGTTCTTCAAGTACATGTTGGGATTGAATTGTTGAACACATTTCTATGTTTTTCTTGCATCGTTCTCCCATTTTTGAAAAGGTTCCAAATCTATGTTACATGTTCGTTGTAAAAAAAAAACTACATAATCATGTTTTAGGAAGAGTAAAATGCATCCAAGGTACTTATACTATTGGTCTCCTCCCATCTAGGTACTCAAACTATGAAACCGACTATCTGGGTACCTGATCTATTGCCGATGCACACCAAAGGTCTAAAATTTGCCACGTCATGGTTAATTTTTTTAAAAAGACCCTATAGATTTTCTGTTCCTCACAATTAAGTCCTTCTTCTTCCCTGTGCTGCCCCCGTCGTGGCCCACATCACCCGCCCCGCGGCCGCGGTCAAGTCGGCCACCCAGGCGAGGCGCCGGCGCGAGGTTATTGGCCTCCGCCGCGAGCCGCACGTCCGTCGGTCGGCAGGGCGTCGAAATCGGCGCCAGGCTCCTCCGCGGCTTGCATCGACGGGAGCTCGATGACGAGCGGACGACGGCCAGGCGCGTCCGTGCGCGAGGGCGCAAGCTGCTGCCCATCGTGCTCGCGATTTCAAGTGCCAAGTGCATGCCGCCCGTGCGGGCCGTGTCCGACGCCCGTTAGTTGCTAGCTTACCGTAGAATCTCTTCCTCTCGAAAAGATTTGGAAGATTGTCGTAAAGCTGCAACCGTGGTTGGTTAATACAAGTGATGAATTTTATCAGCATTTTGTTCGACTGAATTTTCTCATCGGGTCGAAATTTTGATGGGCTGGCAGCTAGTTAGCTTAGCTCCTGGGCTCGTACGCACGCACGCAGCGGCGGCCCGCACGCGCTCGCGTGCTTGCGTGCCCGCATGTCACGGCGGCGGTTTGCAAGCACACGCCATGGGGTTCTCATGGAAGTTAGGCGGCACGCGGACGCGGTGTCCACCATGACCACGCGCGCTCGCCGGGTCAGGTGCCGACGGGGAGTGGTACACGTTGTCGCGCTGCAGCTGCATGCTCCCATGCGCGAGGCCGGCCGTATTCGGGCCGCCGCCCTCCGCCGCCGCCGCCCTGGCTGTGCAGCCTGACACGCCTGCGACCCGGCGGCGGTGCAGTGCTTCGACGCACACGGGCAACGCGACGCACACGGGAAACGACGAAGAAGGGACCTCATCGTCGGCAGGGCGGACCTCACCTTGCTCCCGCGGACGGGGCGGAGCGGCGCGCGAGCGTCCGGCCGGCGGCGGGGAGCTCGCGGGGCGCGCTCCCGGCGGGGGCTGATGGCGCGCGGAGGCAGAGCGCGCATGCGTCGCGGCCTCCGAGCGGGGCGGAGGAGGAAGGAGCTAAATGCGAGAAACAGAAAATCTATAGGGTCTTTTGTAAAAAAATTAACGATGACATGGCATATTTTACACCTTTGGTGTGTATTGCGAATAGATCAGGTACCTAGATAGTCTAGTCGGCTTTATAGTTTAAGTACTTGACTGGTAGGAGGCCAATAGTTTGAGTACTGTGAATGTATTTTAGTCTTTTATGAACCATTTCAAAGTTTAAGTTAATAAAGGTCTCATGCTTGTTTAGATTTTTACTCATATCTACCTTAATCTATACGTGTTGGAGTAGATTAGGGTAAAACTAAGATTATTTTACATCTCAATCTACTTCATTCCGCATGGAATATAGATATGAGAGCACCAAACAAATCCTCAAGAGATGTATCTATGCCTATTTATAAAGAGGCAAATTTCTTCACCTCTTTTTTCTTTCACCTCTCTGTGTCCTATATGTTTACGGTTAAAAAATCATAATTGAAATCATAATACCTATTAATAAATCTTCAAAATTTCTAACACTTTTTTTGTCCGCTCTTTTAATTTTTGTCCGCTCTTTTTTTTATTCCGTTTTATGTCAGCTGGCGAAAAGAACAAAAATACCATTATCATTATCATTAGGATTTGAACTTTGGTCTCCGCTGTTCAATTACAGGATGCTACTACCACAATACAAGGGGTCACATGATGCATAAATAAAAAAAAAGACTTACATGATGCTAAACGAAACTTTTTATTTAACTTCGTAACAATTTCAAATATTCATATCCGCTAGCCAAACAAAAATACTATAAAAATATAGTATTAATAAGTATATATATATGTATATGTATATAGATCAGAATAATCTAGCAAGACAACAAAATATAAATAATAAATTAAACTATAAAAATTTGGTATTACTTGTATTAAAATAATCTAGCAAGAAACAAATATAACTATAAAAATATGATATTGCATATATTAAAATAATTTTGCATATATTATATATAATAGTATTAAGATATACCTACGGCTATACCTAGAACTACTTTTATACAGCTGGCTATAGAATAATTTCATTTGTAGCCATGATAATTACAATATTAATTTATAAGACTATAGTAAATACTTACTATATGATTTACTATAACATCATGGTAAATATCCTCATTGTTACAGTAACATAATTATCGTAAATATTTATTTATAGTTATTATATTATATTATTATAAATAGAGGTCAATAAGTACTAATTAGTTCTAATGGCCATCCATTGATATGTCTATGAAGCTACTAATTAGTTTCCGTCGAGAATGATAGTCCATATTTATTTTTTTTAATTAGGTTACATAATCACCAAAAGACATACTCCCGCTTTATTCATTTGTTGGGGTCGTTTTAGGGTCAGGCCAAATGACCAAGGAGGAGCGGCGCACGTAATGTTGCCCATTAATAGCTGCTTTCTTTTAATTTCGCTGGTGACTGTTGAATTAACTCGGCCAATGACGAGGCGTATGAGCCTGGGATGAGGTGAAAACCACGGTCCTAGCTTAAACGACTCTGATTCTTGAAGATTTTTTGGTAAGATGACTTTGATGAATGGACGGAGGAAGTGATATAAAATATAAATTTTAGTTGGTATTAACTGTGGCTGCTGTGTCACCCACTTGCACCTCTTCTCAATACGTCTCTATGAACCAATTAGCAAGCAAAGGGCGACCGACCTTATAATTATTTTATTTATTTAACGTTAGCTTAAATGTAATTAATAAATTCAATAAAAATATTTAAAACTATCGGTATAGGAATTATGTAATAGACATACGTCCCGTTGTAACACACAGATATTTTTGCTAATACAACTAATAAAATTATAAAAATAAACATCACATCGGACAGAACAGATACGCTTTTCTATATACTCCCAAAAGAAGAGATACGCATGGCTATATAATCCCAGTGACAAGTTTTAAATTTCTTGGATTTTTTGAAAAATGAAACCGATGTCACAATCAGATTACAAGTCCAAGTTTCGTAATCGCTTGAATTATCTTCAAAGAATGTGTTCATAAACAAACCACCTACGTGGCATTCAACACCTGATTCTGCTCGTTATTAACTTTGATAATTGTATACCACGAGTTCGTAATTTGAATAGTTTTTGTTGCAGACAAATATAAAAATAATAAAACGCATTAAGAAGCACAAAAGAAACGAGAAAGAAATGTGGTTACACAATCAGCTGGGCCTACTGCTACTAGTGCGTTAAAGCCCAAAGGGTCTTCGGCACCCAAGGGTCCAGCCCATTTATCACCCACCTTGCAGAACAGTGAGTGAAGCAGCAGACACAACGAGAATCTGAGGCTTATATCAGTACCATCTGAGATAGCAAGATTCATCCACTAATTCTCAAAAGCACATCAATCAGACATTCAGCATACACATCAGGTCTCACTCATTAAAACTTTCTTGGTTGCTCCGATCTTTTGCCACAAAACCAAATTCTTACTCAGGTTAGTGATCAGCATTCAGTTTAGTCAAAAGGGCCACTTATCAGCACTTCGAACAGTGGTTCTTTTCCTTTGCCACGAAATTGGAATCCTCACATACATTTCAAAATCCGTCAGTAACCTCGAGAAACGTTAAAATACACATACACCGATTCGCAGTTTGAGAAAAGTGATGCACAACAGGTACAAAGAATTGTAAAAAATATGGAGGTAACTTCGTCGATTGGGCCTATGCTAATGTACAACACATAATTGTATCTTTTCATTCCAGCTTCTCAAGCTCCCCCATCCTCTCTATAATTGCCTGAAAAAGAAACAAGGGATTAGAATGAATATGCAACTATAAAGTAATAAAGTAAGAAAAAGCATATATTAAGTTTTCCAGTAAGTTTGTAAGTTGCAATAAAGATCTCTGGTGAAACAAAATGCACACAAGATTCTATGCACATATATATTAGGTCCCACCTGGCGGAGCTCTGCTCAGCTTTAGCTCTGACTCCTCCATGGGCTGTGGCAAGTATCTCTTTTCTCAAAATAAACTAGGATCTCTTTTCTCAAAATAAACTAGGAGCCGTTTTTGGCTTCACTGGTTCTGGCTGACTGGCTCCAGCTCCTTTGCACACTCTAGCAATGAGCAGGAGCCAAGGCATGCCAAATGGGGCCTAAAAGGGATGCAAGTGGTGATTCTAGTTTACTAATTTAGTTTATTTGCTTCCCTACATGCATGGGTCCATCCATGAAGTTAACTAAGGTCAACCCAATGACACAAGGCCATAAGAAACAAAACCTGCATCCCTAGTGTCGATTCATAGTAAAGCTGCAAACAACGGTGCATTTAACCTAGAATTATCTGGGAGTAGCAAATTTATAGAACACACTGATACTTGGGCCGTGCCATAGTTTCACTATTTAGTTCAAGACATTATTAACATCAATCATCCTGAAGTAGTGCAGGCACAAGTTCAATAAGAGAATGCTTCTGGAAAGACCGTATAAAATGCTGAAAACCTTTCAGTATTCTGTAGAATCACAGGTACTATGTTATTTTTTTAGTACAGGACAAATAAGAGCAGCTACATTTAGGAAAGCAGAGAAATGCTTTGTAATGGAATACCAAGCTATGCCATCACACTATTTCGAAAATCATATTCAGTTTGGACTCCATGCAGATTGAAAATACTGATACATTCCGTTAATCTCATTTAAGGTAGAATACTTGCACAAAAGACATACTTCTATCATTCTAGAACTTATAGTGATACTATCTAACATAGTAGCACCTAAAATGTACCTGACTTTTCAGTAAAAGAAATTATTAATTGATATTCTAAGTATATTCGGTTGAATCATATACTGGGAAGACAATGGATGCTTCCATCAATATTTTTGATACAAATACCTAAACATAAAGATGGCAATGAATTTGTATTATGATGGGAAAAGTCATACCCTTTTGCTTGTTTCTTGAAGCTCTCCAGCAAGAATGAACTCATCCAGTATCAAGTAGACCTACAGCACATAGCCAAAAGTTCAAGAAGCAAATTCACAAATGATAGATAGATACTTTAATATGGTTTGTGAAAGACAAAACTAGAAGCAAAAATAAGTCACATTTTGTCTTGATTGTAGGAAAAAAAAAATGAAGTTTAATGTTTATTTCCAAATATTCAGTTCTAAATAGACTGTTGTGAAAATTTCTTTCCTATTGCCTAATGCAAATACAGTTAGTTTTGACAATATAGAGAATGGCTTTTGGTGATCATACGTGCAACCTCCCAAAGCTTAGATAACTGTTTATTGAAACACTAGAACTCTAAAGCACTGTCAAAATACATATTTAAAATTATCATTTGACAACCAGAAGGTACTATATTGACATATAAAAGAATCATGACAAAAATCAGAGTACTAGAAAACAGGGAAATAACTAAAAGGTTATTATAAGTCTAAATAGCTCAGCATGTCATGTATGCAGGAGTAACAGCTTATAAGTTATAATGCTAGCAGTTTCCCAATGGACTCTTTTATCATCTATGCACAAGTACCTAACATCTCAATGAGTGCCAGGTGACAAACACAACTAACACCAAACATGTAAACATCTTAGCAGAATGCAATGGTGCTAGCACATATGCATGATTTTGGGCTCAGAGAATGTTTAAACCTAACATCTTAAATAGCTTTCAGTTGACAAAAGAAACACTTTTCAGTACAGTTATCTAAACTGCATAACAGATTACATGTCAACACAATGAGTGACAGCAGGGTTTTTTTAAAGAAGTATTAGCTGGAATACAGTAGCAGCACTAGCACAATACATGCAAATTTAGTCACCAATGAACTTGTTGAGAAAAGAGAACATTTAGATGGAAAATACTCTTTTAAAGTTTAAATACAAGATGTGAAAAGATCAAAAGTATTGAACTATTATAGATTGCTAGATTAGCCTAGTGAGTTACCTTGTGGAAGTTAAATACTAAATCAAGTTCACACACATTGCTGAAGAAATGGTCTAATATCTCGACAAACAAATGGATACACTCCAAGTATGCCAATTCATTGTCAGTGATGTCCACGCACATAGAGAAAAAAAGTCCTGCATATCTCCTGTAGATAACTTTGTGTGTGCGGAACTGCAAGAGAAATCCCACATCAGTTACAAGAGTTAGAACAAACAGTGAAATTGAGGACTTTTTCTTTTACTGTCGTACAGAGACCTGTATGAATGAAAAAGGAGCAGCAAGAGGATGACAGATGACAGCAAAAAAAGTTGGTATGAATGTAATGTCCTCATCGATAGAAACATTGTTATTTGCCACATATTCACGCACTAACTTACATCTCCATCCTAACTCACATCTTCTAAATCAACAGTGAGCAAGATTTGATCTTGCCTTTTGACAAGTTCAAGAACATGGACTTTATGATTCTCGCTGAAGATTGGCAAAATTGACACAACATCTCGATTTTGTTTTGCTATACCGAGTTAAAAGCTATGCATACTGCATGAGAGTTAAATTGGGCTCACTAAATAAAGACAAGATAGGCATGAAACAGAAACCCTGACTAGAATTCTTTTCAAAGGTTAGTGATGATGCAATCAAGTGTTTCAAAGGTATGGAAACGCATTATAAATTCGAATTTCCTTTAGATATTCACAATCTTCTATTCAAGCATGGGTCCTTTGGATCTATTTGTAGCCTACGAAGAGTGAACCTATTGTGTAAAACTTAAAAGAGTTTAGACATGCCACATGCATGAGCATAACCACTGTGATGTTCCTAGTTAGCAGCCTAATATGGAGAGATTCTTCAGCAAAACTTAAATTGCTTAACTCTCGATTGTAGGTGTTAAAAGCAAATGTTCTTATTTTAACCATCCATCTGACCATCTCAATCAGTTATGTGTATCACGTGTTACACAGCCACCACTACAAATTTAGCAACTTATTAGCGTGCCAAACTGATTCTTTAGCTCAGAACAGCAATTATGAATTATCCCGTTCTTCCAAACAACATCCCCAATCTAACGAGAAAACACCCTGACCACACCTGGGATCCAAATCAAGAGCCCGAACCACCCACCTCGACGAAGTTGGTGAACTTGGGGTCCCGGTTGACCACGAGCCGATGCACCTGGATTCACAGCAACCAAGAACCAAGAAACACCACCACGGGGTCAGCAACACCCAAACCAAAGCCGGAGCCAGAATCCGGCGCCAAGACCAAATCTTTCTTCCCCACCAGCAGAGGCTCACCTCGTACTCGACCTTGTGCTTCTCGGAGTCCTCGAGCGGGACGTAGTACTTGGCCAGCCGCGTCTTCCCCTGCCGGTTCTGCAGCAGGATGAACCGGATCTGCACCGGCGAGGCAGATCGAACCAAAATGAGGAACAGGAAAGAATCAAAGAACGTATTGGGGAAATCGGATGCGGTTGGTTACCATGGCGGAGGACAGCGAGGATGCCTGAGAATTGGAGAAGGGCAGGAGCGTGATCTGGGAGCGAGGGGGGAAATGAGTTCGAGTTTTCGTTTCTCTGTTCTTCCGGATCGCAGTTTCGCAGTATGCTGAAAAGTCTCTCAGTTATTAGGCTGTCCAATGTAAAAGGTTGGCATGTTTGTTCCAGTACGATTTTTCAAAGATTTTGAACGTCTGCAGTCTGAATTTATACATTAGCCGCGTTTAGGCTCCGGAAAATTTTCCTTGATCTGTTTTCTTTTTTTTTTTGAAATTGAACTATCCATGGCCAACCGACTGCACCGAGACATTCCAAAAAAAGCTGTCTAAACACTTTCTTAGAATATTACTGTTCTTCAAAGGTCACGTTTAAGAAATCAATGATGGTTCTAATAAACATCAACGAGAAAAGCTAAATTATCTGGCAAGAATTTTGCCTATGCAAAAGCCTCTTTTACCTTTCGCATACTTAGGGCTACCTCTTGGAATCACGACCAAAGTTAGATGAATTTCTTCTCTTTGTATAAATATAAATGTAAAAGAATATTAGTGTCACCAATTTTCTCTCCTAATATTAGAGTCTACAAATGTAGCTTTCTTATCTCTGTCGACCTTTTACCTGAGTACCTTCACTCTACTAGCTTTTCTTAGAGCAACTCTAATAATTTTATATTTTTTGTTTAGCAAAATATGGAGTTTGCCAATTCTCAAATTAATATGAGGAGGAGAAATAAAGGTTACCTCCAAGGCAACATTGACTTGCTAAAATCCAAAAAAGGAAACTCGGCGGCGCGGGAGGGAAGAGCACGCGTGGGAGTAATGCGCGAGACGGAATGCCAAGCCGATCGTGAGCTTGCATATATGCCAATCCATCCCAGGATTTTGCCAAGTTAACAAAAATGTAAAACTCATTTGCAAAACTGTTGGATAGGAGTTTTGTAGACATTTTTGCAAAAACTAGAATGTAAAGTCCATTTACAAAACTGTTGGAGTTGCTCTTAGCAAATAGATAGATACAAAAAACACAGACATAAACGCAAGAAACTTCCAAAAGTAGCATGAGAAAATAGCTTGTTTGCGAAGGGAAGGTGGGTTTTGAGTCACTGATCTCAAACACACACACACTAAAGCCCTAATGCTAAAAAGTTTCAGATGTTCTACAATAAAAAAGGCATTGTTGCTTAAGTCTGATTTAGGAAAAATTGTATTCAAATGAAAAAAAGTTGCCAGACCACATAAACAAAGGTTCACTTTGGTGGAGAGAAAGTTTAAAGAATTTGGAATCCTTAAAAGAGATATCATTGTTGCAACTAAGAAATGGAGAAGTTGCTTATTTTAGATAGACAAATGGAGTGTTGAGGTCGTGGGAGACAAATTTGTAAAACAACAATCTTTTGCAAAGAATAAGTACATTTCATCTAGAGCTTTCTCACAAGAGTTTTCCACTGTTATTTCACTTACCCCTTTTTAGAGGCTACTTTTAGCTAGTTACATCTCATTATTTCTCCAGTGGAGGAGACATAATTGACATGATATATGGGGATATGTTTGGGGATCAAACTCATACAAAGTTCTAGTAGGACATCCTCAAGTTCATGGTGTTTACAAGTGGCTCTAGGAATCCTTTTGTCAGCTAAAGCAAAAGCATAATGTTTTGTTTTGGTTACAAAAGATAGGCTAAGCGTGAGGAACACTCTTAGAACAACAAACACTGAGATCAAACTCCTCATCATCTGAAGCATATACAGAATTCTAGTAGGCCATCCTAAAGTTCATGGTGTTTTCAAGTGGATCTAGGATCCTCTTGTTATAAAAAGCATAAGGTTATCTTTTGGGCGTACTAATCAAAGATAAGTACAAGGAGCACTCTTAGAAGGAGAAACAAACACGAGCACTCTTGTAAGGAGAAACAAACACTTCAAATCTTTATGAATGTGTCCTTTATTGTCACCTAGTAGTAGAGGAAACCTTAGAGCACCTGTTTCTAAGCTACCTTTTTGCAAGATCTTGCTAGAGCCTATTAAAATAAATGTTAACATTATTCTTACACATGTCAGTTTCTAGAAATATTTACCTCCTTTAATGATATGATTCAATCACAGTTTTTTATGAATGCAATCATTCTTCTATGTTGGACAACCACCAGAAATGACAGAATTTTCAGAGGAGTTAAAATGAATCTTTATGGCTGCAAGATTAATTTTACTAAGAAAATCTCACTACTATCCTTTAGGGTAAAGTCAAAATTTCAATAGCGTTTTAACTTATGGATCTAAAATATGTTATAACTTGTTGGTTTGTGCTTATTTTCTTTGTCTCCTTTGTTTCTTGAACTTTCTTGTATTTTCTTTGTCCCCCACGCTTTTTGTCCCCTAACACTTATTTATTTAAATGATTTCAGCTATATATGTCATTTTCCAGTCGTGATATGATCGGTATATACTCCCTCAGTGCCAAAATGTCTGCCGTCTTCGGTTTTCGTGCCATAAGTTTGACTTAACTAGATTCAAAGTTCTTTCTAATAATACTAATTATGTATCATAAATATTAATATTTTTTAATATATAATTGCCGATAGTTGTTTTCTGGGAAGCGCAAACGATAAACATTTTGGAACGGAGGGAATATGTCAGTTCCCATTTGTACTTTTTGATTGTGTGAACACGAGTACTACTTGAGCAAATAAAACAACAAACAAGTACAATACAAAAGTATACAATTGAGATAGATATCTAGTAGAGGAGGAGTGGAGGACTCGTGGATAGCTAGGTGAGAAGCTAGCCGGGAACCTAGTTACCACCATTTACTTATCGGAGCAAGTTGTTCCCATTGGATAGTGTTCACTTGAAAGATTGGTCCATATCATATAATTCCATATCTAGATAGCTTTGGCAATTTATTTGTCAGGATTATCTGTATGAAATGTATATATACTTGATTTCCGGAAGAGTTATTGAGTTATTCATCATATCTGTTCGGCCATTTGTTGGTCTGCCATTATTCATTTTCAAACAGGTCATTTATTTGTCATTTTGGGAAGAAGATGATCTAATACTCCATATTGAGAGCCGGTCTTCACATTTTGGGAAGAAGATGATCTAATACTCCATATTGAGAGCCGGTCTTCAAACAGGTCATTTATTTGTCATTTTGGGAAGAAGATGATCTAATACTTTTGGTGAAAAAGATACCTTCTGATCTTCTTAATTGGATTTGCAGATATAGACATTATATACCAGACATGTTTTTTTTGACCGAAATATACCGGACATGTTGCTAGCAAAAATAAAGAGCGAGGAATTAATGGCTCATTAGAGTCTGCACGAGATACAGAAAACATATTGGGGCGTACAAAGAGAGTGAAAAATATTGAATTGTATTCAAATAACTCTTGAAATGATAATTTAGAAACAATATATAGCTATCTCAAAATTTATCAACCTAGTTAATCCACGGTTATGTATCATCAAATGAAATTGTTAAAAGCAAGTGGTTTGAGACTCGTGCCGTGGTGAACACGAAAATGGGAAAGTGGACATACATGCAGTCATGCACACGCGTAGAAACCACACCACAACGGACACGGGAGCGAGAGTACCATAGTGCCGGGCACAAGTCGTCCGTCGAGATATTTTGAGGCACAGGCTTTTATTTCCACCTAATAAAACCTACCGAAAAGCGATCGAGCAGTGCCCTCCTTTTTGTTTCTCCAGCAGCTTCCTTAATTCGTCCCTCGTCGCCGGTGTGCGCGCGTGGGTGTGCATTCATGAAGATCGGGTGCGACGTGTGCGAGCGCGCGGAGGCGGCGGTGCTGTGCTGCGCCGACGAGGCCGCGCTCTGCCGCAGCTGCGACGCAGCCGTCCACTCCGCCAACAAGCTCGCCGGCAGGCACCACCACGTCGCGCTGCTCCGGTCCACCGCTCGCTACCCCTCGCCCAGTCCCATCGCCTACGACGGCGCCAGCGTCGGCCACCCCGCCTGTGACATCTGCCAGGTACCTGCTAACCTACGTATTCTCCCAGCCAACGGCCGAATGAGTTCAGGTCGATCAATTAGCAATAGTACAATTTTATAACTAGTTCTAGATACAGCATAAGAGGTTGCAAATTGCAATGGCCTTGTATGCAGATGGTTTTTTTTGATGAAACAGGAGGGGCAAAGCCCCTACTGGAATTTTATTAAAAACAAGAACGGGTCTTTACAAACTTGACATGAAAAAACAAAGAACGTGAGAAAAAAAATAGCTAAAATTACACAAAGTTGTCTAGCCATTGATCTATTTTTGGTCGGTAGGCTGCCTTTGCTCTAAGAATAACCAGAGCAAACTTCTTTCAAAATACCATTGTATATCTTGGAATTGAATAAGCCAAACTTCTGAAAATCAAGTTATTTCTCATCATCCAAATAGCCTAGCACATTATTATAATGATCTCCATGAAGAAGGGGACCTGCAATTGACCTCTGATGCTTTCCATAATATCAAAAATATTATCAGTGTTGGGGATGTATACATTGATTTTGTCCCAGCACACCAGAGCAAAGGGGCAATGAAAGAGCATATGCAAAATGTCCTCCTCAATATCAAGAGTATAAAGGACACATGAGTGATCTTCAAGAGCCATACCACAGCCTCTTAACAGGGTTCTTGTGCTTAATCTGTCATTAAGGATGAGACCGAAGAAAAGCTTCCTCTTGTTCTGACAGCAGGATAACCATAACCATTTGAAGGAACGATGGATTGTCTGATGACCAATGAGATGCTTATAAACTTTTGTTGAAGAGAAGAAAGAGGAGCCCTATGAATAAAACCAAACATCATTGCTGTTATTGAAATGCAGAGACTGGAGTTGAGCTCTGAAAACTTAGAACTGCTCAAAGGCTTCAACAGAGAGAGGCAGGTGAAAGAGATCCTCTAGATTTGTCATGGTTGCAGCAGCATAGAGAGTGATGTATTTGGATTTGGCATAGGAAAAAAGGTGAGGGAAGAGTTGAGACCAAAGATTAGAGGTCCAATTGTCAAGCCAGAGATGGACAGTGGAACCATTAAAGCCAGAGATGGACAGTGGAACCATTATGGATCCCCACTGAAGTGAGATCCTAAAAAGAAGGTAAAACTTTTAAGATGTCCCTCCACCAAAAGGATCCTCTGAAAGGTTTCTCAGAGAGATTCAGAGGAAGATTATTTCTGGAGTAGTAATGGTGCCAAACAAGTTGCACCCATGGGACAGGGGCTTTATTATAGAATTTATGCAGGTGCTTCATCAAAAGGCTTTCATTCTGAGTCTGTAGATCCAACACTCCTAGACCTCCTTCAATCTTGGGCTTCCAAACCATGGGCCAAGCTGCCTTAGATGGTTTTTTGCTATTAAGATCAGAACCTCTCCAAAGACAATGCTTTCTAAATTTATCAATTTGGTTGATAACTCTTTTTGGAAGAAGGAAAGTGCACATGGTGAAGGCGGGAAGTGCAGTTAGAACAACATTGACTAGCTGTAACCTTCCAGCTTCAGAGAGAAGATTTGAAAAGTTAACCATTCTTCTCTCACATTTAGTAACCAAGGGCCAGAAGTAAGCTACTGAGGGCTTTGCATGACTAAGAGGAAGACCCAGGTAGGTGAAGGGTAGAGTTTGCCTGGAGCAACCAAGAGTGGAGACAGGATATCTAACCTCTCCTCAGTGATATTGATTGGAGCAATAAAGGATTTTTCAAAGTTCACCTTTAGACCAGTTCATTCAGCAAAGTCATGCAGGATGTCCTTGAGATGATGGAGCTGATTAAGGTCCCCTTCCATAAATATGAGGGTGTCATCAGCATATTGCAGGATAGGGAAATCATTATCAAAAGGGAGAGGAAGAGGGAGATGCAAGAGAATGTTGTTTCTAGCCTGATTAAGGACTGACTGGAGTAAATCAGCAGACAAGATAAAAAACAAAGGTGAGAGAGGATCACCTTGCCTAACCCCCCTCTTACAGTGAAAGACTTTACCAGGAGACCCATTTAGAAGCACTGATGAGGTTCCAGAATTGAAAATAAGCTTCATCCAATTTATCCATTTTGCAGGGAATCCTTTGTGTTCCATAACTTGTAGCATCAACTCATGCTCTACTTTGTCAAATGCCTTCGTAAAATCTAGCTTGAGGATAATAATCTCCTTTTTTGATTGATGACACATATGAAGATATTCCAGAGCCCAAGCTACACAATCCTGAATAGTTCTGTTCCTGACAAAGCCATATTGATTCTTGTGGATGATTGAGGGGAGCAAGGGCTGTAGCCTATTTGCAAGAAGTTTGGTAAGAAGTTTGGTAGAATTATTTAACAGAGATATGGGTCTGAAATCAGAAACTTTAAGAGGGTCATCTTTTTTTGGAATAAGGGTGATATAGGAGCCATTGATACTCTGTAAGCAAATATTTTCAGGGTGGAAAGCATGGCAAAGGGAATAGAAGCCCTCTTTTACTATGTGCCAATATTTCTTGAGGAAGTCTGTGTTAAAGCCACCAGTACCAGGTGACTTATCAGAGGGAAGGTTCTTAATAGCGCCATCAATTTCCTCTTGTGAAAACTCAGTAATCAGGCTAGATAAATCAATTGAATTATCCAGAAGTGTAGGTAGATCAAAGGAAAGACCATTGAAATTACTAGTTCCTAGTCTTTCTTTAAAAGAGTGCCAAATCAAATCAGCCTTCTCAGCATGGTTGAAAAGATCCTCACCTTGATCATTGATGAGATGGGTGATAAGGTTCCTCCTATACTTAACTGTGGCATTGGCATGAAAAAAATTGGTATTAGCATCACCAAGAGTTGCCATTTCACTGTACCCCTCTGCTTCCAATAGGCCTTTTGCTACTGCAGAAGGGAAATTAGCTTTTGCTCTAGAATGGTTCTAAAATTCCATTCTACTAAAGACAAGTCTCTAAAATCCTCCAGATAATTGATGAAATCAAGCATGATCTTAACATTCATGATATTCTGTTTCAGGTTGGAAAGGGTCGAGTTCCATAACTTGAGAGTCTTTCTTAAGTTTTTGAACTTAGCTGTGACTAGTTTAGCAGCATCTTGATGTTGATACTCTATATGTCATCCAAGCAGGACTTGGTCCAGGAAATCCTCATGTTGCATCCAAAAGTTCTCAAATCTGAAATATGAGATTTGGGGATGGCAGTAGAAATAGAGAAAAGACAGGGGATATGATCAGAGGTCTCAGCAGTCAAAGATTGAACATTAGTGACAGGGTAATTCAAGGTCCAACTACTAGAGGTAAAGAACCAATCAAGTCTTTCTAAGAGGGGGGTTGTTGCTTATTTGACCAAGTAAATCTTTTTCCTTTGAGAGGTAGCTCTATTAACCCAAGGGCACTAATTGCACTATTGAACATGAACATTTCTACATGATCAACTCCATCCCTGTTCCTGTCAGCAGGGCTTCTGTAAAGATTGAAGTCCCCCAAAATGATCCAGTCAACATGATCAGGCATTTGGATATTTTTAAACCATTGGATAAAATCTCTTGCTCTGGGGGTGCAAGGGGCATAAACATTTGTTAAAAGCCATGAAGCATTGTTATGCAGGGAAGAGAATTCAACAGAGGTGGCATAAGAATTCTAAAAAACCATTGTTCTATTGAGAATAGAGCTCTTCCAAATGATAATAGAGCCACCAGAAGCTCCATTGGCAGGAAGAAAAACAAAAGAATCAAAAGAGGGTGGACAAAAATTTCTGATATAAGACAAATCAAAAAGAGCATTCCACTTCTTGTTAGAGTTAAGACCCTTCCAGGATAAACTATTCTAACTTTTTACATTCATTATTGAAACATAAAATCTAAAGAAAGATGAACTAGGAAGACATCAATTCATGGCAGCATTCGAAGGCCCATCCTCAGATTGAGACTTCTTGTTCTTCTGGCTAGGCTTCTTTGCCTTGGTGGCCTTGTTGATAGCTTTCTTTGATGTTCCAGCTTTAGAAACTTCATCTAGCTTTGCTTTCTTATTACTTGGCTTGCTGATGACACCTTTTGCAGGTTTTGCAACCAGCTGGGCTTCAGACAGCTTGGAGGCATCAATCTTGCAGAAGTCAACTCCCAGATCTCGAACTACAGAAGGAGAAAGTACAGGGGGCTTAGTTTGGCAACCAAAGCAGCTTTTTGCTTGGCAAACAGGAGATCTATAGCCCTTGTGCTGACCATGAAGCCTAGCACTTCTTCTTAAATCAGCCTTAGAGATGGGAGCTTTCATACCTCTTTTCCCTTTGGGTGGGGTGTTGCAAGGAGATTGAGTTGAGGGAGGAGTAGCTGGTTCCTTAGATGTTTCCATCTAAAGCTAAGTTGGTTCAACTTCATCAGCATCTGAGGGAATAGGAAGAACAATGAAAGCTGGAAGAACAGAAACTTTAGTGTCTGAAGAGGAACAGGAGATATCAGTAATGACAACACTTGGACTGTGATGAGGTAAAGAGAAGAGGAAAGAGTTATCCTTACCCAAATGAGATTGCATGATGGACCAGGCTTGTGAGGTCAGGAAGTCTTTAGCCCAGTCATATGATCCTTGCTTTAACATCATGAAGGTGAAAAAATCCATCCACTGTACAAGGATGTTAACTGATGGCAGGCTGTTATCCTGTGAGGCAAAGTACTTGGCCTAGTTTCTGATGGCTATTGGTGTTGGGCCTGTTAGCATAGGTGCTTGTTTCTCATTGACTGCTCCAAAAGGTGCTGGTCCAAAAGTAGCCCTGTACAGATCATTGTCCATAGGAGGGAGGAAGGTATGCACAAAGCCCAGATTGAGGTGGTCCAAATTTGAAGGTGCCTGATCATTTAAGTGTTGATCAGCTTGTTGAGGTACTGCCTGAACTGCTTGAATCTGAACAGGGTCTGCTGGATGAGGGACCTGCTCCTGCTCCATGCCAATCATGGGAGCTTGTTCATGTTGCTGTAAAACCTACTGCTGGGCTTGATTTGGCTCCTCTAGCTCCTCAAAATGGAGATAATCAATCAGTTCATTTTCCTTAATACCTTTTGGAATGAGGGGCTGAAGGTTGTTGAAGTTATTGAAATCTAGAAAATCCACCACCTGAACCTGAGGGATTGGCAACACTACTTGAGGATGGATGTCTGAGTCAGTGTCAGCATTGTCATCCATAGCAATAACATCCTCACTATTTCTGGTGCTTCCTGCTCTTCATCAGGGTTCACAACCTAGATGACTTCTTCAATTGGAGCAATTACCTGATCAGCAGGTTGGAGAGGAACCAGAGGTGGAGCCACATCATCATCATTCTGGGCCTCATTGTCCTGAGGCCAGGGAGCCTAAGCTTGATTGTTGGGACTAATAGGAGCTTCTGGGGTGGTGATGGGCCTTGTCCTGGCTGGCTATATCCATGGTAATCAAACTGGTTGGGGTTAACATCATCAGGATCTAGTGGTGGGAAACCCTCATCAGGAGCTTGAGCACCAAGCATGCTTGTGGAGATTATTTCACATTGCATAGTCCAACTATCTGACTCAGGATTCTCTCCTTCAGTAAAGTTAAAGAACCAAGGAATCTCATCTAATGCAGTGACCCTAACTTTCACCAAAGCTCTTGCCAGATTATCATAATCCTCCTCCCAAACTATCAATTTTCCAAAACCAGAAACAGCCTTATCCACTAATTCATATGACCACACATCAATGTCAAGACCCAGCATCATAAGCCAAACTTCATGGGTGAAAATAGCAGTTCTATTGTTCCAAGCTCTGTCATGGGGGATAAAGGAGATGAAGAGATTACCAAACTGACGAGGGCCATTGTTGATCATAGCATCCCTGTGAGACATCCGAGTGAAGGTGACAAAAGCTTGACCATAAGGACAGGGCTGGATTGAGTAATAAAGAAAACCCACTTGCACATTCAAAAATTCAACCAATGTCTCCCTGATTTGATTGAAATCCATCTGATGTTCAGGCAGGGGATGAATGAATGCAATGGCAATGTCATTGTGCACCTTACGAAGACGACCAGTAACAACACGGCGCATAGTAGGCCTCCCAGGGACCATGACTCTGTGCCCCCATTCAGGCATGAACAGAGTAGGATCAACAAACCGATATGCCATTTCAGTGGAACTGGGGTTTACTGTAGCAGAGCGAGGAGCATTTAAGACCCCAGCAATATGGCGCACAGGCGGTGGATGAGCAATACCAAGGGCGCGTTGAGCATACTCATGGAAAGAGGAGAAGATGATCGGAGCCGAGGCTGATAAGCAGAATGCTTCTCCTGCGTCTCCTCATCGTCGACGAACTTTGGAGCGGTGAGACGCCAAGAAATACTCTAGGGAA
This sequence comes from Bothriochloa decipiens, assembly GCA_023333625.1. Taxonomy (NCBI): domain Eukaryota; kingdom Viridiplantae; phylum Streptophyta; class Magnoliopsida; order Poales; family Poaceae; genus Bothriochloa; species Bothriochloa decipiens. Next base: position 27,489,902 of record CM041647.1, on the reverse strand, counting down.
TAGTGATTGGGGGAGAGATATCTGAGTGTCGCTGCATTCTTTAATATATTCTTTCATTGATTGGTAAATTTTCGGCGAGGAAGCAGGAACAGGTCCACTATTCAGCGACTGGGGTGGACGATTATTACAAGAATTTGAAGCGCTGGGCTCAAGTTGGAAGCGCGAGGATCGAGGCGGGGAAATGCACCTTCCAGAGGTGTGTTCGGGAGAGAGGCATTTACGGCACCATACCGCGTCAGAACAGAAAGGCCGAGAATGGGCCGGAGATAAGCATTTAGAACAAAGATCTATAAGCGGCCCATGGCAAACTTTAGTGACCAAGCAGTCAAGGCAAGAGCCCAAAATATCGGCTGCCCGAAACAAAATGGTGACTTTCTTAGCATCCAAATTCAAATGGTTTGAGACACCATTATTTGCATTATTAGAAGAGTAAAAGCTATTAATTGGATTAAAAGAGATATTATTAGCAGGAAATTGAGATTTGTTTAGTCAAACCTCCATGGAAATGGAGCTTGGAGGATGACGACGAGGAAGAGGACGATGGATGGGGATGGCATTGGCTCCTGTGAGACGTACCTTTTATCCATTGCAGATGTGAAGCCATTCTGCATCTTGCTCCTGACACCACTTCTTATATTCAGAAGTGAAGTTTGGTCCACCATCATGCCAGGGGTGGAAGAAGATCTTGAAATCTTTACATTCAAAGGAACAAAGGTTGATGACATGGAATCCAACCTGCTTACAAGATACAGAGAATCTGAAGGTTTTGTCGCCTAGCTGTAACACTCGAAACTCCGACGACAGACCACCAAGAATAGCTTGCAGGAGAAGCTCAATAAAGGAGCAGGAGAGATGAAACTTACAACGTCCAACAGAGAGCACAAGGAAGAAATCTTTGACAGAGGAGAACGAAGGTTGAGTGATCGGAATACCGAACCGCCGACGAATCTCGGCTTGAACCACTTTTCCAGGACGGGGATTGAGACCGGCCATGGCAACACCGGGGAAGCACCGTTGATCGCTGGAGAAGATCGCCGGCATGATCAGGATCGTCGCCTCATTGCGTTTGAGAGATTCTTTGTTCAGGATTAATTGTTTGCCTGTGTTACATGGAAGTTGATAGCCCTATATGCAGATGGTAGCTACTTATAGTGAGATTGGATACAAGTATCAAGAGTAGCTACAAATTCCAGTGTGTTGCTAATATTGTGGTTAATAATAATTATTAAACGACAAAAACTAACATTACTAATTTTACCTAATTTCTACAAAAGCATAGTTTGTGCTTTGCGATATGGTTGGTTAACCTATCAAATTAATAAAATAACTTTATGGGAAATCTAATGTTAGTTCATGTAATAATTAAGCTGCATGCATGTAAAAAATTCCCATGTAAATTTACCCCCTAAAAGAAAAGGGGTATTTTTTTTACTTAAAAATTTAAGGTGTTTTAACTTTTTCCCCTAATTAGTCAAACTTTTCTAATTTCAATTGAATTATAAAAATATGTTAACATAAACAATGAATATTTCCCCTTCTCTGGTAGTTAACGCCACAAAAATTTACCATCAAAATACATCCTATTGTGGATTTGCTTCTAATTTAGTGTTGTAGATGACAATGAATATTTCTATGAATTTGATCCAAATTAAAGAAGATTGACTTATATGATAATAAAACTAAAAAACATCATATTATTTTGAACAGAAAGAGTACATAGTATGAAGTTTTTTTGTTATTACTCAGAGCATATTTTTCAACTAGTAAGGACTAGTAAGGATACACACCCTTTTGTTCATTAAAATTTCTTGTCGATTTCCTGAAAGAAAGGTTTGCCTGGTTGTTTGTTGCTGCCTCTCTCTCTCATCCAACCCAATGTGTGGCCCAGTGTCTTGAAAGATGCAGCGCATCACAAGTACAGCCATGATATCACGACCCGTATGTATCTGATGGGATATCTTTGCACGTGAGCTTGTCACGCTGCTACTTGCTGCGATCGTTATAAAAATATCAACTAATGTTTATTGCGAACTTACAAATTTCAGTTGAAATTATTATGAATCTGAATAAACACCGAGCTAATAGTCACCGTAGATAAATTTGCGTGCGGTGAAACGTCACAATTTTGAGCACAATACGATGACGACACGAACAAAGTTTATTTTGCCTCTCCTGATGTTGCTGTTGATTCCTTTTTTTTTTGCACGCCTGCTGCTTCTGCCTGATCGATGGTGGTATTGGTGTTGGTGCTTGCCAGGAGAAGACGGGCTACTTCTTCTGCCTCGAGGACCGCGCCCTTCTATGCCGGTCCTGTGACGTCGCCGTCGCGCTTCCTCATCACCGGCGTCCGCGTGGGCGACGTCGAGACCCTGAGCCACGGCGTCCCCGGCAGCGACAGCATCATCAGCCCGAGCACCAGCAGCGGCAACGGGAGCAGCAGCGCCCCCTGTTGCAGCTCCGGCTGCGGCAACCCGATGACGACGACCGTGCTGGACAATGTGCAGCCGTCTTCATCGTCAGTACGCGCAACGGCAGCCACGACCGAGGGCTCGGGCAGGCAGCAGTGGCTGTGGAGTGAGTTCTTGGCCGACGACGTTGGCGTTGGTGTTGACATGGAGCAGTGCTGCGATCCTGAGCTATTTGAACCTGCAGGCTCGTCCGGCCTTACAAGATGCTGACATGCTGAGATTTGAATCATGATCCCAGAACAAATGTATTATCAAAGTCAATTTGTCTGGTGAACTTTAGCCTCTCTTAACCATCAAGTGTCATAAATTCTTCAGGATTAAAAGAATACTCCGGTTCCTCAACTTTGGTTGTTTTGATTTGAAATTTGGATATTTTTTTCGAACGAGGAGCATCCCTATTTCCATTACTGTTAATAACGGAAATACACAGTATTTTGTTGGACTGTTAAGAAAGGAAACAAGACAGCAAAGAGAACAGTCTAGACATCCTGAAACCCATAACCAAGATGATCTGCTACCACTGATCGCGGACCTTTTAACAGCAGCAGAAGGGACATGTAGTAAAGTTCGACAGATTTGTGGGACATTACACCATCACAAAAGAGGTAAAGAGAGAAAACCAGGACCCAACGAGATCACTCATCCGCCACGTCCTCATCTTCATCGTCGTTGGTTGGAGCAGGGAGCAGCTGCAGATGATGCCCTAGGGGGTGCTTCTCCGCCAACAGCTTCACGGCGATCTTTTACATGGCGTCGACAGTTATGGAGAGAGGATTGTTGAATTTCTTCCCTTCAAAGCAAATATTGTTCCTCATTTCCAAATAGCCCAGCAAATTACAGCAATGCCAATAGCAAAGAACTGCTTTGCCTTTTTCAGCCATTTGTGGCACCACGACCAACATTGGCTAAAAGAAGTTGGAATGTCATTACAAAGTAGTTGCTATAGTAGCCCACACACATTTTGCAGATGAGCATGAGAAAAGCAAGTGGTTCACAGTCTCAGGTTGGCTGCAAAAATAGCAGGAGGTATCACCCTTCCATTGTCTCTTAATCATATTATCCTTTGTGAGGATGGCATTATTAGCTAAACACTTGTGTTGTTTCATTGGTATTATGGCTATACACTTCTGCAAACCATGGTATTATGGCTAGACACTTGTGTTGTTTCATTGTTGTGGTTCACATCGATTATCTTTACTTTATGTCAAAGGGTGTTCAAACAAGATTGTTGGTGATATCTCAAAGGGCGTTCGACTTGGGGATGCGGCGCGCATCATCTTGTTCACAAACTTCCTAGGACATGTTGGCATCTGCTTGTGGTTTAATTTCATTTGGGATGCAACCTCTTTTGCTCAATCCTGAACTATGACTTCTATTGCCTTCTTTTGTGATGTAGCCTATTTTTGTGAATATGAAGTGGAGCTGCTTGGATACAAACTATTGATCCATCTACTTACTACAATATGGTTATAATCTTGCAGGATATACGAATTTATGTTATGTAAATTATTATGTGATGAACCAATAAATTTCGTATATGTTAGTCTCATATGTTATATATGTTCTGACAAATTAAAATTATATTGTCGGTGCTCTCAAATTTGAAAATTTTGGTATATTGTAATTATGCATGGAGAATGAATTAAGCTACTATTGATGTGCATAAGGAAGGTTCTATTTCTAGTGTTCCATTATGTATTGGTTGAAATTTATTATGGGTTGTTTCAATTGTTTTATTTGTAAATCGAGTGTTTAGGGTTTAGGGGGTTTTAGAAACACCCTAGTTGCATATATGGCCAAAATTGGGCATTTTTGGAGCTTATGGGACCAGCTCCAAGTTTGTAGTCGACAAGTTTTCTTAAATATAATCCATACTCTTTCTGGCCGAGAATGACATAAGTGTTTTGTTTTATTATTTAAAGTTAGACTTCTCAAATTTTGAAAAAGTATATCGAAAAATACTCCATTGTTTACTGCATAAAATTAATTTTATTTTGCATTTTGGAATGGTGGGAATATGTTTCAATCAAAGCTATTAATAATTTTTTACATGGGACTGTATAAAATCGGGTGGCAATATGTTTCATTTTGCATGTTTCCTTAAATAACTCCAGAATATTTTCTCCAAAACAAGCTTTTGAAATTTGATAGCTTGACCAAATATTGCAAATCAATAATGCTTTGTGATATAACTAGATTGATCAATATGACCAAATTTTGTCGTTTATTAATCCCTCCATTATCCGACTTTGGTACGGTACAATTGGCAAATGTAACATGCACAAGTTTCATTTATATTGTTGAGCTATTTCCGGCACCAAGTTCCAAAAAAATGGGATTTATGATCTGAAATGTTTTAAGTAGTGACCTAAGACGTTCACTGGTGGGCATCTCCAAAAGCTATTAAAAGCTAGTGGGATATAGCGAAAGTTATTTAGTTTCATTCAGTAGTTTTATAGAAAATATGAAAATTCTTACCAGTTATGCTTGGAAATATTTAGCTAAGGAAATTCTATGAACACAAATGCATGCTTGGATAACTTGCTGTCTCGCGTCGATATTTAGAAGTTTCTAAATCAATAAAAATATTCACTGCTATTATAAATATTCAATAATTATTTGAAGATTTATATAATTTATTAAGTAAAGAACATATCGCAGAGATGTAGATTATGGCCCTCCAGAATAGGAAATGATCAAATGAATATTTGTCTTGGTCAGGATATTGATGGTGCTAAAAATATTTAGTGGCTAAGCTGTAAGTGCATTCGCCTTTGAAATGGGTTTTGGATAATTAATGATAATTAAATTAGAGACTAATAATTTTATCTAAGTGAATATGCAGGTGTTAGTTCATTGAAAGATTTGAATGACAATATTTGATGATACAAGCACCCTAAATTTTATATGGATGGACGACGTTTCTACTCAAGAGTGTCCTTAATTTTTATCTTTACTTGAGTTATAGGAAACACTGTACTATCAAGAGGGATACAAATTAGGTTGGTAATTCGAGGTCTAAAAGTACTCAAGTCTATATTTAGAGTGTTTGGAGAGTCACCATTGCACTCACATCACTTAGAAAAGTCCTTTGCTTCAGCCAACTGACGTACCGAAAGTACCAGAAATATTGGAGTTTTAAACCGGAAGTATCTGTGCTATTTTCTCAGAAAGTCGAGATGTGCAAAGTTGAAAAAACTTTGTACTACCAGTAGTACCGGTTCCCCAACCGGTAGTACCAGTGCTCTCCGGTAGCACCATATTTTATTAAAATTATACTCTGGAAGTATCGGGCATATTTTTCTAAAGTCGAAGTCTATGAGTTGGCGTAGTTGTGTACTACCGGTAGTACCGCTGGTGGTACCGGTAGTACCGGCTATATATATATATTTATTTTTAGCCCAAGTCGAACACGTCTATGGCTGCCCAGTTTTGTACTACCCGTAGTACCGCTTACTACCGGTAGTACCGGTATGACTCCCTCTGCACGTTCTGACTCACAACAACTGTCATATTTGGTGAGGTACCGGTAGTACCGGTGGTTCCATCAGTACTACCGGTAGTTGTTCTAGACAGACCATATATATACCCCTCACCTCTCTCTTTTCTTTAGCTCTCGCCATTTCACTCATTCTTCACCTAAGAAAGAAAGCTCCCAAGCACCAGCTCGCCTGCTCTTTCTCCTCCTTTGCTCCCAAACTTCATCCCCTCAAGGATTCGAGCTAGGGACGTGATATTAGAGAGTGAGAACTTTGATCTATGACTTGAGCACTTAGATTCCTCATCTTGCCAACTTGATTTGTGTTTGTTACTCTTGGGTTCTTAAAACCCTAGCCGGCTAGGCGTTCTTCATGGCTGCCCGTATTGCCTCATTTGTGAAAGCGCCTCGAAGTGTTTATATTACCTTTGATTCTTAGTGAATATCTCAAGTTTACCTTCGTGGTTGCTTGAGGGATGAAACCTTTGTGGTGACCTCAACAACGAGGATATAGGAACTCCTTTGTGGGGATTGTCGAACCTTGGATTAAATCATGTGTCTTGTTGTGGTGGTAGCATCGACTACCCTTGTTCTTGTGTTCTTCGTGTTCTTCATCCCTATCCCCAAAGTTCATAGGTTGGAGAACTCAATCTACGATTTGGTGCGGTGAAACGCCTCAAGAAGTTCAATACCTTTATCAGCAACATCAACAAAGGGGTGGTAACAATTGGATCTGAATTTACAGCTTATTTTACTCTGATTTCTATTTCAATTTCGTAGTTTCATAGGCTACCGGTAGTACCAGAAGTTTGCATCGGTAGTATTGGTTTTTGTACTACAGGTAGTACCGGTGCTACTTTCGGTCCTACTACCGGTTGGTATTTAACTTTCGCATTTGAGTTTTAAGTTTCAGGTTTTCGATAATCACCTATTCACCCCCCTCTAGGCCGATTAGATCCTTTTAAGTGGTATCAGAGCCGTGGTCCCTCGGTTCAACGCTTCACCACATGAGGTGTAACAATGGCCAAGATGGATGATGCACAAATAAAGGAATTAGCCGCACAAGTGGCAGCATAGCTCACCATCACGATGCAAAAGCAGCAAGAAGAGCAAATGAACAAGATGCAAGAGCAACTAGATAAGATGAAGAAAATTCTTAACAAGAAGAATCAAGAAGGAACTAGTGAGAGGGAGAATGAAGGTGAAAATGAAAACAAGACACCAAAGAGTTATACAAGAGCAAGCTATAACTATGAAAGCACAAGCAAGAACAATCCTCATATGCCCATGATCAATCTCAGAAAGCCACCTCCGTTTGATGGAGTAAGATACACCGATTGGGCTCATAGGATGAAGTTGCATCTCATAGCCGCAAGATGTTGGCAAGCGGTTGAGATTGGTGTGAACATTTCCCAAGATCCTAAAGATTGGACACTCGAAGATGAGACGAATTTTCATCTCAATGCCACGGCGGCAACTTTGATCTTGCAATGTCTCACTCCGGAAGATAACAACAAGGTAAATGCTATGGTGAATGCAAAGCAAATTTGGGAAACCTTGAGAATATTATTTGAAGGTGACAAGAGTGTGAGAATAGGAAACATTGAGCTTCTCCAAAACAAGATTGACAATTTTCAAGTGATGGAAGGAGAAACAACAAAGGCAATGTATGATAGATTCATGACTTTGGTCAATAGAGTAAGAGCTCTTGGATGTGATAGATAGGATGAACAAGCTATGGCAAGAAAGCTATATAGAATATATAGAGACAAGAATAGCATTCTAGCTTCCGTGATAATGAAAAGAGAAAACTACACCACCATGACAACACAAGAGATGATTGTGAAAATCACGCATCATGAGGTTCTAGATGATGAGACCAAAGAAAGACTTAGTCAAAAGAGAAACATTGCCCTTGCGGCATCCCATGCAAGTGAATCAAGTCATTGCAACAAAGGATGTTGTGGCCATAAGAAAGATGAAAGTGATGAAGAACTTGATGAACAACAAGCTCTCATGGTGAAAATTTATGCAAAGTTTTTGATCAAGAAGAAGCAAAAGATGAGGAGTAGTGGTGGAAACAAGCAATATAAGAAGAGATTTTCCTATGAGTGTGGTCTCACCGGTCACTTTGCTGCGTATTGTCCCAACAAAGGCAAGATCTCAAGGTACAACAAGGAAGGTGACAAAAAGTACAAGAGCAAGAAAAAGGGTGAAGCACATATAGGTGAAGAATAGCAATCCGATGATGATAGTGATGAAGACAATGACAATGAAAAGAAGAGTGTAGCTGCAATTGCTATACATGATACATCATCTCCATCGACATCGTTCTTCACCAACACATCTTCATCAACAAAGTTCTTCGCCAACCTCTCTGACGACGACGACGTCACTCCTACTTGTCTTATGGCAAAAGAGAAGGTATCATCTCACACTCCCACTCACTCTAATGATGATGATGATGATGAGTTTGATGAAAACTATGCTATCAAAATTGAAGTACACCATAGATGAGCATGAGACATGCTTAGAGTCGCAAAGTGAAATACTCGTAGTGGAAAGGGAGAAGAACAAAGGGCTAGAAGCATGTCTCACCAAATAAAAAGAGAAGGTTGAGAAGCTAAGTGTAGAATTGTCTTTGGCCAAGAACTCTTTTAAGCGCTTGACTAAGGAACATTCCTCACTTAATGACTCTTCGTCTAGTCTAAAGAATGATCATAGTTTAGCTCAAGAAAGCCTCACAAGCTTGACAAATAAATATCATGAGCTTGAGATAAACTATGACTCTCTTTGGAAGAGCACTTCTACTTCTTCTAAGGACTCCAAAGCCTCAACAAGTAAAGGATGTGAAAAATATTTTAATGTTGATATAGATGCTTGTGCTACTAACCTTGTTGAGCTAGAGAAGAAAGATAAGGAGATTCTTAGGTTGAAGACCATTGTGGAGATTGGTTGCAAAAACAAGGATAAGCAATCAACCACAATCTACAAGGCATCAAGGCATCCACTCATAAAGGATGGCCTCGGTTACAATAGGTATGATGGTAAGGCAAATGGGAGAAAGATGGTAAATGGTGTGCCTTGTGTGAAGTTCAACAAGAGTGTGTCTCTTGTTGATCTCATCAACAAGGTGAACAATGTTGAGGTTTCTCCTAACACTTCCTTCAACAATAAGAACATCAAGAAGAAGGAAGAAAATGTTTTTATGCCACAAGTGCCTATCTCAAGGAACAATTTTTGTGATTATTTATGTTGTTGGGACAAGGATGGTAAAATTGTTGTAAAATATATGGGAGCCCTCAAGAAGAGGCAAATCTTGAGGAGTGTTTGGGTGCCCAAATCTTATGTGTCTAACCCCCTAGGACCCAAGTCAAATTAGGTACCTAAAACAAAGGCTTAATCTTATTTTATAGGCCTATTCCTCCGGTGGACCTTGTTGGGTGCTAGATAGTAGATGCACTAATCATATGACCAGAGCGAAGAAAATGTTTAACTTCTTCCAACCAAGTGAAAGCATGGGTGAAGGAATCACATTTGGTGACAATAGTAAAGGAGAGATTCTTGGTTTGGGTAAAATTGCTATATCTAAAGATAATTCAATTTTAAATGTATTACTTGTGGATTCATTGGGATATAATTTGTTGTCCATTTCACAACTTTGTGAGATGGGTTACAATTGTCTCTTTACGGATAAGGGTGTGGAAGTCTCGAGAAGGATGGATTCCTCTATTATCTTTATGGGTCAACTAAAGGGCAAACTCTATCTAGTTGATTTCACAGCTAGTAGAGTGGGGTCCGAGACTTGTTTAGTGGCAAAATCGAGCATGGGTTGGCTATGGCATCGCCGGCTAGCTCATATTGGGATGAGGAACTTGGCCAACCTTCAAAGAGGTGAACACATTGTTGGACTAACAAATGTTTCTTTTGAGAAAGATTGGATTTGCAGTGCATGTCAAGCGGGGAAACAAGTTGGAGCCAAACATCCCGCAAAGAACATCATGTCAACTTCAAGACCACTTGAGTTACTACACATGGATTTATTCAGACCTAATGCTTATATAAGCATTGGAGGTAACAAATATGGTTTTGTAATTGTTGATGATTATTCTCACTTCACTTGGGTGTTCTTTTTGAAAGATAAGAGTGAAACCCAAGGGATCTTTAAGAAGTTTGCAAGAAGAGCTCAAAATGAGTTTGACTTGAAGATTAAGAGAGTGAGAAGTGACAACGGGACGGAGTTTAGGAACACCAACATTGAAGCATTCCTTGATGAAGAAGGGATCAAACATGAGTTTTTGGTCCCCTACACTCCCCAACAAAATGGGGTGTGGAGAGGAAAAACTAGACGCTCATTGAAGCCGCAAGAGCAATGTTGGATGAGTACAAGACTCTGGAGAAAGATTTTTGGGTGGAGGCGGTCAACACGGCATGTCATGCAATCAACCGCCTATATCTTCACAAGATCTTGAACAAAACCGCCTATGAGCTTCTCACCGGTAAAAAGCCTAAGGTTGATTACTTTAGAGTTTTTGGATGCAAGTGTTTCATACTTAGAAAGAAATCCAAAAGCTCTAAGTTTGGACCGAAGGTTGATGAAGGTTTTCTTCTTGGTTATGGTACTAACGAACATGGATGTCGTGTTTTCAATAAGACCACCGGTCTTACTGAAATAATGGTAGACGTGACTTTTGATGAATCCGATGGCTCTCAAAAGGAGCAAGTCAATATGGACATTGTAGGTAAAGAGGAGCCTTCTCACAAAGTGATAAAGAAGCTTGCAACCGGTGAAGTAAAACCCATTGAACAAGATGATGATGATGATGCACAAGTGCAAGTCCATCATGAACCATACATGCATCATGGGTCAACCGATGCCCATGTTGATGCTTCCACATCAAGAGATGGTCATGATTCAAGAGAACAAGCAAATCAAAATCCAACACAAGTTGAAGAAAAAAACCAAGATGATGATCAAAGGAGAGCTCTTGATGTGAGTTTCTCCAACCGGCATTGACTATGATAGTGAAGATGACGGCCCAATTCAAGGAAGAACGACAGAACCTCACCCAAGAGCTCGTCAATCCATTGAACAGAACCATCCCGTTGAAAATGTGATAGGAGACATACGCAGTGGAGTGATGACTCATTTTTGTTTAGCATCTTTTTGTGAGCATTACTCTTTTGTTTCCTCTATGTTACCTCTTAAGGTGCAGGATGCCTTAAAGGATGAGGATTGGGTGATGGCTATGCAAGAAGAGTTGGAAAACTTCACCCGAAATGAAGTTTGGTCCTTGGTGGAAAGGCCCAAGCAAAATGTGATAGGTGCCAAGTGGGTCTTCCGCAACAAAGAAGACGAGTATGGCGCGGTCACAAGGAACAAAGCACGGTTGGTTGCACAAGGTTATACCCAAATTGAAGGTTTGAATTTTGGGAAAACATATGCACCGGTAGCTAGGCTTGAATCTATTCATATATTACTTGCCTTTGCTGCTCACCATGATTTCAAGTTGTTTCAAATGGATGTGAAAAGTGCATTCCTCAACGGTCCCCTCTCCGAAGTGGTGTATGTTGAACAACCACCGGGTTTTAAAGATCCACATTATCCAGACCACGTCTACAAGCTTCATAAGACGCTCTATGGGCTCAAACAAGCCCCTAGAGCTGTATGATTATCTCAAGGAATTCCTTCTCAAACAAGAGTTTGAGATAGGAAAGGCCGACCCTACTTTATTTACTCGCAAATAGGATTATGACCAAGAGGTTCGAGATGTCCATGATGGGAGAGTTGACCTTCTTCCTTAGTTTAAAAATCAAGCAAATCAGGGAAGGAACATTCATTTGCCAAACCAAGTACACTCATGACATGTTGAAGAAGTTTGGTATGGACAAGGCCAAGCCCATCAACACACCAATGCCAACTATAGGACATCTTGACCTTGACACGGATGGTAAAGCCGTGGATCAAAAGGTATATCACTCCATGATTGGATCATTGCTTTACCTTTGTGCATCTAGGCCCGATATTATGCTTAGTGTGTGCATGTGTGCAAGATTTCAATCTAACCCGAAAGAATATCATCTCATGGCCGTTAAGAGAATTTTTCGATATTTGGTGCTCACACCTAATCTTAGCTTATGGTATCCCAAGGGATCCTCTTTCACTCTACTTGGCTACTCTGATTCGGATTATGCCGGTTGCAAGGTAGAAAGAAAGAGTACATCCGGGACTTGCCAATTTCTTGGTAGGTCCTTGGTGTCTTGGAGTTCTAAGAAGCAAAACTCCATTGCCCTATCCACCGCGGAAGCCGAGTATGTGGCGGCCGGCTCTTGTTGTGCCCAACTACTTTGGATGAAGCAAACCTTGAGATACTCTGGTTACAACCAGTCCAAGATTCCACTCTTATGTGACAATGAGGGTGCAATTAAGCTAGCCGATAACCCCGTCAACCATTCTCGCACAAAGCACATAGAAATCCGTCATCATTTTCTTAGAGACCACCAAGCCAAAGGAGATATCGCTATTCAACAAGTGAGAACAGATAAACAATTAGCTGATATCTTCACAAAACCTCTAGATGAGTCAAGATTTTGTGCTTTGAAGCGGGAGCTAAATATCGTGGATTCTCGTAACGTGGAATGAGATCTTGCATACCTTGATTGGCCTAGATTGGATAAAATGTTTACAAATCTCTTGTGTGCAACTTTCAAAATCTATTTTTAAATATCTCAAGCTTGACCATAGCTTTGTACTGATTTGATGAAATCTGGTCATGATTGAGAGGGTTCTAGTTCTCTATATGGTTCACCATCTGTTTAAAATTGCTCTCAGCCGTTTTTTGACCTAGCGGTAGTACCGCCGTTGCTACCGGTAGTACCGCTATTTCAAAATCTGCCCTAACTCTATGTGTTCAACATTTGCCCAGCCTTGCCCACCGGTACTACCGGTCAGACAGTTTGATAGCAGTACAAAGGGGCCGCCAGGTTAAAATTTATTTTTCCTAACTTACCCCTTCACTTCTTCTCTTCCCCACCCGCCAGACCCGCTTGCCTGGCGGCGCCGCTGCCCGCCCATCCGCCGCCCAATCTCCCTCTCCCTCTGGCCATTCCTCATTCCCTTTGAGGGGGAGCTTCTCCAAGCCTTGGAGATCATCTTGGCGGTGTTCTTGAGCCCCAGAAGGCCTTGGCAAGCGCGGATTCGGCCTCTTCACTTTGAGCACCGAGGTACTAGGGATTCATGCTCGATCTCCCAATGTACTTTGTTCTAGGCTGTATCCTTGCTCATGCTAGTTGCCTATGGGGTATACATGCTTTGTAAATGCCTTTTATGCAATTTCCATGGTTGATTGTGTCGATTCCCTGGCGGGTGCCTCGCGCGGAAGTACTACCGGTACTACCGGTCCATGCGACCAGTACTATCGGTTGTGCTCTGCCGGCTCTATCCGTGGTGGTTCGACCCTCCTCCTTCGTTGCGGTGTTTACACATGTGTCTAAGACTTCCCTGCTCCTGTTTTGACCTTTGCAGCATGTCAGAGCGTCGGCACAACCCCTCTCACAATGCTCGTCCTCCTCCTCCAAGTTTGGGTGATGGAGAGGATGACCATGCAGCTAGTCAGCGTGCTCGACGGTGTAGCTTGAGCCGTGGGAATTCCTCCCGTGGAAGCCATCGTGAGGAGATTGAGGTACCTGCTGTCCCCCTTGGTCGTGGTGCCTCTCCTCCTCACCACCGTGACATGGTGAATGGTGCTCAACCGGATAATGTGAGGGATGTGCAGGGGCTTGTTTTGAGTGCAAATTGCAATGTTTCCCCTCCGCACATTGGTAATATGATTGCCACTCGGCGAGGCTGATTAGATTACCCGCACCTCTACTAGTGTTCCTCCGTCGTACATGCCATCTTCTTCTGCAGATCCTCATGGCAAGAACAGATACATTTCCTCTGATGATGATGAGGACTTTGCAGCCTTCTAGTGGTTCTCTACTCGTTGCTCTTTCTCGTTGCCTACCCTTTTTGGCACTTGTTGCCAAAGGGGGAGTGTTAGGCTTACCATGTTGTAATAGGGTAGTTATTAATTCGGTTATGTATAACTCTATCTCATGGTGAACTATGTGGTGAACCTTGAACTATGTGTGTGATGGATGCTTGTAGGCTAAACACTTATGCTTATTTGATATATCATGTTGTGATGGCCTATATTTGATATTTTTATGATGATTATTGTTTTAGAATGGTTATATCAATTTTAAGTCATATTCATTCTTGCATAACCATTCATATTCTTTTATTTATCTTTATGTGATATATCTTGTCATAAGCATCATGGAGTATACTTGTCACTCACACCTCTTAGGCACCCCATGGATTGCAAAATTAGGGGGAGCTTGCTCTAAATGTATGTTACCTTGATTTTACAAAGATTTGAAATTCAAAATCCTATGCATACATTTAGGGAGAGCTCTTCATAAAATTTGGAATTCAAAAGCTTCAATTCTTTCAATTTATTGTAAGCCTAAGTTGGTTGTCATCAATTACCAAAAAGGGGGAGTTTGTAAGTGCATTCGCCTTCGAAGTGGGTTTTGGATAATTAATGACAATCAAATTAGGGACTAACAATTTTATCTAAGTGAATATGCAGGTGTTAGTCCATTGAAAGATTTGAAAGACAATATTTGGTGATACAAGAACCCTAAATTTTATATGGATGGACGACGTTTCTACTCAAGATGCCCTCAATTTTTATCTTTACTTGAGTTATAGGAAACGCCGTACTATCAAGAGGGATACAAATTAGGTTGGTAATTCGAGGTCTAAAAGTGCTCAAGTCTATATTTAGAGCATTTGGAGAGTCACCGTTGCACTCACATCACTTAGAAAAGTCCTTTGCTTCAGCCAGCTTGACCTACCGAAAGTACCAGAAATATTAGAGTTTTAAACCGGAAGTGTCTGTGCTATTTTCTCAGAAAGTCGAGATGTGCAAAGTTGAAGAAACTTTGCACTACCGGTAGTACCGGTTCCCCAACCGGTAGCACCGGTGCTCTTCGGTAGCACCGCATTTTATTAAAATTATACTGTGGAAGTATCGGGCATATTTTCCCAAAGTCGAAGTCTGCGAGTTGGCGTAGTTGTGTACTACCGGTAGTACAGCTGGTGGTACTGGTAGTACCGGCTATATATATATTTATTTTTAGCCCAAGTCAAATACGTCTATGGCTACCTAGTTTTGTACTACTGGTAGTACCGGTCTTACTACCGGTAGTACCGGTATGACTCCCTCTGCACGTTCTGACTCACGACAACGTTCATATTTGGTGAGGTACCAGTAGTACCGGTGGTTCCATCAGTACTACCGGTAGTTGTTCTGGACAGACCATATCTATACTCCTCACCTCTCTCCTTTCTTTAGCTCTCGCCATTTCACTCATTCTTCACCTGAGAAAGAAAGCTCCCAAGCACCAGCTCGCCTGCTCTCTCTCCCCCTTTACTCCCAAACTTCATCCCCTCAAGGATTCGAGCTAGGGACGTGAGATTAGAGAGTGGGAACTTCAATCTACAACTTGAGCACTTGGATTCCTCATCTTGCCGGCTTGATTTGTGTTTGCTACTCTTGGGTTCTTGGAACCCTAGCCGGCTAGGCATTCTTCGTGGCTGCCCGTGTTGCCGCATTTGTGAGAGCGCCTCGAAGTGTTTCTATTACCTTTGATTCTTAGTGAATATCTCAAATTTACCTTCGTGGTTGCTTGAGGGATGAAACCTTTGTGGTGACCTCAATAACAAGGACGTAGGAACTCCTTTGTGCGGATTGCTAAACCTCAGATTAAATCGTGTGTCTTGTTGTGGTGGTAGCATCGACTACCCTTGTTCTTGTGTTGTTCGTGTTCTTCATCCCTATCCCCAAAGTTCATAGGTTGGAGGACTCGATCTACGATTTGGTGCGGTGAAACGCCTCAAGAAGTTCAACACCTTTATCAGCAACATCAACAAAGGGGTGGTAACAATTGGATCTGAATTTACAGCTCATTTTACTCTAATTTCCATTTCCATTTCGTAGTTTCGTAGGCTACCGGTAGTACTAGAAGTTTGCATCGGTAGTACTAGTTTTTGTACTACAGGTAGTACCGGTGCTACTTCCGGTCCTACTACCGGTTGGTATTTAACTTTTGTATTTGAGTTTTAAGTTTTAGGTTTTCGATAATTGCCTATTCACCCCCTCTAGGCCGATTAGATCCTTTCATAAGCAAAAAATAGTGTTTGATGGTGCGAACATATGGTTTTTCATAACTATTATGTAGCATCTTTGTTGGTGTGATGAGCGATTGTCAACATGTCCAACACTTGTGGTTGGCGGTTGGTTTGGTGGTTCTTCTAATCCCCCGGCATAGGGTTATGTGTCGAGACATTTCTCTTGGCTCGTGATGTGCAGATGTGGAGTCCGGAGGCGGTGGCAACGGTCGAGAGAAGGTCAAGCAGGGCATGCCGTGCCGATGGACCAGTGCGGTGAAGGGCGGACGCGAGGCTTGGACCGACGGACCAGACGGCTGGGTGGCCAACAGCGGTGGCTGACACACTTGGGACATCGACAAGTGCAAGTGTATATGGTGGGGGACCCATACGCGGTACGCTACTCGTAGGAGGTTTGGTGGTTTTTCCTCAAAACAATCGGCAGCAGTTTGGTGGTATTGCCTCAAGACCAGCGGTGACGGGTTTCTTCGCGGGTTTGCGCCTCAAAACCCGGGCGCAGGTCCCGATGCAGACGGACGGCACGTCGCGACATCAGGGAGATTGCGTTGAAGCAAGGCTACCGGAGAGAACGGCGTGGTGGCCGTCGGATAAAGAGAAACCAAGGGTTAGACCATTATGCCCCTAAAGCTAAGTGTTTGATCTTAATGTACCCAAGGGCAAACTGGGGATATGTAATAAGCCTAGGCAAATAAATAAGGATGAAGGGGCACCCATCCCCTCACCTCTTTGATTGGCAGTTTTCTCTTTCTTTCTTACTAAGTCTTCCCCCTCTAATGTTCTTGGTGAGAGAGAGGTCCATGGATTTGTCGAATTCGTGCTTGAACCAAGATTAAGGGAAGAGAGGCCCCTAGTCCTCTCTGTTTCATCCGGGAGTCAAGATTTTGTTGTGTTCATGTGGTTCTTGATGTGTTCATCCTGAGCTCTCTTTTCTCCCTTCTAGGTTCTTCACTCGATTCGCAGTTTCTTGACCATTTTGGTTCATTTTACTTGCGTTGATTTGATCTATGATGTGAGTGCAAGCTTTCCACCGAAGGAAATTGACTAATTCCTACGAGACCAAAGATCCGAGCGATTCTTATTCTAGGGTTCCTCATGAGCGATTTTCCCTTCATCTTTTGATTTCTGTCGATTTTCTTGAAATTGGGTGTTGATGTCTTGAAGAAATCTTCTCAACATACCCAGGAACCTTCCTGCCAAGTTTCAAGTCAATCGGAGTCAATTTGATTCAGTTTTGGTCTTGGATTCGTTTGCTCCAGAATTTTGCCCGCTGATACCGGACATGCCCGACCTCAACCCGGACATGTCCGGTATTTCCAACGTTTGATTTTGTTGGAAGTTTGGGCTGAAATTGTGGAGACCTTTCCTTTGGTGTCTAGAAGTCTAGATTAAATTTTCATAATTTTTGAACACCGTTTGATGGGGTTTTGGGATTTTCTCCCATAGCATGTTCTGCCGTGAGGAATATTGGACATTGTCCGAAATCAGGTCGGACATGTCTGAAATTTGCGAGATAAACTCATATCGGACATGTCCGGTATGTACTCAGACTTGTCCGGTTTAGCCCTGTGCAGCAAGGTGTTTTTCCCATAGTTTGTGTGTTTGATCTCCGATGTGTTCACAGTTTGTTTCGTTGGTTTGTGGTATCCTGCTGTGTTCCTAGGGAGCATCCACTATCTCCATAGGGCCATGGACATCACTGCTTAGGTTTTGCATCTTGGGGTCGTTTGTCGAGCCGAGGATCTAAATTTTTAAAAGAAATTTTGGTTCTCCCATTCACCCCCCTCTGGTCGCCGTTTCCAGTCCTTCATATAGAGCTAAAGTGGTTTTAGCTGTAACTGTAGAATAGTTAGTAGCGGTAGATACAAAAAGGCAGAGTGAAACTAATGGGGATTATTTAGAACTATTGTACACTATTTATCTCTATGCGCTACTAAGGCTTACTAATTTTTCTATAAGTAGCTTATTAGCAAGTGGCACATATGCATGCACCATAATTTTCAAAACCTAGCTACTAATAAGTAGAGATTCGCACGCAACATGGTTACATGCATGTTGTGATGGACAGAACATATCCACATTACATTTTGTGCTTGACTTTGACTTGTATACCTAAGTCTTGATTATTCTTTTGGCAACTTGCACATATTTTGGTTGAGCTCATAGTGTCTCATCTTCAATTGTACTTTTTATATAAATTGTACTACCTACCTCAAAAGAATGCAATATAGGTTGTGTGCCATGAAAAGTGGTTCACGTTTGACCAAGTTTTTAGTGAATGATATTGACATTTATTGTTTTAAATTAATTTACTATAAAAATATATTTTGTAACATATTTATACTATCATAAACATTGATACTTTTATTGGCAAACTTATAAGGTACTAAAACGTGAAACCATGCTAGAATTGTATTCTTTCAGGGATGGAGGTAGTACATATCATTATTACCCGTTTTATTATACAATTTGACACATTATTATATGCAATAAAAACTTGCAATATATTTCTCACTGAATAAATAATTTATAAATTATTCCTCCATACACGCAAAATTTTCAGAACTAATAGATAGTGTTTGCTTCTGGGACAAACATAGTCAGATACGTCCCACTAGAAAATATAACTCATTATGTAGAATGACTCTGCCTCAAAAAATTGATAGACAGAGCCAACTCAAGTGGGATAGGCACTGCTTGGGCACGCACGGGATGGGCGTTGCTTGGTTGGGCATGTTTTTTTATAAGTAAACAATATATTGCTAAACAACAAAAAACTGTTAGAACCATTACAGAGTTAATGGTTACACTTAGGAGCGCCATCGATAAGAGGCACTTGATCATGAGGTGCATAAGTACAAGCACCATTGAAAGCAATGTCATTGGCCCTAATACAAGTAAGAGCTTGCCTAGCAAGAAAGTCTGCCATTTGATTCTACAGACGGCTAATTCTTTGTATTGATGATGACATGCCTTGCAAATTGAAATTGATGATCTCTGTGAAAGGTTTGATTCTCCAATTAAGGGGGTGTTGCTGGTCCAGTCCATTGAGAAAATGGACAAACCGTTGGTTATCAGATAAAATTGTTGTGTGTCGCCATTGTAAATGGTTGCCGCAAGAGCAAGTGCAGCAGACTCTACCATGAGAACCGAAGAGGAGTTTCTCATGGCTGCCTTGATGAACATACTTTGAGGAGGTTGAACTATTAATCAGAAAAATGCTGATCCCAGCCTCTCTAGGAGTAGAGATGGCTGATCCGGCTGAATGCCTCATCAACATAGCATTTGGGTCCCTCAACTAGGGAGGGGAGCTGGATCAGTAGGCTGTCCTGCCTTTGGTTGGGGTCAGAAAGCAGCCACCCGTTGGGTGGGCTGATCTCTGCATCTGCAAATTCAAATTGCATACCTTGGTTGGTTCTTGCTTGTCTTACATGTACTGTTACCTTCATGTTGAAGATCGGGGGTGAAGTTGGTCAGGTAGGCCTCCTTGCCTCCTTGGACACGTTACTTAGAAACAAAAACTTCACGAAATCTGTTTATTTAACCACGCTTTCCTTTGTTTGTACGACTTCTCTGAGAATCTAGCTCTTCCTAAGGACTGTACTAAACAGTTAGCGTCATAGCTAGTTGCAACATTGTGTTGTAGGTTTGTAGGGTGGGGAAATGGTGACTAACCCATAGGTAATTAATACTAAACACGCAGATTAATGAAGACGTCATTTATTTACTCCTAAAGATAACACCATTAAAATTCTAAAATAAATCAAAAAAAGAATGGACACCAACACTCATACATGCAAGCATACTTTATTTGCATTTGTGAATTACCCACACCTTACTCCCATGATATTATTCGAAAAGCGAAAACTTAGCCAATAGATCTCAAGATTGATGAAAGCACCTCGTTATTGATGAGCACATCAGTTACCACTAAAAAATCATTAGTAAACCCTAAAATAAATAAATCTACAAAAAAATTAATACAAACATTAGCATTAATTAAGGACTAAAACCTAAACAAACCGAGATTTCATATCAAACTAACTAACACGATCAGAAATTGATCGAATAATGGCGATGATAATATAAGATGGACAATACAAGACAAACTTCTTTTGTGCTGACCCAAGTTCACAACTTAATTTTCAGGGTTTTCATTCTTATTAGTCTTAGGGCCTATTTGGTATAGCTCACTACAGCTTCACGAGCTGTCGTGAGCTGTTTTTCTTCCTAAACATCATTTTTCCAAAAACAGCTCCATTTCCTCCCCTCTAACAAAGGAATAGAGTGGGAGAGAGCTAAAAAGGTAGCTTATCTTAACTCTATCTCTTGTTTTTCTCTCATCCATACATGAAGTTATTGGTGAAGCTGTTTTGCCAAATGGTTTTTATAAAATAGCTTAGCTTCACCTGAAAAGTTACCCATAAAAACTATTTTCCAAAAAAAAAAAACTTTACTAGTAAAGTTAACCTGAGCCAAACGGGGCCTTATTTGACTAAAAAACAACAAACATGTGTGGGGAGAGATATCCATATGCTACGATGTACATGTTCAAGACGGTGCTTGTGTAACCTCAGAAACATGAATGCACACACAATGACACAGGCCACTAAATACTACCACGGCACGGCACGCACCATCTATCAAGAACTTTTTAATTTGGTCGTTTGCACTCCAAATCAAATCAAAAGTACAAACATGCATGATGTAGGTAAACAAATGACGCAACCAACACGGCACAAGCCACAACTACTGGAAGGTTGCTTATGTGACAATTAAAACACGCCATGCATAGAGTACATAGTAGCTAATAAGTTCAACGGGCAGCATCAAGACGCGACCAGGTCACGCCGACGCAGGCGTCGACTAAGTCCTCGTCGATGAAGTCCGTGGACAAGACCTGCAGCTTGTCGCCATAGCCCTTGGCAAAGACCTGGGAGATGAAGAGCCGCGCGAACCTGTGGATCCGCCGCGTCACCGGCTCAATAGCCGAGGACACGTACACGTTGTCGCCCTTCGGCGTCACCGTATTCTCCACCCGGTACCAGTACTTCCTCCGGGACACCGGCGGGTTCCGGCTCAGCGTGCTGAGGTTGCTGTCGAACTTGGTCTTGGGCAAGTCCGTGTCGATCCAGTCGTCCCTGAGGTACCCTGCGCTCCACAGGAGGCCGCCGCCGGGGCTGGGCGCCGGCGACTGCCTCGGCTTCCACACGCAGATGACCCGCCTGGGGAGCAGCTCGGCGATGGTCTTGTTGAACACCTGGTCGTCCTGCCGGATCAGGTGCTCGCCGAGCCTGTCGACGAGGAACTGGTCGAATCCCGCCGGGTCTCGCTCTCGGTGCGCATCTCGAGGACGATGATCTCCGAGCTTGTCTCGGCCAGGAACCTCTTGACGTCGTCCAGCACGACGTCGACGGAGTAGCCGGTGACGATCCCGTGGCAGACGCGGCGGTCCTCCTGGACGCGCGCACGTCGAGGACCCGGCACCCCATGGCGAGCTGCTCGTAGACGGACAGCGTCTGGCACTGCGCGAAGGGCCGGGTGACGAGGTTGATGCCGATGCCGTTGGTAGCCGAGTCGTGTGTGCCCGGCCACACCACCTGGCGCACGCGCACGTTGCTGGGTCCAAGGCCTTCCATCCATGTCTTGCGGTTCTCCGGCCAGTGTCCCGACCCTGGGAACGACTCGCCAGACGACGAGCGGAGCTCCTCCAGCGCCTTTTCCTCTCTGGCGACTTCCTGCAAGCGTATCAAGGCGGCGACGGGATTGACGGCGATCACAGCCTCCCCGACCTTGGTCAAGACCGTACCCATAGCGTTGGCCTACTATTTGCAGTTGCTGTTGGAATGGAAGAATCTGTGTTAAACCAGCCTATGAATAGTATATGTAAGCTCTGGGCATGGTTACGTTAGACCACACCAGCTCCCTGTTCTCTCATTCGCAGTTCTTTTTCTATAGTCTCTCTGTTTCAAATTATAATTCGTATGTTTTTTCTATCAACCATTTGATCACTTGTCTTATTCAAAATTTTATATAAAGTATTATTTATTTTGTTGTGGCCTGCTCTATTAATAAAAGTTCTTCAAATATAACTTAAATTTGTGTATATTTGCATATACTTTTTTTAATAAGACAAGTGGTCAAATTTTTAGTTTTAAAAGTTAAATAAACTATAATTTAGAATTTAGTATGTTTTATTATATATATTAGTTCATCAAATCATGTTTTTAGAGGATATAAGTAATATTTACTGTTTAATATGTATGATGAATAAAGAATTACTTATACTAAATTGTATGTTTTCTCTTTGTTTATTTCTTTGCATTTCACCTTTTATTGTTTAAAATATGCAATTAGCTAGTATGAAACCATATCACATTAAGTACGAAGTCACGAAGCTGAATTTTATTTTTTTTAAAAAATTTTGTTCTTATTGATTGCTATATATTCTTCTTTCGCTTAAATTAAGTTTAAACTCTCGTTCTTATTATATCTTTTATTAACTCTTTTTTTACTTTTTCTATTTTATACCTGACATTAAAGAATCAAAAAATTCTTCTTTTTTGTCCGCCTTCCCCTAACTAACTCTTTGAATATAGAAATTGTCTTTGTTCATCCTTCTAGAACTTTCCTATTTTATTTGACATATTGGACATAGGGTTTTTTTTACAACAATATTGGACATAGGTTATTCAGTCGTCGGTGATATGAACGAACCCAGGGTACCTCACCGCCTGCATATTTGCCTATGACTACCAAGATGGACCAAAAATGACGAGTATGATGCCCAACAAAACTAAGGCATATATTGCCAGACGTGATAGACAAGTAAACTTAGCATAAGCAACTTGGATGCTAGCTCCTACGGAGATACGTCAAAATATGTAGAGTAATGCTATACGATGTTTTTCTTGTAGCAATAGGAAACATATCTTGCATACCGATCGGAATCCATGTAACCCTATCCTATATCCCTCGGGCTATGTAAGGAGGGGTAGGGATTTCGAGGTTGGTACACCGCAAGCTACAATTTGCAACCAATATAAACTCGAGCATACGAGATAAGAGATCTACTCCAAACCGGATGTAGGCTGTGACACATTTGAACCAATATAAATCTCATTCTTGTGTTCTACGTGCCATTATGATTCCTTGTGCATGACACGTTGATCATCCTTTGCCAGGGTCAAAACCATTGACAGTTAGCAAAGAGCTTTTGTGCATAGATTTATTGCATTTTAGATGGGTATTGTCTTCAACTCACAACCCACGCTCACAAAAGTTAAAACAACTCGTGTCTTGCGATGATACAGAGTCAAATCCCTATACACATTGATTGCAACACATGAGCATGTTTGCTAGTTATTACTCCTAAGCTACAAAACCAACTAATATTAATATTACCCAATTGTACGAAAAAAACAATATAATTGGTCAACCTATATGAAATTAAGTACTTTTCGGGATATAAAAATTAGTTCATGGAAAAACTGCACGCATGGAGCAGTCCCATGTAGAATCTCCTCCCCCAAAGAAATAAAAAACAAAATGTTACTAAAAAGTGTAAGGTGTTTTAAGTTTTGTCCTAATTAGTCAAACTTTTCTAACTTCAGTTAAATTACAAAAAATATGTTAACATATATAATGCCACATAGATTTATCATCAAAATACATTCTATTGTGCATTGACTTCTAATTTAGTGTTATAGATAAGATGTTAATGAATATTTCTATGAATCTAGTCAAAATTAAAGAACCTTCACTTATATGATAATAAAACATAAAAAACGTCATAGCTAACATTGTTCTGAACAGAAAGAATACAAAGTATGAAGTCTTCTTTGTTACTCAAGCATATTTTCAACTACTAAGGAAACCCTTTTGTTCATAAAAATTTCTTGTCCATTTCCTCAAAGAAATGTTTGCCTGGTTGTTTTGTTGCTGCCTCTCTGATCCAACCCAATGTGTGGTCCAGTGTCCTAGAAGATGCTTCTACGCATGAGAAGTACAGCGATGATATCACAACCCGTACGTATCTGATGGGATATCTTTGCACGTGATCTTGTCACCAATGTTAATACGTAACTAAAATTTTCAGTTGAAATTATTATATATGAATGAATGAATCTGAATAAACACCGAGTCGCCCTAGTAAATTCACGCGCGGTAAAACGTCACAAATTTTGATCACAACACGTCGCCGACACGAACGAAGTTTACTGCTGATTCTGCCTGATAACGGTGTTGGCAGGAGAAGACGGGCTACTTCTTCTGCCTCGAGGACCGCGTCCGGCTGTGCCGTCCCTGCAACGTCCCCATCCACTCAGCGGGCGTCCACCGGCGCTTCCACTCAGCGGGCGTCCACCAGTGTCCTAGAAGATGCTTCATACGCGAATGGGAGTCTTAAAAATTTTTTTGAATCTTTTAGATCCTCGACTTAACAAACACTTCAAGAAGCAAACACATAAACTGGTGATGACTATGACCTTATTGAGAGGGTGGATATTCCCTGAAAACACAGCGAGTCACCACAAGAACCAAGAAACAACATCAAGAACCAACAAAGATCGAACAAGAGCGAATCAAACAAACTCAGCTTCACTGGACAAGGACGGACTGTCCGCGGTACCAGGCCGGGACTGCCCGCGGGTACAGTATAAATGGCCATGCAGCCCGCGGGATGCGGCCCGGCCCGAGGCACGGCATTTTGGCCCGGCCCGAAGCACCGCCCGGCACGGTGGCCACGGGCCCGTGCCGGCACGGCCCGATGGAGCAGGCCGTGCCTGGGCCGCCACCCAGGCCCGCAGCACGGCACGGGCATGGCCCGCTAGAGTAGGCGGCCCGCTAGCGGCCCGTAGGCCAACGGCTCGGGCGCTCGGCCTCGGCCTGCCAGACTGCCAGTGCCGGCCGGGGTATATAAGCCGACCGGTGTGGCGTTCCCCGCTCGGCCGCTCCCCTCCCCCTCTGAGCCGCCGCTGTTCGTTCCCCGCTCGGCCGCTCCCCTCCCCCTCCCGAAACCCTAACCCTAGCAGACTCAAGCATCGTCTCGTCGGTCGTCGCTCGATCCACCGCCGCCGATCGCATTCTAGTCGGATCTGCTACGGTGTGACCCTCGGCCCCTCGCGGCCTCGCCTTGTCCATCTCCTCCCTCCTTCCCTTCATTTCCCCTCCTCCTCCTCCTGTGGACCATGTGAGTTCGTTGTGCCCGTTTCTGTGCTTGCGCCGCCGCTCGCCGTCGATCTAACCGTCGTCATGTCTTCTCATCTGGCTTGACTCCTGGGTACCGGTCATCTTCTTCGGCACTGGGCTCCGGTGGATTAGGTAAGGCACTGGTCCTTCTTCTTCAAGTTCATGTCTCCTACTCTCCTTTCCTCTCGATCTGTTCATCTAGATCTTATTCTAACTTTTTTCTTTCTTTGCTTGTCTTCATCTTCGCAGGTTGGTTCCTGACGCCGTGTCGTCCTCCTCTGGAGGGACGATGGCCAGGCCACCGATGGCAAAGCGTCCCTGTCCACCGTCGAGGGGCGGTGCTGGAGCTAGAGGCCGGGGCCGGAATCGGCCGCCCATCCCTTCCACGGCCGGGGTGACCATGGTGCCGGTGGTGGCGGATGAGTACACCCACCTTGAGGACGGTGAGCACCCCGAACCTGAGGAAGAGCTGGAGATGGAGAACGACAATGACATCACCAATGGTGACGGTGAGCACTCCATCGATCTCGATGGCGGCGACGGCGACGATGGTACATCGGCGGCAACCAACTCTAGTAAGCGTTCTGATGTCTGGGATGATTTCATTGAGGTCCTGGACGCGAATAAGGTTAGGACTCATGCAATTTGTAAGCTCTGTGGTAACAAATACACTGCTAGATCTCAATCCGGCACTGGTCATTTGAGATGCCACCGTAAAACCTGTAAGCCAAAACATGATGATAACCGTAAGATCCAGTCTAGGCTTGCTCTGAGTGCTGCTAATGGTTTGCATAATTGGGTGTATGATCCTGCTCTTGCTCGTACAGAACTTTGCCAGTTGATTGCTAGGCTAGACCTTCCTTTAGGCATTGGTGAGACTAAAGCCTGGGAAGATTATATTAAAACTGCTCATAATCCTATGTTTGAAAAGGTATCTAGGCAGACCACTACTAGAGAAAAGGTATCCTATGTTTGATGATGAACGTGCTTTGATTAAGAATTCAGTGTTGCCTGTTTGTTCATCTGTGTCTTTGACATCTGATATTTGGGCTGGTAATGCAAAGGAGGATTATATTTCTGTTGTTGCTCACTATATTGGTTCTGATTGGGAGTTGCATAAGAAGGTCATCGGTTTTAGGCTTGTTGAGGAGTCACATACTGCTGAGACCATAGCTGATAAGATTGCTTGTGTGGTTGAGGAGTTTGGCTTGATTGATAAGGTCTTTGCTGTTACTCTAGACAACGCTTCAGCTAACTCTAAGGCTTTTGATATTCTGCAACCGCTCTTCTTTGGTTACCTAGGCTCATATCCTGCTCCTACACGTGAGGATCCTAATAAAGTTAAGTACTTGCTTGTGCATCAGCGTTGTGCATGCCATATCATTAATCTGATTGTTAAGTCCGGCTTGAAGAGGTTTAAACCTATACTTGATGCTTTTAGAGTTGCAATCAATTTTTTAAATTCCTCTAATCATAGAATTGCATTGTTTAAAAATTATTGTATTGCTCAAGGTGTAAGACCTAGAAAGTTTGGGGTGGATATGGATGTTAGGTGGAATTCCACCTATTTGATGCTTAAACATTTGCTGCCATACAAGGATGTCTTTCATCTGTGGGTTAATTCTAATTATGGTAAGACTTTGTTGACTCCACAGCATTGGTATTGTGCTGAACAGATAATGGTGTTTCTGAAAATGTTTTATGATGCTACTGTAGAACTTTCTGGTGTTTACTATCCCACTGCCCCACTTATGATGCACCATATCCTTGACTTTGCTGAACATTTGCATACAGCTGAAAATGATGCTGCTTTTAGAAGTATTGCACTGCCTATGAAACTGAAGATGCTAAAGTATTGGGAGAATATTCCACTGCTTTATTCTTTTGCTTTCATTCTAGATCCTAGAGCCAAGATGAAAGGGTTCTATAATGTTCTTGACTTACTTGCTAAACAAACTGGATCCTCTTATAGTGTATATTATGGTGATGTGAAAGATGAATTGACTAGACTATTTAGCAAGTATGAGCAGAAGTTTGGTAATGCTAGGCCTGAAAGGGTTCCAATGCCTGGAGCTAATTCTGGTAAGAGAAAGGAGGCATGGGGAAAGATCTTTGGAGGTTCTGGTGCATCCTCTACCTCTTCCCCTGCATCTTCTTCTGCTGCTGGTGGTGTTAATGAGCTTACATCTTACTTGGACAGTGACCCTGTCACTGATTGGGGAGAAACATTTGACATTCTTCTCTGGTGGCGTGATCACAAGCTTACCTATCCTATCTTATCTATTATGGTTTGAGATATTATGTCTGTACCTGTATCTACTGTGTCTTCCGAGTCTTGTTTCAGTTGTACATCCAGGATCCTTGAAGACCGACGGCGGCGCTTATTGCCTGAGCATGTGGAGATGCTAACCTGCATGAAGGATTGGGACCAAGCGACAAGGAAAGAACAGCATACACCTACGGACTTGGACCTGGAGGAAGCATTCAAGAACATGTACCTGGATGAAGAAGGCAGCGGAAGCGGCAGCGGCAGCAGAAGCGGCAGCGGCAGCGGAGGCGGCAGCGGCACCGGCAGTGGTGCTGGTTAGAACTAGAACCTGAGGTCTCTGAGCTCCCCTGCTTCCATTCAGCACTTCCCTCTCTACTTTTATGATCTTATCTTTCCCCAGCTAATCTCTCTCTGTTCTTCCGGATCTATAGAATATGAAGAACCTGGACAAGAACTGCAGGATTTGCATGGAGTGGCAAGAGCATTACTACTGGAACCACATGGCCGACGACAAGAAGCATTTCTTCAAGCAGAACCACATGGTTCTAGTTCTAACTTAGAAGGCAGAACCTCTAGAGAAGAGAGGTACACCAGAGAGCTGGCTGTACTCTTTATCATTAGGCTATTGTAAGAACTTTAAGACATTGAGCTGGTTGTACTCTTTTTCCCTTTCTAGGGTTCTCACAAGGGTGAGTTTTACCTAGAAAGGTTTTTAATGAGGCAGCATTGCACAAACAGCTCATTTTGCTAAATGATAATCATTTTCTTATATGCCTTGACTTCTTTACTTGCATATCCCTTACTGACTTGACTTAGTGAAAAAACTGAGGAAAAAAAGCATTGGTATGTCCAACGGGCCATGGGCCGAAACGGCCCGAGGTAAATACCCGTGCTGAACGGGCGGCACGGCCCGGAAAACGGCCCACAGGCCGTGCCTTGGGCCGTAGGGGCGGCCCGGGCACGACGATGGCACGGCCCGCAAGGCACGATGGCCCGTCGTGGCACGACGCCTTGGCGGGCCGGCACGGCCCGACGTGCCTACGGGCCGGGCCGGCACGGCCCGTGGCCATCTATAGGGTACAGACAGGTTCTGGAACAGTCAACTGCGGACTGTCCATGGTCGTAGGGCCGGACTGTCCGAGGACAAAAGTCCGAAACACGAACTGAACAGAACCGATTCTGGACAGGAAGAAACAAGTAGTCGTCGGACTGTCCGCGGTTTGGACTCAGACTGTCCACGGGTTAAGAACTTAGAAACCAAATATCTGGAGCCGACTCTGTACAGCTATTGTTGAACACTGTCGGACAGTCCGGACTTATTAGTCGGACTGTCCGGGGGTCACTCGTCCCAGAAATAAACGAGAGTCGAGAGCTTGGTTCTGTCTCGGAGGAGTCCTAGACTATCCGTCGTACAAAGTGCGGACTGTCCGAGCTCACTCAACAATCCAGCCGCGAAAGCCACTGGCTCCACTCCGTGCCATCGGACTGTCCGAGGGTCAGATCCCGGACTGTCCGCGGTTACTGAAAAACGTCACGTCAGCAAAGAAGACGAATAGACTCGACTCAAACCCGATGCCTGGACTGTCCGCCGACCAAGGCGCGGACTGTCCGCGGGTCGT
Source organism: Bothriochloa decipiens (assembly GCA_023333625.1). Classification (NCBI taxonomy): domain Eukaryota; kingdom Viridiplantae; phylum Streptophyta; class Magnoliopsida; order Poales; family Poaceae; genus Bothriochloa; species Bothriochloa decipiens. Next base: position 27,460,642 of record CM041647.1, on the reverse strand, counting down.
CCAGAAATCGCCTGAAAATTGCCTCTCACCAAGAATCAACCCGATCTCTCTCGAATCAAAACCAACTGCAACAAAATTTAGAGGGATTGTTCCTCATGCAGTGGAGAGGCTATCCTCAAAGGATCATGGCCCAATTCGAAGAGAGTAGGGAGAAATCAAAAGAGGGGTGAAAAATGACCAAGAATTTGTCATGAACACAAAAACACACCGATCTACTTGCTCGTCAGGAATTAGCTCAAACCCTTTAATGAGATTGATCCTCTTATGTCATAGCACGAATCAACATAACAAAAACAGGCTCAAACGGTGCAAAATCGAAGAAATTTGACCACGAAATTAGAGGGGGGAGAGGAACTCGGGATGAACAAATCAAGAACAACACGAACACAAATCCATCACGAGAATCACATGAAAGTAAAAGCCCAGAGGGCACGAGCACACTAGGAGATGCTCTTCCCACGAACAAATCACTACAAGGTTTGCAGTGGACCTCACACACTCAGAAAAACTAGAGGCTGTGAAACCCTAGGATGAACAACTGGAATGGGAGAGGTAAGACTGAGTGGAGGCAGTTCCCTCTTATTTATAGGCTTATTACACAATTCCACTTCTGCCCCTAAATATTTTTAGAGCGAACCACCTAGCCAGGGGCACTATGGTCCAACTCGAGATTTCCTGATCCGACGGCCACCGCATCTTCTCTCCGGTAGCCTCGCTCCGAAGCGATCTCACCGATGCCGCCACGTGTCGTCCGTCCGCATCGAAACCTCCGCCCGGGTTTTGAGGCCCAAACCCGCGAAACCCGCCGCCGATATTTTTGAGGGCAAACCACCAAACCGTTCGCGAGTAGCTTAGCCACGTGTCCTCCGCCGATAATTTTGAGGACAAATCACCAAACCTCCTCGCGAGTAGCGTAGCCCATACGCGCCCTCCGTCGTGTACACTTGCACTTGTCGATGTCCTAAGTGTCAGCCACCGCGGCTGGCCACCCGGTCGTCTGGTCCGTCAGTCCAAGCCTAGCGTCTGCCCTTCACCGCACCCGGTCTGTCAGCATGACACACCCTACTTGACCTTCTCCCGAACACTGCCACCGCTTCCGGACTCCACACCTGCACATCACGAGTCAAGAGACACCGTTTCGATACATAACCCTGTGCCAGGGGATCAGTAGAACCACAGAACCAACCACACGCCAAAGTGTTGGCATGTTGACAATCGCTCATCACAACCAAAAGGATGCTCTACAATGGTTATGTAAAAACCATGTGTTCACAGTCAGCCAAGCACCAGCAGCGGCAACGGCAGCGGCAGCGCTCCCTGCTGCACCTCCGGCGGCAAGCCGACGACGACGACATGTTCAGATGTCAGCAGATCATTAACATGATTATTCTTGGCATCAGCTGATTATTCCGTGCATCTTCTTTAATTAGCTTCTCGAAGTTAACATGATTATTCCTGTTATGCTTCATTTTGTCGATAGAAAGAATATAAATTGTAATCCGGTTCCATAACTTTGGTTGTTTTGAAGTTTCGATGTCATTATAAGATCATATCCAAACTTTGTTCTGTATGAGGATCCAGGCCAAGAGTTTGCATTTGTTTTTGTGTGCCCTTTCCAAATTAGCTCGGATCGAAAATGTCGGCGTTTCCTTAGAATTGGATGCGATATAGGTTGATTTTTTTTAGTTGAACTCAAATAGAATCTAAAAAATACATTACAATATCCGCTAAGGTGAACAGAAAAGGAATGTATTAGTCATTTAATCACAAGATATTTTGAAGCACAGCTGTGCGGAAACATCGCCACAAGGCGTGAGGGCGATTTCAATTCTCCGTGGAGGTTGGCTGGTCGGCTTCCCCTATTTTTGTTTGTTTGTTTGTTTTCTATTTTCTGGACCCATTTACAAATTCTAGAAATATAGTGAGATATCAATTGCTTGAAATCTCTAGGTCATTATAGCCTTGCCGTCTCGCGCTGACTGGAAAAACCAAAATGGTTAGTTGAATAAAAAGATAATCATTATCTGTAGACTAAATTGTTGAACATCAAACGCTAAGCATATCATAGAAAGGGTCAGATTTGTCAGAATTGAATAAAAGGACACTTTGGAGCAAAACACTCACGGAACGAAGCATAACAGGTAATACGAACACAGGATCATTGGTACAGAAGAGCAGACAGATTTGGTAACGTAAGTCTATATCAATCAGTTTCATTCATGTGATCACCTAGTTGGACATTACAAAATAAAAACATTACAGTCAAGTGTCCGTACAAGATGTATTACCTATATTTTTTCCCAAGATAACAAGGAGCACATAATAACTTTGCAAGGACAACATATAAATACAAAATCAAGATTACACGTGCAGCTGAATGCTGGAGAAACTGTCCTCCGTCCCTGAAGCTGTCGTAGATGGTTATTGCACCAAAATCCCAAACCCTGACCCATGAAGGCCAAAAAATATGCGGCCGTCAGAGTTGAGTTTCAGGCTGGAAGAAGGATACTGAAGTGAATCTGGTAATAGTTTCAAATGCCCTTGTCTTCTTTAGCAACAATGTGTCATTTTGTAAAACATGAAAACAAGAACCATTTCAATCCAATATCTTATTCCCAGGCTTCGCTGCATCATCATCACCATGTTAAACAGCTCTGCCTAAGAAAATTTCACCAGCATCTGCCTCTTCGTCTGCAGTACAAACAGGTGTCAGGTTGCATGCCTGATGTTTCATGCCACTGCAAGAGACAAGAGCATTTGATACTCACCTTTACTCCCTTTGATTTTTGAGTTTTCCAACAAGGGAAAAGGCCATGGCATCCCGATTTTCCGAGCTCAGAGCATCTGTCAATTAGACATGGTAAGAATGACGAATTTCAGAGGCTATACAGAATTGCAAACAGAATCAATGTAATGTGTCGAGGTTTTGTCATAAATTTTAAAGATTAGTATGGCTCAATTTCAAAAATCAGATGCACCATGTCAAATTGTCAACAACAAATCAAGCTGTGTTGTCTCCAATTAATTTGACTAGAATGACAAATTTGCATGTTTAAAATTTGAAGGTCAGGATAAAGGCTCAAATGTGAGCATGCAATCCAAACACATAGGTTAGGACTTACATGCTCTCTTTGTCGCAATCAACCATGTCATCCTTTTTGTGTATTCTGCTTGGTGAAATGGCAAAGCCATTTTCACTTCTTCCACTCTGGTGCTTCTGAGAACCATAACTGTCAACTATCTTCAGAGCTTCTATCTCATGAGCAAGATCCTCATCTGCATGGCTTGAGGGCACAACTAGGGACATTGAGGATTTCCTTTGGTATTGGTTGCCAACAAATTGAGACAGAGCCTGATGTTGATCGTGTCTTTCCTGATTCATCAGACCTGGTGTGTGCTTTTCAGAAACCTGGAGCCATGCACTTTCTAGTCGCTGTTCATCATTTGTTGATTCTTTTGAAGTATTTTTGTACGTCTCCAGTTCTTTCTTTACTTCATCAGGATGATCAAAATTTCTCCTTGAATCAAAAGTTCCCTTTAGTCGGTCACTGTTTGATGAGCGAGTCAAGACATCACACTCATATCTTCTTACATTAGGACCAGCCTCTAATGTTATTTCTCCGTCCATCAATTCTGCTAGTGGACCAATTTTGACTTCCACATTACATTTTAGTACTGTCTCAATTGAATTGGTAATGCTACTCAAAAATCTTTGAGCTCTAGATTTTATGCCACAGTCCTCAAATGCAATGAAAGCAATTGCATGGCCTGACAAAGATGAAAATGAAGATTTTATAACTCAATAACAGAGAATAAGTAGCCAACCATTTAAATTACTGGGCCATCTGGAGAATTTAATTCAGTTTCAACTTTGACAGGTGCATTTATTGCAACCTTCATGGATACCACTGACATACTTCTTTTAGACTTGAATCACATGTCTAAAGATGAAATCTTAAGTATATTAAAAGACTAATCAATGAGGACCATGTATTTTGCTTCCAGCGAAAGAAGTATGAGCATCTTAGTGACAGCAAGTGATAAATGATAAGTAACCCACTTAAAGATATTCCATGTTGATAGCAACGAAAAGTGAAAAACATAAGACATGCTTACCCTCAAATTGCCTGATTGATACTAGTTTCCCATGGTCAAGAAGTAGCTGCTGTAATGTCTTCGAGTGGCAGTTCTGGATGCATCTTATCCAAACCTGGGCAAGGCTATCTGAGATTCCATTTACCAGGGCGCTTTGCTGGGAACAGTTGCCATTCAGTTGATTAGAATTGAGTGGAACTCTATCAACAGACCTACACTCTCCATAAACCAAGTTGTCATTCAGTCTCAACCGCGATGAATGTGAGGCAATGACCTGAGGACTCGAGTGCACACTAATTGTTTTGGCATCAAGTGTTCTCTTAGAAATGCCAAAGGCAGATAATGAATGAGAAACAATTCTGCTGGAGGATTCCCTTTCTATCTCAGACATAGAGTCACTGGCTACTTTATTGTGTTCTTGAATACTGCATTTATGTTGGTTCATATCTGAACTATGACCACATCCAAGTTGTAGTAGAGCAGCAGTAAACCACGTGGGACGCTCAGTTGAAAGCCTTATCTGCTTTTCAGCATCAGAAAGAATCTTCAATGCTTGTTGTAATCTTTCTAACTCTGCTTCTGTTACTACAGAGCATAAACAAAGTCGTTAGCAGATAGATCATGTAGACTAATGAAGGGCAAGGTTCAAATCAGCCTTATTGGCTCATTTCTTAAAAACCAAGGAAAAGGCTGCCTTCAAATATGCAATTTGTCAGTGACTTCACCTGCTTTACTTTACAGGCATGCTGCATGACTACATGGAAACTAGTACTCCCTCCAGTCCAAATTGTAAGTTGTTCTAGCTTTTCTGTTTTTTTTTTTTATTCTGATGAATGAACCAAGGAGATTCATTTTTGTTAGTCTAAACAAAATGGTTTGAAATCACTTCCATCAATCACCTAGTATGACGCTGATAGCCTAATAAAATATTAATTTTGGGATACAAATCATGGAAGCAATTATATTTATGATGAGAAAAGAATAAAGATGGAGAGGAAGAAACAATGAATGAGCTGAAAACGCCAACAGAACAATAAGGTATGGTTGAATGTACTCACAACTTCGACCACCAACTGCTGAGCCATTACAACAAGAAACATCAGCCAATTTGTAGGTGCCAGCAATGATGTCCATGATAAGCCCAGCTAACTGAGACATTAATGTCATTGGATCAGTGCCAGAATCCATCAGCTCTCTGGATCTTTTCACTGTCTCAGCCGTGTCTCCTGACATAGCTATCTCCAGAAGATCAAGCAATTTCTCTTCCGAGACAACACCAACCTTTAAAATGAAATTTGCAGTCATTATCTGGATAGTATAGCTGATATCCCACTCAAAAGTTATTCTAAAATAAAGAAAGGAAGAGATTTAGCATGCCTGTTACTTATGCAGTCATGCAGAAACTGAACAGCATTTCAACTCGCCAAAAGGGAAATTTAGGATCATGTCTTAGTTTTTACAGTGTACAATTCCAGAAACAACCCATTTTCACAAAACACATGTTTTCATTAAGAGACGAGGTGAAGATAACAAAGGTGCAAATATATGGTCAGTGATAATATTAACCTCAGATTGAGTAATTAGTACTTTATCTTTTTTTTCTTTCTTTCTTAACATCTTTGATAACTTTGACAATGAATTTTTACAGGTTTTACTTAAATTTATGTGCATAACATACATAATTTTTTGGAAAAAAAATAGAACCCCAAAATATGCTGAATTCACTAGGGAACACCAGAACCCATGAATATAAGATACACAAATAGTCCACTAAATCAGAGATTGGAGGAAAAAAATGTAATACGAATCGGAGAACAACTTTCATTTTCATGTCATTCAAAGCAATATTCGTCATTAAAAGAATTGATTGGTCATAGCAAGAAATTTACCAGATCGTTGACAAGTGAAGGAGTTATCTTTTTCCCTAACAAACTCAATTGATCTAACATTGTTTCTGCATCTCGTAGTGAGCCATCTGAATTCAGAGCTATCAAATCCAAAGCTGCCAGCTCAACATCAAGATTTTCCTTGACACAAATTTTCCTTAAGTGGCACACAGTGTCAATATCTTTGATCTTAGAGAACACATACTTCTGGCAACGTGATACAACTGCTCGAGGTAGGTTGTCAGGGTCAATTGTAATAAATATGAACACAACACGAGGAAATGGTTCATCAAGAAACTTCATAAATGCTGGCCACAATTTGGAAGGTATCATGTGACATTCATCGACAACAAACACCTTATACCGGGGCAAAGGTGCAGCTGGCTGCAAATTTTCCAGTAAGTGCTTAATTATGCTTATACACTTTCTGTTACTTGCATCAACTTCTTTTAGATTGGTACCTTTACCACTGAAGAAATCAGTGCACTGATTACATACCCCACAGGGTTTGTTATCTTCAGTAGTAAGGCAATTTAGAGCTGCTGAAAATATCCTTGCAGTCGATGTTTTTCCGGTTCCACGAGGACCTTGAAAAAGATAGGCAGGAGCTATCCTTTCCCTTGTTATAGCATTACTAAGTGATTGGGCTGCGATGTTTTGACCAACAATTTCAGGGAATGTCCTTGGTCTATATTTTTGGCTCAAGCTTCTCGGGTCTGACTCGGCCAGATCAACACTACGAACAGATAGATCCATCCCATCCTGACTTTTACAGTTTGACCATCTTTTCCCATCTAACCGGCTTGAAGCTTCCATATCAAGCTCTCCTATATTGGTTGAGAGTTCATCACTTGATGAATCAAATGATGAAGAACCAAAATCACAGCTATTACCCAAAAGTGGCATTCCCTGAGCAGACTTTTTTGAATGTGCCCATTTCATTGAACCAAATGATCTCTTCTTCTTATGCATCGTCTGACTCCCACATATTAGGCTGCTACCTTTTCTTCGAAGAATAGCAGATAGTGAAGGAGAATAATTATTTCCTTCAGATCCTCGATGTTTTCTCCTCTTTGAAGCATAGCAAGGGACATGCGACCTCTGACTTCTCAGAACTGCTGATTGGTTAGACTCATCGCCATCAAAAGAAGTAGCAGTCCTAGCATCCCAAGAACCAAAAGTGCTGGTGTTCCTTCTTACGTGCCTGTAATAGGAGCTAGTAGAAACAGGTGTGCAAGAAAAGGAAGATCCCTCTCTTCTACCTATTTTCAGTAGCTTTGAGGGATTTGAAGAGCTGACACATCCACATGCTGCAAACAGCGGAGACGTAGGGCGAGAGAAGTAGCCCCTTTGAAATATCTCCAGAGTCTCTGAGTTGCAGTTCTCAGTATCCTCAGATTGCTCAACAGAATTAACCTGAAGATCTGACACCTTCAAGGCAGCTTGGTTTCTGACTGCTCCTTTTTTGGACAAAACACCCTTTCTCCTTCTAGCTATTCTTTTGACCGGAGTACATGATGTTGAACTCTGAACATTGTACATGCTGGCTGAAGGATCCAGATATGCATCACCTTTGGAGTTTACTCCATTAGATTTGCATGGACTGTCCAGGCTTAGCTCACCAGATGGTTGCTTAACATCGTCATCTATCTTCATTCCGCTTTCACTAGATTTACAAGAATTCTGCCTCCAATTGTAGAGATAAACCTTTCTTCGTTTCTTCTCATTATTTGGAGGTGCACAAGGTGACTCATTGTTCGTTGGTGCTAAATTACTAGAAATCCCACCATTGCATGCAATCCTTGAAGTTGCCACCAGTGACCTAGGACTCAAAGGTGATCTCCATGTTGAGCAAGTATCAGGATCCTGCAAGCAGCGCGCCTTTTGCAAAGCAGTAAGTTCCTTCCTCAGGTGAAGCTCACTTGGGCCAACACACCCTCCAACCATAGTCCCCATCTCTTGTCTGGAAAGACACCGAGTTGTCTAACAGACAGTAAAATAAGTAAATATTAAATGACATCACCATTCAAGAAAAGAACCGAGGTATGTTCAGATTGCAGCATAATTCATTCTACAAAATATACAACTCTGTTTTAACCGTCTACAGGTAAGAACAGGTAGATTGCAGAGTCAGGCCCTGTAAGTGCGCTGATATGTGGACTAATTTTTGTGGAAACATAGAACCAGGCAGAGGTTATTTACAATATATTACAAAGTAAGTTCTCAGGTAATATATTGTGGACATTTTAAGAAAAGAAAATTATAAAGAGATGGTGAAGGAATGCTCATGCCGTTTTATCTGGTGCTAAATTGGATGGTCATCAACATTTGAAAAGCATAGAAAGCACTGAAACCCAAACAAAAGAGCGACATGTGTAAATGAAAAAAAAATGCTGTGCGCAAAATGTGAAACCTAGGCTGGTAGCAACCAGATATTTGGGAAGGATTTGATACAAAAGAGAGGAGAAATGATGTCTTATACAGTTTATTCCTCAATCAAGAAAGGGAAGGGGGGAATCAATTCAGTTTCCCAGAGGAAGGAAGAAAACGGCACCAGGAAGAGGGACGGGATGAAATGCATGATGAATGAAAAGGAATCTGAAATACTTGCCGACGAACGCATTGCAAATCAAATTTGCAGCTGCTAACCATGCAAGAATCAATCCCAAAAACCAGGAGCTGTGAGGCCTGGAGCACACACAGCACTACAGCAGCATTCCGCCACCAATTTAGATCCAAAACGTGCTTGGAAAGAAAAAGGGGGAGAAGAGCTCACCGGCAATCACGGAGCAAGCCAGAGGAGGCAGGTGGGATCGACGGGCCCTGCTGCAGCGCGCACGGGAAGGAGGGGGCAACGAACGAACAGTTCAAACTGGTCCTTCTCCTGGAAAGGCATCAAGAAGCCAAAAGGGCGTCGAAAAAGGAGGCGCCTTTGGAGGTGGAACCTACATCCGTCGCCATCGGGCAGTGAATGCCGGAGGAAACAGTGATTCATTTCGAAACAGCCAACATGCGGGCGGATTTAAAATCTTCTTCCCCATCGCCCCTGCAGCCCTCTCACAGGTGCTTCTTGGCTTCTTGCTCGGCGTGTTCCCTCTGCACCACAGTACAGTTTGTCGGCTGACACAAACAGAATATAATGCAGCAGAAATGAATCTCTTTTTCAAAGAACAATCAACGGGACAAAAAAAAAAAACAGGAAGTTTAAAAGGGCTTTTATAGTTTTTTTCTATATGCCAAATAGTCATTTTGGTCTCACAATTATCGCTCTAGGTTTAGGCACTATTTGGTTGGATGAAACTAGGGATTAGAGACTACATTTTATTCTCTTTTAGTCTCTAATAAATTGGCAAATAAAGAGACTAAAAAAGGACTCACAGTCCCTAATCCACTAGTCTCTTAGAAGGTGCTAATTGGGACTAGTAGTCCTTGTGTAGTCCCTAGTCGGTCCCAAGAAACCAAACAAACCCTTAGTTTCATCCCTGAGGCACCATTTGGAATATTAAACCCTTAGTCTCTCATTTCGTGTATATTCCTTAAATAAAATATTAAACTGACTCCTATTGTGCTCCAAAAGATGTAAACTTTTAAAGTGGAAATTCTAGTCATCCGACTTCATTTCAGTGGCAATGTCCTTTAAAATTAGAGTGACTAGGTTGATTATGATGATGGTCATAAAAATGTGTTGGAGGCAGTAAAAAGACGAAGGAGGATGGGAGGAGGCGAGCATATGAGCAAAGTGGGTCACCATTACCATTGAGGATAAAGAGAAAAACAACTCAGGAACTCCGAGGCAGGAGAGGTAACGAAGTGGCCATGTAACATTGGGTCATGATTTGTGTTAAATCATGTAGTGTCTAGTCTAAGGATTTGTTTGGATCTCGAGTATTAAAGTTAGCTAAATATAACTAAAAACCTCCTTAGTATTTTTTTTGATAACAAGCACTTATATATATTATAAAATCACAGCAGCAGTTTTACAAAAAGGTCCTCAAGAGAAGACCAAATTACAAACAAGTCCTGGATCCAAAGAGGAACTCGGCGGTGCTGTCCATGGCGACGAAGACGACGGAGCTGCCGGCGGAGGGTCGCAGGGGCGTCGAGGACGCATACACCCAGGTGGTATGACCGCGCATAGCGTCGGTTGAAGGCGGGCCGGTGGAGCCAACGGAGGAGGAACACACCGGCAACCAAAGGGTCCAGTTGAAGTTGTCGCCGGAGATTGATGAATCGGCATGGACCAGGATCCCAGGGGGAGGCAGCGTTGTCGAGCAAGCACCAGGAGGGGAACCACCTTGCTGTGGAGGAGCACACCAGGACCGGAGTCTGCTGTGACGGTGGGGCGAAGGCGGAGTGGACGGTCCGCGTGGGCATGAGAGGGAGAAGATGGAAGGCAGTACCAGGGATCAAATCCACCCAAAGGAGGACCCGATCCATAGCCATGGACTTCCAATTGACCTCAGTTCCGGCCAGATCGGGTGCGGCGACATGGTGGCTCCAGCGGCGATGGATGGGGGCGGGTGGAGATGGAGCTGTTGGAGGAGACGACTTTATTTTATTCGTACTAACCTGGATAGCGAGGACGTCGTCGACGAGGAAGCCGATGAGGACGGCAGCGACGAAGACGACGGCGGCGCTCTCCCGGTAGAAGGTACCACGAAGGGCGGGGGCCATGAGGCACAGACGGACCTCGAACTAAAAAACTACTACTCGCTACTGGCTATCGGAGACGCGGGGCCCCGCTCCCAGCGCACTCCGGCGAGGACGCCGGATGCGAGCGGGAGGGGGCCGGATGAGGGCGGCGGAGGAGATCGATCGGCTCCTTCGTGGGGGAAAGAAAGTTGGTCTCCTTAGTATTAAAATTAAGCAACCATGGCCTAGGGAATGTGTCTCGAGAAATTAGCGTGATTTAATTTACGTTTTTAAATGTTACTAGTGGCTAAAGAAGCAAGTCTTGACACATAAGTGGCACTGGCCGGTGAACTTGTGTCACAATGCTATTGTTTACCTTGGGATTTTACCTATAAAACTAACGTTAGACTAAAAAAATTTGGACCATAATTTTACAAAATACTTTTGTTTTGGAACACCCTGTGATGTGTTTTTAAAACCATAATATGGTTAAAATTGTACTGCCCTCATTTTAAATTATAAGATATTTCAGATTTTATAGATATATTTTTTTACTATATATCTAGATAGTGAATGTCAAAACGTTTTATAACTTGGATTGAAGGGACTAGCATTTTTTTCCCCCAAAAAACTCCACTACACCTGTTTCTTCTGAACCTTTTTTTCATACGCCATTGAGTTCCGAAACTATAATATAATAACTTAACATGGTTTAATATTACTATAGCATCGAAACAGGGCGTTTAAAAGTCGTGAAATCTCAATCGGTTTCAGGTTGTCACGTGTTCTGTTTCCTTGGAATTCCCACACTGATTTAATTAGGCAGTGGTTTGTCCGTCAAAGCACGGGCCGAGGTCATCGTCGATCTTTTGGCTACTACTCACTCCAGTTCATCATCAAATAAAGAATTCATTGGGCGAAAGGCCCACAGCCTTCGAAACATAAAGATGCTGATTTGAGATTTCAATACGCTTGGTCCTGACAAATGATAAGTTTCTTTGTTGATGAACGGAGTTACCAAGGGCACATTTTTCTAGCAATTTATGGTAATGCTGTATTGAAATTAGGTTCAATTAAATTAAACTACTCGTAAGGTCTCTTCTGCAGGCGGGGGACTGAAAGCCAAGGTAGGCAGCAGGCGCGAAACGAGAGTTTGTTTGAATTTGAACTATATATATATTTTTGCATTGCCAGGATGTACGCATTGACACAAGTAAGGATCTCCTCATCCGCACCTCCTCCGTTCACGCGGATCGCACGGACATGGTTAATGCCAACGTGAGTGGCATTAATTATTGCAATCTTCAAACTTCAATTCAAATACAGTACTGTACTGTAAATATATAATAAACGGTGCAACTTTGTTTTTAAAATACAAATACTACTACCAATAATCGTTTGCACGCCTCCTGTAAATACATATAATACAGGACTTTGTTCCATTCCATGGGCCTCATCCTTTGTTCTTGGCCACAGCATCAGAAACAACAGTCCCATTCCGGAGTCAGTCGTGCTTGGAGTTGGAGAATCGTCACTTGTTCCTTACTTTTGCACGCAAGGGCGCCTATCTCGTCATCATTCTCTGCAAAAGGGAAGATGGATCACTGATAGTTCATTCTGGAAATGGTGTCGTGTCGTGTCATGTGTGAACCTGATGCATGTGCCGCCGCCGCCAGGGAGAATTTTGTTCAGATACTGCGGTTGGAGTGTCGGAGGACCACGCCACGCCGAGGCATCAACTTATTATTACAACAAGTTCGGAGGCATGGCATTTGCATGAAGTGCAATTATTAGAATGGACATTGTATGCCCACTCCCACCGACCACAATATATCTATCACACAATTTATGGATTTCGTGTGCGTGTATATATATATATATATATACACGTGTATACGTGTACTCTCTCTAACTCAATATAAATTTCGTGTCAGTAGAACTTTTTTAAGTTTGATTAAGTTTATAAAAAACAGTAGCTGTAGTTATTCCAATTAATTTACTAATAAATTTTGACTCGTAGACATGGATATGTTCGTTTGAGTTTATCAGCTAAAATCAACCCTACTTTTCAACTATAAAACATTGTTTTTTTTCTCGCAACAAATTAGTCCTACAAATCAACCACAGGCACAATAAGTCATACCTAATAGAGCAAATGGTTAATCCATAAAACATATGGACAACACATGTTTTCAATTGCATTTATTAATCACACACCAATTTGAAGCATATCCTCAGTGCAAGGACAATAAGGAGACATGCTTAATTATCAGACCAATTTTCAGTCACATACAACAAAATTAAGCACCCAATATTTATTAATGGCAATCTTTACTAATATATATGTATATATAGCACACAAATACTTGGAGGCAACAAATCTTGAATGTTAACGGTACAAGATCATAAATCAACTAAGAGATATCATACCTCTTATCAATTCCGATGCAACATAGTTACATAACAGTAATTCTACAACAAAACCAGTTAACCAAAGTAAAACCAGATCAACAGATGGGGAACTCAAGATAATGGGTGAAATATTTCAAGGAGGTACCTTTTGGAGAGATTTGCCCTAATTTAGGTCTCTCCAAAATGAAGATCTATACATGTGGGCAACAGGTTGTCACCATGCCTCCTGAGTCTAATTTGGTTACTGGAAGGAGAAAGGGGAAGGGAGGGAGAAGAAGGAAGGTGCAGATGTGTTGTTAGCGCTTCTTCAACGCGCCAGGGTAGCGTACTACCCTAGCCTCCACCTCATCGTAAGCAGTCCATGTCATTTGTTTGGTGGTCTCGCAGAGTTCTTTGATAGCCTGCAGAAGAACCGGTAGCTTCATATGACGAAGAGCAGATAGATGGTGGTCTCGTGGATAAAGTGTGCAAGTCCTGATGAAAGGACAGATGGAGGACGGAGCTTGGCCCAAGAGGAGAGAGAATAGCTGTTTTATTTTTCTCTATCAACTGTGAAGGTGAGGCTAATGTCTCTGTGTCTGCACTGCGGCTGCCCTTATATAGGCTTGTTACGTTAAGTGGGATGACCTGACTAAGTCATGCAAATTGCAATAGTGTGACCAAGCCTACCACGTCATCTCCACATGGCTACCTCCCTCTTCGAGTGCTAGCTTGGCACCTCGAGTCACGCCATGACCTCCGACCTTATTCAAAAGGTTAACTAGTGTTCTAAAAATCTAGTTTGTGACGTGTTCTTTTTAATATTTTTTTAGTATGTTTTGGGTTGAAAACCAAAAATGGGTGAGAAGAACAATACCCATGGTTCTACATGCCACAACGAGGTGGGGCAGCATGGTGTTGTCTGTGTAAGCGATGTGCGCATGTGTTACAAACCTTCACTGAAGCAGCACACTAGGGGCCTGCTTAATTCTCTCATTGAGTCATTGAGCGAGCAATGTTGTGCCTTGCCAAACGAGGATACCAAAGAATGACGTGTTTGGCTGTCTTGCCTAAGCGTCTCGTGGACCGTGCCAGTAAAATTTGGCTTGCTCCTGTGACATGCGGGAGCGGGAGCTCCTTGTTGCTGGTGCCGGCTCAGCAGGGCGATGCAAGTCTGCACCAATGACCAAGCAGAGCCCCGCCACGACGACGACTGCTCCCAAAGAGCAGCAAGAGTAGAGAGGCCACGTCTGCACGCTGAATCAACTAGAACCCGTAGTAAGATTGTGAACTAGGTGGAGCGACAGCGGCGTGAGAAAAAGTGGATGAATACAAGGCAAAACAAACATGTTTCTAACTCAGGCCGAGAAATTAATAAAACAATACTATCTTACAACAAATGACCATGATTTCATAATAGCATCTACGCTAGCAAATATTAACATTTAGAAACCCTGTAGACTCCTAGAAACAAACCAAAAAAAAGGAAAGGGAAGTATAATTAACCAGTTATGAGAGCACATAAACAACAGAGCCACTACTAGTCACATATTTAATCAGCATTTTCAAATCCCTAAAAACTCGGGGCCTGACCTTTACTGCTAGACTCTGCGTAAACACAATTACATGAAGATAAATGTAGCCAAGAAATGATTGGGATCTAACTTCAAACGACTGCTTCATCACAAATGGCACAGTTGGAATCTAAACTACACAACTCAGTAGCCTACAGAATGTAGATGCTTGAGGGCCACACAAACTACTGACACTAGATTTAGAGGCATCTCGAGCACCAAAGTATCCAAACAAAGTATTCAAATCTATTAGCTGCCCTACCCGGAAACATTCAGCTTACAACTCTCGTCAAAGGCTCCTTAGTTCTTGTTGGAGCATCCTCGGCAATTCAGATCTCTCATCGATAGCATCAAGCCTTGGTCCTCTTGCTTCCTGTGCAGGAGGGGCACTTGTACTGCTTGATGTGCTCTGCTTTAGCTGGGGTGATCTTGACACACTTGCCGTGGAACCATGTCTCGCATAAGTCGCAGCAGATCCAGAAGTCGTCATAACCTAGGCCACAGGCGCCACATAGTGCAGTCTCATGGTCTTCCTGTGGTTCCCCTTCCTCCCCTTCGCTGTCCTCGTCCTTTGGAGGTGGCATCTTTGGGACCCTTGTGTTGGGCTCGGACAGGCGTGAGGGCTGTGTATTCATCAAATGTTCAGCAATGATCAGCGTCAGTCATAAAAGAAGAATGATGGGAGTTCAGTGGCTGGTTGTCATGTCCAACGATATAGCTACGTTATACTCCATCCGTCTCAAATTGTAGTTCACTTTGATTTTTTAGTGCATGCATTTTGCTATGTATCTAGACATATTATTTATCTAGGTACATAGTAAAATGCATGAATCAAAAAAGTCAAAGTGAACTACAATTTGAGACGGAGGGAGTAACAAAAACTAGTATATACCTTTGAGCCTGATTTGTTACTCTTATTGTTGCTTTTAGGAGTTTTTTCTTTGGGCTCTTTCTTGGCAGTTCCTGTGACAACCTCATATATGCTGGGAAGGTTATTGATCATGGTGAAGAGACGTTTCCTGCAAGGCAACCACCAGAAGGTGACGCCATCAGACAGCTTTAAATATACAAAGAAAATGTAGTCCCACACGGCTTTGATCAAAATCTAATAATCTATAGTATGGAATTCAGGAGACATCAGAAATAAAGATTTCACAGTAAACATATAAAATATGATCCAAAAGGTAAGTCAGTGCTAAAGCAACAGTGGAATACGGCAAGTTACTGTCAAACGCATCAAAACACTCTAGTAAAGTATTTTTAAGGACATTCTTAAACACAAGGAAAAATTCATGCTAACTAGTTGGTTCTAAACTTTTTATGGAACAAGGGTGAAACATGAGAAAATAACCAGCATTATTTAAACCACTATTGCCTCTAACAGATTTAATCCACAACAATATAGCAGCCAATGCTTTTTTTTTTTGATAAAAGTATAGCAGCCAATGCTAGTATTCCTAATGATGAATATGCAAACTGGATTGTTTGTTTACAAAACATCTGGTCTTCAATCATGCATTCAATGCTCCAGCTGACACATACTTAATCAATAACAAGATAGGCCCAGTAGCACTCAAAAGCTGAAGAATGTAGCACAACACTGGTATAGAGATGATAATAAAAAAAAAACACTAGTATAGAGATAACACAGAAGTAACTGGACAAACTGGACACATGAAACGTTCATATATTCTAAGCTTCTCTAACAGAAAAAAAAAAAGCAAGACCTCAAAAGCAACACTACACCCAAAGTAGCTGACAGCTGCCACTATCTGACATCAACTGAAATAAGGACTCTGTAGCTGTATGTTGACTGCTCAACAACACTAGCAGCAGATGGAATGTGCAATTGTTCCACGAAAAAGACGTGCAACTAGTAATCTCCCACCCAAATGTGACAATGGGGCATATTTCCTAGTCATACCATTGGAAAAAATATACGAGGTCGGGAGGAAGGGGGTTATGAAATACCGTTTTCCATCCTTGTTGTCTCTTATCAGTATACCCATCTCTTTCTACTCGTTTCTCAATCAAAACTCACTTTGGATTTTGATAAGAATAACATAGTGATTTTGTTTTGGTTTTGATGAAAAAAAAACTCGGCCAGTAGGAAAAGACCACACTCACAGTATTGCTTGGAAGAAGAAACTTAGTCTTCAACCAACCAAGAAAAACCTGAACCCTGCAGAACCTATAGCACCACACTGTAACCTAGGCCGGCAGCTGCCACGGTTACCATAGGGCAGCGGCAGTGGGGGAGGTTTTTTAACCAACCCTGGAATTCGCTCCCATGGGGAGTCAAACCCAGGTGCCAGAAGTCACAGCTGCTAATCTTAGAATAGAACAAATGGAATACCTGGCTTCCTTGTCGAATCCAAACCTTGCTCCAAAATAAAATGCTACAGACATTAGCCAAGAATCACTATGCACTGCGACAAGTGATAGCCAATCTTTTTCATCCATCCCATCACGAGCGAAATTAATTCCCAGAGCTGGCTCTGGGAGTTCAGGAGGGACCTCTTCAGCAGGCAAGTTCACTTCCCAAGTCTCATTGGGAAGTCCATATAAACATAGGTTCTCCTTCTCTGCACAAAACAAAAGAAAACAATATCTCAAAGAAGGTATTTGCATTTGTTTCAGGCTCTAAACCTAAAGTAGCTCACTTTAAACGAAAATGAATGAAGAGACATAAAGCTGAGACTCTATGAACACAACAAAAAACAGGATGAATAGGAGAGACAAGATTGACCATATCAAATTAAGCGTTCCATCTCTCCTACGTTTTCTTGAGACAATATAGATTGAACATCACATGAAAAAAGGAAAGAGGACATAAAAAGGCAGACTTTTTTGGCCAAAAGCATGAAAATGATGCATTATGCCCCTTGTACCACTAGGCATGAATAAATCAGTTCCATATCAACCAACAACAACAACAACAACATAGCCTTTTGTCCCAAGCAAGTTGGGGTAGGCTAGAGATGAAACCAAAAAGA
Organism: Bothriochloa decipiens; assembly: GCA_023333625.1. NCBI lineage: Eukaryota > Viridiplantae > Streptophyta > Magnoliopsida > Poales > Poaceae > Bothriochloa > Bothriochloa decipiens. The sequence continues at coordinate 27,443,068 of CM041647.1, read as the reverse complement.
GGCATGAAAACAAAGAACACATAAATGGTACAAGAAAAAGATTACGGTTCAGGCACGTTAATTGCTAGTCTCCAAACGCTCCTGTCCATAGCTAAATCCTTAGGGATATTCCACTCCTTAAGGTCTCTCTTAACTGACTCGTCCTCCCAAGTCAGTTTAGGTCGACCTCTACCTCTCTTTACATTATCGACCCGCTTTAGAACCCCACTACGCACTGGTGCCTCAGGAGGCCTCCGTTGGACATGGTCAAACCATCTCAACCGGTGTTGAATCAATTTTTCCTCAATTGGTGCCACCCCAACCCTATCCTGAATATCATCGTTCCGGACTCTATCCCTCCTTGTGTGCCCACAACACCATCGTAACATACGCATCTCTGCTACACTCAATTGCTGGATATGTCGCCTTTTTTAGGCCAACATTCACCAACGTATAACATCGCCGGACGAATCGCTGCCCTATAAAACTTACCTTTTAACTTCTGAGGCACCCTTGAGGACGTCTGAAGCTTGACGCCATTTCAACCAACCGGCTGAAATTCTATGCCTAACATCTTCATCAACCACCAAACTTTTGATCGGTACTGAGCAACCCATCTTGCATTTCCAGTGGCACCTCTTGGTGCCAACTTCCTGTGCTAAGCATCTAATAACGTTGGCTAATGTGGTACCCATACGAACCGAGGCATCTGCTGGAAACAAAATCATAAATGTGAATGTGACACTAATAACCAACATGCTCTCTCGGTCCCAAAATAGATCAGATTGTAGCTACCCCACGTATCTAGACAAAGCTTTCTGGCCCTATCCACAATTATAAGAAAAACCAGGGTACATGTATTTGTTTGCCAACTTCTGTCAACCATCGGTTTAGGTGGGCAATGACATTAAGTGGGAAGTAAGGAGTTGAAACCAGGGGAAAGGTGCAGTGACAAAGTGTTCGCAATACTCTCATTGCCAAACGGAGTAAAAATTTTGTTGTCCTGTGCCCAGAAACGAAACCAATGTTGACCTGGATCAGGAAAAAGAAATGCTATCCTGACACTCCCCACTAGCCGACATCATCAGTGACTCACTGACGAAACAAACATCCCGAAAATGCCCCTTGTACAGTTGCGGCGGAGGTCGTTGTCCGGGAGCATAACCGTAAATCGACAGGCGCACGACTTTTGGAGGTGACTGGCCGGCCGTGCGGTCGACCAGCTCATCAGAAGATAAGGATTCCCTCTTCCTCTTGCCCATCCGCCTTTCCGCTTTCCTACCCCAAGATGAACAGCGCAAGGAAGTCGCCAAGGGAAAACCGAGAGCAAAGCTCGGCGGCTGTCACCGGCAACATCGGAGCAGGAATTCCGGCGGCCATATGGCCAGCTTTTCCCGGGGCGCACGAGAACCAATGAATGGGCGGAGGAACGCCGTAAATTAAGTGAAAAAAGAAACGCGAAAATCAGCGGAATAAAAACCGCTCCCCCACCAGATCGGCTTTTCAGAGAGAGAGAGAGAGAGAGAGCTATCCGCCCGTAACTGCAGAGCAAACACCAAATCCGTGCGGTACCATCTGAATCCGCACCCCCAAAACCAAACCCAAAACCAAAACCAAAATCCAAACCCTAGGAAATCCCAGCCGGATCGGGGGAGCAGGGCGGCAGGCAAGCTCACCTGGGTCGCACATCACGTAGAACTTCTCCACATCTGCAGCAGCAACATCAGGAAACCAGCCGTCAGCACAGAGCTCCGAGCCAGATGGAAGGAAGGGGATGCGGGGGCATTACCGGTGGTGAGGGCCCTGATGAGGCCGGCCTGGCGCGCGCGGTAGTCCCGGAAGACGTCCTCCGGCGAGCGCGGCACCGGCGGCGTGCCCGGGAAGGCGCCTCCTCCGTCCATTCGTCCCCGGAGCTTGGTCAGGGCGGGGGCCCGGCCGGCCGGCCGTAGGGTTTTGGGAGGAGCGCTGGGGATGGATTACGCGAGGACGCGGGACGGCGAGGAGGAGTCGATTGGAAGGAAGCGTCGGCGCTGAGACGGACAGACGGAGAGAAGACTTTTCTCGTCTCGGGAGAGAAGAGGAAAGAGATAGGTCCGTCCGTGCCGTCCTCCTACGTTTGTTTGTGAGTTCACGCGCGCAGCCGCAGTCGCTCGCGGGCCTTCCATTGCATCGATAGTTTGCGGGCCTATTTGGCACACCACTGACCCCCGCGGCCCATGAATAGATAGATTTTTTTTTTATCTTTTCTACACTCAAATTTATGGACCTTTCCTATGTCGGCTCAAATTTATTTATTTAACAACAATAGATTTTTTTTGATCTTTTATCTACTCAAAAAACTCAATAAATGTTTTTTTCAGGTTGCCAGAGTATATGTTTTGCGATTTCTCATGTTTCCAGGACATTATTTCTAAGGCTGCCACATGTCATCGAGAAAATATAAAATGAAATATAGAGGTGTTTGTTTCACTGGTCGTTTGGTCACCTCCTAAATCTAGAACGTATTTGGATACAAGCCAAACATATAACGGACCTTTAGTTTGTACCTTTCGGATTTCAAAATGCATATGAAAATGGAAATTGTCACAAATGTTTGTCACACCGTGAAGCCGTGAGCAATAATATGCATGTGAACATCTTTATTAATGATATAATATTTGCATACAAGAATGCAGCATTGTATGTAGTCGGCGCTAGGTGCTTTGATCCTTTGTCTGCCTATTATTTGTAGCATAGGTTAGCCAGTTTTGTTCACACTGTTCTCTATTTTTTATTCAACACTACATGACTTCGAACAGAAACATGGCTCCCATCAGCAGCAGCTGCTGCATTTCATGAGCTTCACAGTTTAGAACCAGCAAGCCAACGGCTGTAGAATGCCAATGCTTCCTGTGGTTTATACTCTGGAACTGCATGCCCAGAACCCTGCGAGAAAAACACAACATGACAGTTAATAATAATGGGAACCTCATCTCGAAGCTTTGATTTGTTTTGGTGTTTCAGTTATGTAACCATATCATTAAACATAATTCATGTTTGATTTGGTAGGCTAGTACCGTGCTCATGTACATCAAGGTATTATTAGACAAATTTGAAAGTGTAGTACCTTAATAGTAGCAAAAGTGAGGCCATTTTCATATCCTTGGGTGTACCTGAGGAGTATAACAACCAAAAAGATAGGTGAGCTATATATCTTTAATTTCTTTCCTCGATACATATAAACATTTTCTTGAAATTATGGAAAATATAAAAGATAATAATTTAACTGAATATAACTCTCACAAGAAATTATAATAATTTAACTGAATATAGTTATGGAAAATATAGTTATTATATTATGAGGATTATGAATTTTTTTAAAAATCAGTTTCAAGGATATATAAAACGATTAAAAAAACTTAGGACATAATGATCATTGTTTGTCAAATACCCAGAAACTTGTTCATTAACCAGCCACGCTCGCCACGAATCAACGACCCCATAGCCTAAATATGTAGTCCATGCTAGGCTCCCAGTGTAAGGTACACACATATCATGGTCGCCGCTGAAACAGATGCAAATTATATGAAATATATCAATGATACTAGGAGTTTCTTCTAAGATTTTTGATACGAATATTATCGGTGTCTTGACCCCGGGGGCCTAGCATCAACGAGTAACTACGTGCTGCGTACTCCCTAATCCGGATGGCGATACAAGAAGAACACAAGGATTTATCCTGGTTCGGGCAAAGAAGACCCTACGTCCAGCGGGAGAGGAGATGCTGTATTATCTTGCACCGAAGTGCTTGTACAGGGTAGATACAAGCGGGTGTGTACGAGAAGAGGTGGGGAACAAGGCCTAAGCCTAGAAGCGCTAGCCTTATACCTTGCTATTTGCGTGGTGCGACTGAGTGAGTTCGAACGAGTTCACCTCCTCCTCCTGCAGCTAGCCAGCGCCCCCTTTTATAGGCCAAGGAGGGGCATGGGTGTACAGAAAACCCTAATGGTGCTGCCCTTGGTAGGGCTATCATAAGCAATGATGCCGTGGGGTGATGTCGATCATGTCGTAGCCACTGTAGATGTATGCGACGGGGCGATGCCGAGCCCTGTAGCGACGAGCCTTATGATGTGATTCTCCCTCTTGAGTGGTCACGGAGAGGTCGGCGATTGACCGGTCCTGATGATGACGCTGGCGTGCTTCAGTGATGTGGTGAAAGACGTGAGCTTCCGTGGTAAACGTATGACTTGCTGTAGACGACGCGCGGGAGTAGTTGGATCACTGACCGAGACCGCTAGGAGCCTGAGTCGAGGGGTGGTCGAGCGGGCCGAGGCCGAGTGGATAAGGACGAGCCCGGGAAATATGGTACGGATGTTGACTTCTGCGTTTCGAGGGGGTGCCCGACGGGGCACAGTGTTCGATACGACAAAACAGTGGTTTGTATGAAACGACGCTTCCCTGGAGATGGACGGTAAAAGGTGGATTTGACCCCTGTACTTGTTCATCATGACCACCGCTGTAGGCACGGGGGTTGGCAGGAGTTGGTAGATTGCATTAAATGCTCTGACTCCCTTACAGAAAATAGGTGGACCGAGGGGGCACAACACTCGTGCCGCGTCCCGTCACTCGACGGGGGTTCGTCCGCACGGGCGGTCATCCGTCATTCAAGGCCCCCTGTCGAGTAGGAGACGGACTTCGACTCGGTCGATGCCGCTCCTGGGCTGGCCTAGCATAGCTCGACGTACGCTGGTGGACCCTTATCTCTTGAGGCTGGTTGCGGGCTTTTTTGATGATTTGGGATTTAATTGTTTGGGGATTAATTCTCCTGGATCGGGGTTTAGGGTACCCCTTATCCAGGTACCCGACAAATATGAGATTCAAAAGCATACTGTGAGTTCTTAAAGTACCGGTAAATGAGAGCACGGTAACCCTGGCTCGTAAGGTTTTTGTGATAAATGATCATACTCCCAGCATCATGGTGAAACGTCAATTTATCTGTGCATAGGCTCCATGGTCCAATTGAACTGACCTAATTAATAAAACTATGTTGAAAACATGGAAAGTTCTAAATTCAGATCTATCAAGTAAAAGGTGACTAGTGTATGGTTATCACGGTGACTAGTGTATGGTTATCATACTGGTTCTGCATGAATTGCAGATCTGACGCCGTCATTGTTTAGCCATGCCGTTGCAACTTCATCATTCTGAAGGTCAATAAGAAACAAGACATGATACATAAGTAATGGGGATGATAATGAACCAGCTTCTCTTGGGAGAAAAAAAAAACAACTCCTATATAGTCTAATTTGAGATGAATAATGAATCCATCCAAAGGAATGGGAATCAAACAAGATCGCAGGAATCTTAAGTTGGAAGATATGCCTTATTACAATTAATATAACAATTAGAGAAGATGAAGATAAACGAAATGAAGGAGTACCTAGCGCAATATTAGTATCACTCCTACACTACATTACTACGTACATTAGAATAATTATATACCAAAATTTAGTCAATCTGTAGTGTCTATAGTGGAAAGTTTTGCACATTGACTACTATACAGAAACGTACATATACATAAATTTGCCACATGAAAAAATTATTCCTAGATTCATGGTGATTCTTTTTGCATTGCTTCACTATTTTTTGTAGGTTTTTTTTTGTATTTTGATAGAAACTTGTGGCCAAATTTGTAAATAAAGAGGATGGAAGCCACAAATGACTTCGTTGAGTCAGTACCAAAAAAAACTGAGGGATAGTATGATGATGGAGAAAAAGTGTAATCTCTCAAGAAGATTAACACTCCAATAGATCACAAGAGAACATAAAGTTTGTGCTCACCATACACATAACTGATGATCCTGTGGCTGCGGCTAGCTCTTGCCATGATGGAACACGCCCATCTCTTACAGGAGCTCTCAAAGGCCATGCCCGTCCAATCATTCTTGTTCTTACTGGAAGGGGCCTGCTAGTTACACCAAGATCTCTAAAACTTTGAGGCATTCTGTTATTTTGTGAGATCACTTCCTTAGTATTTGTGCCATGGTAGCACGGTTCAAGAATATCATAAATATTTAATCCATTGATTACCTACAAAGATCATAATTAATATATAATATATAACATGAGAACGATATCGATTCTTTTACTAGATAGTTTCACTGGTTTACCGCATCGACTTTTGACACTGCCTTGGTGCATTCTCCATTGTTAGAAGAATTCCAGTAGTTTCCTTGACATGCAGTTTTCGCTTGCTGCATTACCAATAGTGATGGTGGTTAATTGAAAGAACATGGTGGGTCTATTTCAAAGGACATATGATGTTTTGGTATTATTTGGCATATATACAAAGGATGCAGAGGATGAGTTCTGATACCACAATTCCACTACAATCAAGGCAAAATGAAATTTCATAGTGAGGTTTCGGTCGAAGTACCAACATACCTTATATATATATATCATTTGAAATTAGGCCCATTCCATGCGCAAACGGTACAAGAGCATTACCATCAAAGACGGTGTCACATACACCATTCCCAACCATGTAGCCCTAACACGAGAGTACAAAAATATCTTATTCAGAGATTTACATTTTTTTTAGAAAAACAAATTCTTTCTTGGCTCTGCAACCATATATACCCAAACTTTTACAATGTTTTCAGTTAATCAATGTCAAGTAAAAAAGTAAAGTAGAGCAAAAGGGGGAACACATGCAAAGCATTTATTGTTCCGATCCTCCATTCATTCTTGGCGAAAATGTCCAAGGATACAACCTCTTATTCATAGATTTGCATGGTAATCACATACGCAGTCCATGGAGACAACAACATAAGAGAAATCACTAAGACACTAACCTTAAAATTTATAACTGGACTATCTCCTTTGCGGATTCCTGTAGAATAATTCGTTAGCTTCAAGAATAATATAGAAACAACTAATAGCTGTCTAAGTCATTATGATCTCAAAGCCAACACCTTTGACCACTTCATTTGCAAGGGTTGGGATATAAACTCCGGCATAAGACTCTCCAGCTATGTAAAATGGATTTTTCAGGAACTCCGGATAGAGCTGGAACCACTGGTTAAAAACAGAGGAGGAAACTCAGACAAAAAGATGATACACTACTACACCAAAATGAAATAACATCTTTATATGTTTCACCTTGATGTAATGCACTTGAAAATTAATAAATCTTCCTTAATATATCAAAAAATACCTTGAGAAGAAAAGTATGTGAATCAGTAGCTGTCTTAAGAACGCCAGTAACATAATCTGAAACATTCTTTGAGTATGACAGCCCAACACCAGAAGGGGAGTCCAAGTATATTACACTAGACACCTGCAAAGAAAAATTTCAGTACTTTGTCTAGAACTACTACAGATGATTCATGCCTTTTACTTAGGATACCAATGGAAATTGCCAACCTTGGACCAGCTATAAGGGTTGAGATGAAGCTTTGGCAGACTTCCAGCTGACCCTCCTGACTCAAAGTTGAATGGTCCTGAACGCAAAACAACACAGATTGATTGGCATCAAAGGATCAAATTGACGAATGGGCGACAATGAGCATACATTTGACACACTACAACAGCATTTTTATGTGGTGGTCATATATAGATGCATAAGACCAAAATAGGAAAAAAGCAATAAATAAACTTCTTGTTGTCGTTACAAAAAAAGAAGAAGATATGTGATGAATTAATTTAAATATAAAGTCAAATATTGGAACAAAATACTAACACTGAATTTTTACCAGCATGCTAATTCTTGTTGCACATCCAGTATTAATATACTGAACATATAAAAGAAAACCAATGATAAACGTGTCCAGACACTTTCTTTTTATTTAATAAAATCCAGTAGGGGGTCAAACCTCTCCTGTTGCCTCAAAAAAAAAAAAACGTAGATGAAGTGTCAAATAGAGGACATATCTCTGCAATATGATTTAGTTTGTCATATATTATTACAGTAATAACATCAGTGCAAATGTATATGATTGGTCATTTATAATAAGCAGTGTCAAATATAGAGGACAAATATGCAAATCTACTTGTTTAGCTATAAATAAATGGCCTGGTAAAACAGGCAAGAGAAGACGACGGCGGATAGATATATACATGCTGCAAGCAGAATAATCCTCAGGCTTTGCAGGGCTTATACAAAAACAGGCCTCGAGAAATACATAGAAAACATGCCTCGAATGAAACAGGGGTCGACGACGCACCGTGCTCGTAGACGAAGCCGTCCATGCTGGAGCATCCCGGCCCGCCGTTGAGCCAGAGCACGACGGGGTCCTTGGCCGGGTCGCGCTCCGACTCCACCAGGTAGTAGAACAGCCTGCTCCCGACGGTCTCGTTCACCGTCACGTACCCGGCGTAGTGCTTCGACGGCAGCTGGGGGCGGCGAGGCAGGAGCTAGCATGCCATGGAGGCCAGCACAAGCAGGAGAAGGGCTGCTGCGGCGGTGGCGGCACGAGCCGGCGGAGCAGAGGCAGAGCAAGCCATTGCTGTGTGTGCTATCGACGGAGGCCGGGATTGTGTTTAAATAGAGCTACTGATTAGAGACGGAAATATGCCTTTGGCAGGTACGCGGCGCGCTCCCGGATGCAGTGACGTACTGACGCTGTTGACCGGCCGGAAAGCCAGCGTGTACTCACTAGTCACAGTCACAGCGTCCAAAAGGAATGACCATGCAATAGCTTCAGTTAAATCAGGGTACAGTCAAACCGTTATGAGTTTGACTAAATTTGCAAAATAGTAATATTTACTTATCATATTGTAATTGAACTATTGCCTATTGGTAACATTCAATTTTGCTATATAATATATTTTATAGTATGTGTATTTTTTTGTCATAAATTTTAGTACTTCCTATTCAAGAAAAACTTGTAATTAATAACTGACAGGCTTTACCTTACTTTCCTAATCCCTTCTAAAATAAGTTGCTATGGAACTCATGACGATCAAACTTTGATATGACTAGATTTGAAAATATTTGCAATAATTATATCTTCAAATAAATTTAATTTATTATAAAATATATTTGATGATCTATCTAATGATATTAATTATGTATCAAATATATTAGACTAATATCTCTTATTATATATATTTGGTTAAGATTGATTTTTTTTTACTTCTAATGAAGTGAGATTAACATTTATTATGGGACGGATGGGAGTTGGTTCTATGAACTAAAGGCAGATATTATCATCTTTGCATATGTGGAGATGGTTAACATAAATGCAGGGTATCCAAATCTGTATTCACTAAACACATCTATATTTGTATCATATTTTAATAATATAGATAATATAATAGATGTATTCCATTTTTCATATATTTTCCTAGATTGATATTTAAAAATAAGGTTGATATATATCTGATTCCATCCGTACTAGTGAAAATTTAATGCTAGGTAAAACTATCCAAAACTTTTTTTTTGTGAGGAAAGGCTGAGCTTATATTAAAATATGAACAGGGTTACAATCATCTGCCACTAAGTGGCCAACAAAATTAGGAGCTCTCATGATCCACACCTTGGAACAGAGCTGTTTACAAGCATGTTGGCCTAACTCATAAGCAACCCTATTACACATTCTATTACAATGGATAAACTCAACCCCTCTAAGCTCATCACCGAGCAGTTTAGCTTTTTTCAGTTGTAATGCAAGTTTGGAACGATTGTCTTCATCAGAGTTTAGAGCTGTGCAAATTGACAGGCAGTCTCCAAAACAACAGGTAGATCAATCCGCTGGATTGCTAATCTCAGCCCCTCAATGAGTGCCATAAGTTCAGCAGCTTCCAGATCAGAGCAATGAAGGCGAATTTGGCTAGATGCAAATAAAACTGAACCCTGGGCATCTCTGGCTACGATGTCCAAACCAGCAATATCATCTTTTAGGCCTGCATCAACATTTACTTTCACATACCCAGGTTGTGGCGGTTTCCAACAAGATTGCAACCGATCAGCCTGCGCACTAGACTTTTAGTTCTGTGGGACGGTATTCACTCTTGCCTTACCTTTTCTGTCACTCATTACCTGTTCTCGACATTCCGACAGGCTTTGCTGATAGCTAACCAAAAAACGCACTGAACCCACAATTGGCATGGAAGCACCTTCATGTTTAATCTGATTTCTCACATACCAACATCACCATAGCAATAGGAGGAAATTATCACGCATTTGTACCCCACACTGCTAAAGGACTAAACTTATGACTAATGATATATTGCTTGTGTTGTATTTTTTAGTGAATAATAGGACACTCATGAGTAGTATATATTAGAGTCTTATTTATAATAAATAATGAAGTTATATTTTTGGTTATAAGTATATAGTGTAATATACTTATATTTTGGTCTCCCATTGTACGGTTCAATTTTCCTCAAGTTGTTTGTAACATGGATGGGTACTTTTACAGATCAAGTACCCTTGTATAGGATAATGTGATTTTGATGATTGTATGACAGCATAGTCAATTAAGCTGACAATATTTGGTAGCATAAAGGATTATTCCTCAAAAAAAAGTATAAAGGATTTACAAATGGGTGTTAGAAGGTGTACTAAGGTTAAAGTACCCCAAAGAAAAGATCAAAATCACAAGTTGCTAGAAGATCAAGCAAATCACCTAAGACATCAAATCAAAATAAATAAAAGAAAATATAAAGCTAGCAAAAAGAGAGAAACTAGCCGGATTAGTCTCATAGTTTTGGATTTTCTCAAAGTGGTATGATATCAATATTCCAGATTAAGATGTAGAGCTCTGACAAGCTCTCCAACAAGTCAAAAAACATCAATATCAGAGTCCAAAACCAAAAAAGTTATCAAAGTGTAAAATGCTTAAAAGCCCTTTAATGGAGTGTTTAAGTCACCAGATGTCCCGTGCTCGTTGGGAAAAATAGTACCAAATTACCTTTAACCTATGCTAGTATCATATTGGTCGGTATAACATCTTTGGAAAGAGGAAGAAAGAAGAAAAATCCATTATGACAAACAACATCAGTCCTTATCAGCCATAGAAACCATCGGCCGAATTGGGAGTGGATCGTTCTATAGCGTCGGGTAACCATACTTGAAGAAATTTATGCAGATTTTGCAACTGCACCAAGCAGGTAGTTTAAGGATCAGGCTATATATGATGATTATTTGCAAGAAGTGCTCAACAAGAAGGAAGACAATATAAGCCACACTCTAAATAAATAAATAGAACAAATCTAGCATGAACTAAGATACTAGATACTCTAAATGTATTGTATCTAGAACCCATCAGCTTACCACAAACCATGGCCACAAATATCATAGCCCAATAATCAAATAAAATGCCTCACCTTATCTTGAAAACACTAGCCAAGAACACTATTGCAGCCCAACCAATATCTATCATCCCCCTCCTATCTGCACAATTCCGAGCCACAAACATCACAGCCTAGCCAATATATATATCAAACCCCCATCTTTTTAGGTGCCCTAATCACCTTATAAATTATAAGCGCTTTGACTTTTTGGGTTCGTTTATTTTATTATGTATATATTTAGACATATTATTATTATATGTAGATGCATAGCAAAAAAGATGTAAAAAATTCAAGTGACTTAATTTGGAATAGAGAGAGTACATATTTTTTATGACTACGAGAGAAGTTGAGCAATGAGTGAGAATGGAAGAGATATGTATGTGTGTGTGTGTTTGGGGGGGGGGGGGGGGGGGGGGGGGGGGGGGGGGGGGTGGTGCGGGGAGTGAGTTGGTAGTGGGAAGGGAGAAAACCATGCGTACAAGATGGTAAGGTATCCTGGCTAGCTAGACAAATTTTAGGCGGCACCAATGGCGTTCACCAACTCTGCCATCTTATGCTTGCCTCCAAAATCAGCTTGCTCATACCTACACGGCAAGGAAATATTGTTCCTTTTAGTGCAGACTCAGGGACCTATTTTTTGCACCTGCCAGGCCAAATTTGACCTCCATACAGCCCAAACAGAGGTAGTCGTTGCAGGCTACGTTATAAGTCTTGTTAGAGGCATGTCCAGGTTACCAATCAGGATCGAAGGTGATCATAGAAGTAGAGTACTAGTCTGTTTCAAATTATAATTCATTTGACTTTTTCAAATTTGACCTTTTCAAATTTGACCATTCATATTATTCAAAAATTTATTAAAAATATTATTTATTTATTGTGGCTTGCTTTATTAACAAAAGATCTTCGACCTAAATTTGACTATATTTGTTTAAATTTTTTGAATAAAACGAGTGGTCAAACTTAAAGCAAAAAAGTCCAATGAAGTACAATTTAAAATGGAGGGAGTAGTGTGTATATGAGACTCCATATCTATACTATGATGTCTATACTATGATTCAAAAATTATAAAGGAAAATTTCCATAAATGTTTGGTCACACCGTGAATCATGAACAATGCAGTAAATAACTGCATTACTATAATGTTTTCACAAATCAATGCAACATTGTAGTTGGCGCTAGGTACTTTGCTCCTTTAACTGCCTTATTGCTGTATGCTTTATCCAATTTCTCTATAGTCTGTATTGTGCTCTGTTTGATTCAATACTACATGACCTTGCGCAGAAATAGGCTTCCCTCCTTCATGAGTTTCACAGCTTAGTGCCCGCAAGCCAACGGCTGTAGAAAGCCAACGATTCCTGTGGTTTATACTCAGGAACTGTGTGCCCAGCACCCTGCGAACGAGAGGAACATAACAGGATAGTTAAAAAAACGCAACTTAGTTTTTTTTAATGTTTCAATAATTAGATGGAATTTGTTTTTGATTTGGAAGGCTAGTATCATGTTTGTTTTCTCTTTGATGGAACAGGAGGGGTTTGCACCCCTACTGAGTAATGGACGAAGTTTAATTTGAAACTGTACCACACCTTAATAGTGGCAAAAGTAAGGCCGCTTTCATATCCTTGGGTGTACCTGAGTAATATAACAAGCAAAATATGTGAGCAAAGCAACATGTCCTTAATTTCTTTCCTTGAGGACATACAAACAGTCGACTGAAACAATGAAAAACAAATAAACCATTTAACTGGAGAGTTCCCTTAGAAAGAAGTATTAGCTTTTTGTGGATTGTAGTGAATTCATATCCAAGAATAATTATTCAACCTCTAAGCTAAAACGATTCAAAGATCTTAGGGAGAAAAGAGTCAATATTTGTTCAAATACCCAGCAACTTGTTGGTCACTGACAATCCATGGTCGCCAGGAATCAACGATGCCGTAGCCTAAAGATGCAGTCCATGCTTCAGTCCCAGTGTGAGGTACACACATATCATGGTCACCGCTGAAACAAATGCAATAGAAATATAAAGATGATAGCAGATTTTTTGTGAGTCTAAAAATGTAAGACCTGAAGAAACCATATTATAGTTTTATAGGTTCTTGAAGTACCTGTAAATCAAAGCACGATAACCCTGGCTTGTAAGGTTCTTGTGATAAGGGATCATACTCCCAGCATCATGATGAAAATCAATGTTATCTGTGCATAATTGCCAGGGTCCAATTGAACCGACCTAATACATGTGCATCATAAACTGCGGTTAGAAGGTGAAAAGCTTTAGAATCGATCCATCAATAAGTACAAGGTGGTTATGACTATCATACTGGTTCGGCATGAATCGCTGATCTGACGTTAGCATCGTTTAGCCATGCCGTTGCAACTTCATCACTCTGAAGATTAAGGAAACGTGTCAGTGACGGTACATAAGACAATGTGACAAAATGAGTCATGCTTCACTTGGGAGGAAAAGATTACTCTGTATTTCGAGACAAAGAGTAATCTCTCTAGAATATTAACGTTCTGACAGATAACAGGTAGAACAACGACAAAGAAGGTTACTGCGCTTGTGCTCACCATACACGGAACATCACTGTCGTAAGCTGCAGCCAGCTCCTGCCATGATGGAACACGTCCATCTCTTACAGGAGCTCTCAGAGGCCAGGCCCGTCCATGCATTCTGTTTCTTACTGGAAGGGGCTTGCTAGTTACACCAAGATCTTTGAAACTTTGAGGCAGTTTGTTACTTTGTGGGTTTTCTTTTTTGGTGCTTGTGCCGTGGTAGCATGGCTCAAGAATGTCATAAATATTTAATCCGTCAAGTGCCTACACAAAAACATAATATATAATACAAGAATAGTACGTATTTACTTTTACTGGATAGTGTGACTGGTTTACCGTATCGACTTTTGATAGTGCTTCCTCGCATTGTGTACTGGTATAATTCCAGTAATTTCCTTGACATGCAGTATTGGCTTCCTACATTTTGTGAAATTGTGGTAAATCGAAAGGACATATGTATGTTTCAACAGACACAAAGTTTTTGAAATATTTTGTGTATTCAAAGGATATGAAGGAAGTGTTTCAATATACTATCAACAAAACTTCATTGTGTTATTGAAGAAATTATCTCAGGGTGAGAGTATCAGTCCCCAGTTATACTGATGTACCTTGTATATACTCTCTGAAATTAGAGACATTCCGTGTGCAAATGGCACAAGAGCGTTACCATCAAAGGCGGTGTCGCATACACCATTGCCAACCATGTAGCCCTAACATGAGGATACAAAACAAAACTTTAAGCATTATTATATATATTTCCTTGGTAACCATATGTTCGTCGTTCTCATAGAGGCAGCAACAATATAATGAAAATTACTAACCTTGAAGTTTATAGTTGGCTTATCTCCTTTTTGGATTCCTGTAAAAATAATTCATCAGCAATAATATCAACACAACTAGCAGTTTAAGGATCATTAATATCCCAAAGCCAAAACCTTTGACAACTTCATGTGAAAGGGTAGGGACATAAACTCCAGCATATGACTCTCCAGCTATATAAAATGCATTTTTCAAGAACTCAGGGTAGAGCTGGAACCACTGGTTAAAAGTAACAGGAGGGAACTGATCAGCTTTTTATTCTACAAAAATATTATAAATGATAAATTTACTAATGCACTAACAAGAAAGAACATATGTGTTTACCTTGAGAAGAAAAGTATGCGAATCAGCAGCAGTCTTAAGATCACCAGTTTCATAATCTGAAATATTCTTGGAATAAGACATCCCAACACCGGCAGGGGAGTCCAAGTATATCACACTAGACACCTACAATCCAAGGGAAACATCACTAGTACTCTGTCTCATTTCAGCTAGAACACCAGATAATTTATCCTTAGGACCAACGGAAATGTCCAACCTTAGACCAGCTATAAGGGTTGAGATGAAGCTTTGGCAAGCTTCCAGCTGACCCTCCTGCCTCAAAGTTGAATGGACCTGAACCCCAAAAACACACATTAATTGGGATCAATGATGTTGTATTAGGCATCTCCAGTTTGGGTTAGTTCCTTCACTTGGTAGCGCCACCCACGATGATCTCATAGCCCCCCTCTCCCCCCACCCACACACCCACCCATGATAATCAGCTATGGATGACAGGTACACTACATTAGCTAGAGCGTCTTTTCTTGATCAGATAATTAGAGTTTTCTCTCTCACTACTAGTCATTGATCAGGGTCCCTTATTGTTTTCCTGGTCACATCATTTTAATTCCCTTGTAGCCCTCGTCATTGCACTCCTCTACTTTGACACTGGTCAACTACATTGGCTATATCCTCATAGGCCACAACTACATTGGCCACCTCTAGCACATCACTCAATTCTAGCTCATCATTGTCTTCATTGGCATCAAGTACTACATGCCTCCAGCCTATCTCCAAATGCTATTGCATCGCATTGTCATGCCGCATATCATTTTCACTCATGGTATTCTTTGTAATTGCATCTTATTTGACACAAACTACATCTGCAGCTATGACGTTATGCACATCACATGCAAAGTGTTTGGTAGGATGTTTGTAGTCTTCACATTGAGCATCGATGTCATGGCATCCAAATCACCAGGCACATTGCACTAGATCACCTAGACCTACTTCACTACTGGAATCCTCCTGTTTCCCTAGGGCGAGGAAAAGATGGAGAAGCTTCTCACTATGTCCAGTACAACCTCCTCGCTAGCTTCTCCATCATTTCCTCACCTATTTCATCTACTCCAACAACCGTTGGCTGCATTGGTATCTTCTAACCCTACGATTTTGTGCACTATACTCATCGTAGAGCCTTTTGTGCTACTCCCTCCATTCCAAATTATAAGTCGTTTGACTTTTTTTGGCATATGTATTTTGCTATGTATCTAGACATAAAAATATATCTAGATACATAACAAAATCCATGTACCAAAAAAGAACAAACGACTTATAATTTGGAACGGAGGAAGTAGTACTTTAGATGTTGATGCATGGTTGAGAACCTCCCTCTAATACATCTAGTATTGCCTTTATCCTAAACACAATTGTAGGCATGGCAAATCTAGTTCATACCTCGTCCATTGACTCTACCTCAATGACTACCTTAATGCTTCACATTTGTTCATAATAACATCTCCTAACCATCATCCCAATTTAAACTCCTTGGGTATCTATGGCCTCTTTTGTGGCTAAACCATCTTTGGAAACTTTGACATCTCCGTTGATCTATCCTAGCTCAAAAATTCAACTTAAGCACAAAGTACTATCATGATATTGCTCCGCTTGAGTAAATTTTTTGCTTCACTCTTCCAACATCCATGATGCATGGACCGTTATGATTGCAAGGAGTGATAACTCTTTGAGTTACAATCCTAGGCTTATCTGCTGCCTCCTCACTATGAATGTGGCCCATGTTAGGATATATTTTTAAGCTTAGGATTATTTTTGATCCAAGGGCCTATAAAAGACTTAGTATAATAGGTAGAGTTGTATGCTCTTATAATCTTTTCATGTAGGAGCCTTAGTGGCTCACCGACCATGTTAACGACCCTCAGAATGTCATGTGGAGCAGCACTGACATCAAACACACAACTTTGATGATGAAGGGCCATAGTGGATTGTGTCAATGTGTCTCGCCTTTGTTTCATGTGCTTGTGCATCTCTACCTTTCTAGATTAACTTAGGATAGTTGACATGATTGTCTATAGCTTACATAACTCTTTGTGAGTGGGTTGGTAGAGAAACTAGATAATCTCTAGGTGCACTTCTCTCTAGTTACTTAGTAGTTACTATCTAGCGTAGAACTGTGTTGGAGCCCTGGTCATATTTTTTTACTAGTAATCCAATTTACTACTTCCCTCTTGGGTCCCGCTCAGTCGATGTTACTAATAAGAACACTACATTCTTTATAAATCTACATCGAATACTCTAAAGAAAATACCAAGTTGTCAAGCAATATTGTGATGAAAAAAGAGCAAAGATAAGAATAAAATATTGACCATATATATCAAAGGAACATTTAAAAATAATATGAGAAGTGTATGAAATTAAGCACCCAAGCTTTTCTCTGTGATTTGAAAAAGGAGTTTTGTGCCTGAATTATGTCTAAATTCTAGAGGTTTGTTACTAATAAGAACACTACATTCCTTCTCTATCTTTGTTAGTCACTTGTTCTAGCAAGTGTTGTATGAAATATCTATTGCCATAACCCCATACTCCTCCCATCTTGTGGCTCCTGCCACCGGATTTGTGATCCGCCATGCTGCTCACCACTCTCAAGATGGTGCCTTCATCCTGAGTTGACCCACCTACCATCCTTCACCGCTCTAGCGCATCCCCGTGCCATCCACTAAGAAGCTAAGCTCCACTGGCGTGGTCCAACATTTCCTCCCATCAATGCATCAACCTAAACATGCATAATCCCAAAACCCTACCTTGGCTCCTGGTGCTGCCCCACTATGTATCCATCAATATATCTCCTTCACTCTTGAACCAACATTTATTCCAAGATTCTCTAAAACCGTAAGTCCCCACTACTTATCCCACGTCCTTATTTACACATCAGGCAAATTTAATTGTCCACTACACAGCCCAGGTCATATAACCCATCCATTAGATACACCAAAATGCTTAATTATTCTCTACAACCTTATCATCAGAGATTCCTTTACTCTAACGGGTTGGTTGGAAAAGATGCATGGTGAGGAAAGCAGGAAAGAAAAAATGCGATGGAGATATCTATAGCAACTAGGGAATACGATGATACTAGTTTAGCTTCCCCAGAAGACAGCGACGTGATATATCCTCCTTACTTTGTGCGATGCTGATGCCTAGTGTTCTTCTACTACAAGAAAGCAACAGCGCAGCAACCAGCTAGCTGCGGCCATCCGGACCCCACTGCTATCTTCTTCGTCGCCTTTCTCGCGATTCCGTCCACAACAGGGACACAGGCCACAAGGCACAAGCAACGGCGATGATTGGGCAAAGAAAACTCGTGACGACGACACGCACACACGACGACGACCAGAAGAGAAGAAATTAACGAGAGGCCGGGCAGAGGAGGGAGGGAGGTCGTCGTCGTTGACGACGACGACAACCGACGACGACGACCTACAATTACGCACCGTGCTCGTAGACGAAGCCGTCGAAGCTGGAGCATCCCGGCCCGCCGTTGAGCCAGAGCACGACGGGGTCCTTGGCCGGGTCGCGCTCCGACTCCACCAGGTAGTAGAAGAGCCGCCGGCCGTGCGCCTCGTCCACCGTCACGTACCCGGCGTAGTGCTTCGACGGCAGCTTGCCGCCCGCAAACCCCGGGACGCTCGTCACCAGCGCACCCGGCGGCGCGGCGAGGCAGCAGCCGGCGAAGGACGCTGCCAGCAGCAGGAGGAGGGTAGGAGCAGCGGTAGCGCCGCCGAAGAAGGCCATTGCTGCGGGCGTGGGAGCACGGTGGAGGAGCTACGAGAACGATAGATGATACAGTGACCGGACGGGATGGAGAGCGTTTAAATACAGATTGAGATGCCGGGCTGCGGCGTGGTATGTAGTGAAGGAAATGGTGACGTCGACGACGACAAAGCCGGCGCCCGGCGGTTATGTGTCAGTGTGGTTGTCAGTGTGTGTGCGCGTTGGAATTCTCACCGTCTCGGCCTACCCACTGAGACTTGAGCCAACCAAGGCGGCCGGGCCACGCAAGGATAAGTTGACCAGTTGACGGATTTAGCAAAAGGAGAAGCAAGTCTGTTAAACTTTTCGACCATCCATGTATGACTGTCCGTATCAAATATATACGAGTGGTAAAAAGCGTGTGCGCATATATAGCTAGCTTATCTGTCGCAAGACTTTGTACTCTCCTCGGCGGGCCGGATTTGTCTATCCTAAATAATATGGTTTTTTTTAAGAAAAAGAATAGCTTTTGCCATGTAGCTAGATATATATGTATCTAAAGATACCAAAATGATCTATAAATTGAGATGGAGAGAGAGTAAACTTTAACTTGTGTTGCAAATTTTTTTTTTTGATAAAGAACAATGAGGTGGCGCCGGCGGAGAACAAGCACTGTGAGCACAGATGTGGCCGGCAGCGAGGTCAAGTGACGACGGCCGTCCCGATGGGTGGGTTGATATGATGACAGCTACGAGCTAGAGTGGATGGAGGCTCAAGATCCGGCACATCTATCGACCGCTGGAGATACGATATGAGGGTACGGCCGATAGGGCATGGACATGACGCTAAGCAAAGATTGTACGTGGCAATGCACACCGTGTAACAAGCAAGATATCATTTTTTCGAAAGACGGCAAGAACACTTGCCGATTTTTATTAGACGAGAAAAAAAACAGAGATAAAAAAAGGAAAACAAAGTCTACTTAGGCGACTTAGAACTACTTTAGCCTACTTTAACTGCACTACTACTATATGTACAAACCGGAAGCCACCGAAGAAAAAGAAAACGAACAAAATGCCTACTAAACCATCTGTTCCTGATCCTATCTCTCTTTATATACTTATTATCTGATCGTTGGGTTGTTTGCTCTCTGGAATTGCATGAAATTGTCCTTGCACAGCTGCGCCACTTGGATTGGTTGTAGACTCTTGTTTTGGAATGTTCTTCTATTTCTTTCCTTCCAAACATGCCACCAAAAATAAACCATGATCCCATCAAAATTCCTTCTTTGGCTTCTCTCAATTTTCCTCCGACATCTGCGCTAGTAATTATGGATTGATCCTGACATGTTGACGGCGGTGATCGCGGCCAGGTTAAGCCAATTTATCAGCTGGTGCCAAATATGTTTAGCGAAAGTACAGTCCATACAAATATGAGTTGGTGTTTCCGGCTGAGCTCCACAGAGTTTACATGTTGGATCATTTGGCCAGTTCCTCTTTGCTAGATTGTTGGCCGTGAGAATCTTCTTATGGAGCAATGTCCATGCAAAGAATCGACACTTAGGTTCTGCTTTTGCTTTCCAAACTGGAGCAATTCTCAACTTACTGTAGGTGCCCTCAAATTGTATCGGGTATGCACTACTTGCTGTGTACTCGCCATCCTGAGACCATTTCCATCTAATTTGGTCTTCAATTCCTTCCTGTAGATGATATTCGCTTATTTGTTCCCATAGATTAACATATTCATGAATTTCTTGTTATGTTAATATTGGAAGTATATTTGATATCCATCGATTGTCCTGTAAAGCCTTTTGTACCGTCAGTTTTTTCCTTTTTGACTTCCGAAATAGCATCGGTGCTATCGTCTTTGGCGCAATCCCTTTTAGCCATGATGAAGTCCAGAAACTTGCTGTTTTGCCGTCCCCTATGGTGACTTCCGTAGACGCTGCGAAAAGCTCTCGATCCCGTATGTCGCATGGCAGATCAAGGGCGCTCCATGCTCTGTCCTTGTGTCTCCATTTGAACCACATCCACCTCAACCTTAAAGCTCTAGAGAATCTTTCAAGCTCAAGAATTCCAAGTCCTCCTTTTCTCTTCGGTAGGCATGACGTGGGCCAATTAACAAGTGAATGGCCACCGCAAACTTTATCAGGCATTTCTCCCCTCCATAGAAAACTTCTTCTCAATTTTTCTATTTTTCGTATTAGCCATTTATGCTCGGGGAACACGGTCATGTGGTATATAGGTTGCGATGATAGTACCATTTTCACTAGAGTCTCTCTCCCAGCCGACGACATCAGCTTACCTTTCCATCCGGGTAATCCGGCCCAAATTTTGTCCAACAACGGTTGCACTTCGATCCTTCGAAGCTTCCTAATGTGCAACGGCAGGCCAAGGTACTTCCCTGGGAATTTACAGATCTTGCCCGTGAAGTTTTGAAGGATCTGGGACACCATTGCATCTTGTAGTCTTATTGGGTATATTTCTGTTTTTTCTATGTTGATCTTTAGCCCTGAGCACTCCCCAAAGAAAGTGAGAATTTTGTGTAGGATGTCAAGTTCAGCTGCTGTGGGGTGTGCAAAAATTGCTGCATCATCCGCATAGAGTGAGCACCTTAGTTGTGCCGTTCTTGCTAGAATTGTTTTAAGTACACCTTTCTTCTCTGCTTCTTCTATTATACGCTGTAGGGGGTCAATGGCTAGTATGAAAAGGAGTGGAGACAAAGGGTATCCCTGTCGTAAACCCCGGGCGTGTTTGATCATGCTAGTCGGTCTACCATTAACTAGGACTTTAGATGATGCCGTGCCAAGCAAAGTAGAGACACAGTCCCTCCACTTAGTACTGATGCCGTGACAAGCAAGATATCATACAGGACGGATCAGATGGGAGAAGTGGTTGTGGTGTTACTAGTGGCCATGCACCGGCAACATACCATATGGCCGGTGAGAGAGAGAGTGTGTGTGTGTGTGAGTGTGACAGTGTGAGCAGGGCAGGAAAAGGAGGCACTCATGGTGTCTAATAATATATATATATATATATATATATATATATATATATATATATATATA